>JABTTQ020001161.1:0-163209 GCA_016081115.2 Rehmannia glutinosa
ATCAAGAATTCGTATTTGGCTTCCAAAATTCACCTTTCGGGGCAAGAAATCTGGAAGATCAATCTGTAATCTCTTAAAACTTAATTATGTGAAACGCACAAGTTTGTAGGGCCTATCAAGTATTTCTCAAATGTATAAGCTAAATTAACTATTTTTGACTGTGAGGCAACTTTTGCTCCATGAATCCTTTGAAATACATTTGGTTTCCTTTTTGTGCTATTTAAGTTGTGCCTACTATATATGCTTGCAGTTCACTACATGCAGTATATGTATCTTCATGTTGTAGCATATTTCAATAATATTCATATGATTGGCAATAGGCTAAACCATCAGTATTGCTACTGTGGGGGTTGCAATTATTTTGATAGTGAATTTTGGGCATATATTGGATAGGCAGTTTTCAAATTGAAATTATATGTGAAGTAAAATATTTGTAATCATATTGTGTATATAATCATTCGCCAAATGTTCCAAAACAATGTTGGCAGGCGTCTCCAACATATGAATATGATAATTATACAAGTGTCACTACAAGAAAAAATCAGTTTACTTACAGAATAAAATATGTAGGTAAATATTAAGATAATTGTAAAGTGTAGGTAAAATCCTTGCCGATAATATCATTGTAGGTAAATATTAACGTAGAGAATAAAAAAACGGTTGGTAAATACCTACAATATTTCTTTCGGTAAATTTAAAAATTGTCAATGATCTGTCAATAATTCATTGTATAATTTGGGAAAAATATATTTTTTTTTATTATGTCGGTACTCTATAGGTAACTGTAAAATTTAGTGACAAAATCATTTATGTCGGTAAATTATGTCGGTAAACTGGAATTTTTACTATATATAGCCAAAATCAAGGAAATAGAAGGCTTCATTGACTAAACATCAAAATTAGAACTCTAGAAATTATTGTTGCAATAGTAATAACAAAATACGTAAATTTTTAATCTTGTAATTTTAATAAAATTCTCATCTTTCTTTTGCAATTTTTCGTGAATCTGCTACTGCACAAATGCTTTAATTCTCATATGGGACTAATTCTGGATTGCTGGTAGTTAATCCATGAAAACATATTTTCAGTAGAACATTTTCATTTAAAGACAAACATATTTGTTTTCCTCCAATGTGGGTACAACTACTTTTGCAAACAAACTATCTGATCGAAACTATTGCATTTACAAATTTGTTATCCTTTACATAGTTTCTGGATATTTTTTGTAGTTTATAGAAGACCAAAGGGGTGAAAAATGTTCTTCGTAGTAATCACACGAGGGCATTTGTGTGTGTAAATTGGAAAATTTCTGTGAAAAGATTCTGCGAGGATTTGTCTGAAAAGATTATGCGAGGACTTTTAATGTTGAATCTTGTGGAAAACTGAAATAGTTATCAGTCATTATTGTGTGTGTAAAATTGGAACATTTCTCCAAGAGATATCTTTGTGTGAACTTCTGATTACTGTAATGTACATCCCATTACTTTTTTAAATTATACAAATAGTCCCAAAGGCATCTCTCATAATTTGTGAACATTATTGTAGGGGCATTTTTGGATTTTCATTTCAACTTTTGGATGATGTCAACAAACCCAAGTCAAGTAACGACTCGGGTAAAATATTAGACAGAATCAAACCTCCAGATTACTTATTGTAACTTTGAAATTTAACTAGGTTTTTTCTAATTACCCTAACCTCGGGTACTTTTTGACCCTTATTTTATAAAACTTTGGACATACTCGTACGGACATTACATGTATCTCAAGCAGTGTTTTAAATACCGTACCGGTGATTAAACCGGTCAAGCCACCGGTAAGCGGTTCAACCGGTCGGACCGGTTCAACCGTCAATTTTACCGGTTGTACCGTTTTAATAAAAAATAATTATATTTGATATTATATTATATAAAATATGGATGTAATTCATTAATATAAAAGGAAAAGTTGTATATATGTATAGTTAAAAGGAAAACATCTATATATTTAGCTCAAATTTCAAATAATGACATAAATATATTAAATATTAAGTTTATAAATTTTATTTTTATAAAAAAAGTAAATCACAAAAAATTAAAAAAAATAGCAAAAATCGGTTGAACCGGTATTTAACCGGTTTTTGGCCGGTATGTTCCGATTTGACCGGTATTGACCGGTTTAACCGCAAAAACGGTTTTTAGGGCCTTATTATACCGGACCGACCACCGGTATCCGGTATAACCGGTTGAACCGGCCGGTACGGTCCGGTATTTAAAACAGTGATCTCAAGAGTGCTCAAGTGTCCTACATTTCAGAAATCTGTGCATGCATATATATACCCAGTTGAGGAACATGAAACAAGTTAAGAAGCTATTGTGATCAAATAGGAGCAACTATGGAGCAGGATTAAAGAATAATCTTCAACATACAGGAGTGTAACCATATTGACATTAGTTAGAGATATTATGATGAGATAAATTTACAATAATATATATTCCACCCTAATAAACATTTGTAGGTCAGATACATAGACTATATAAATGTATTCCAGCTAAAGTCTCTATATATGCTGTTATACACAGAGGAGCAAGGCCTGAGAAGAGACTGAAGGCTAAAACCTTCTTCCCTCTGTCCCAGAATATTCCTCCAGCTTTAAACCGAAACGAATACCTCAATACTGAGATTGATGTAGTTCATATATTTATCTCCTCAGCCTGTTATTCCACATCTCCTAATATGTTCATTTGACAAATTTACATGTCTATTCCACAAAACTCTTACCTCTGGGGACCCAATTTCAAGCCATGGCTTTGCAGGCCCACTAAAATGCACCACGGCTGCAGCTTCCAAAATGTGTTTGTCGGCTCGTGGATATCGGTACCCCAAACCAGCTACGTGCCATGAAGGATCAATGCCGTGCATGTGACTTTCAAATGCAAGCAAGGCAGGTGGGAGTGCTCCAGGATGCCATAATGCAAAACCAGAATTGAGGCTCTGCATAACAAAAGAAAACATGATACAAAATTCATGTTAAAGGAATTTATCATTATTCGTTTATCTTTTTGCTATAATTTGCTAATATTAGCTTCGAATGACATTTATTTCTCTGTTCACCAAGTGAAATGAAATGTTGAGGGTCTTGTAAAGTCAAACATAGTAACTTTTCATCCAAATGTGATATACTCATTTGTTAGCTATTGTTTTACAGTAATTGTAAATAGTTTAAGAAATCCACTTTAATGTTCTTGATAAAGTATTGGGCTTATTGCTGTGGTATTTGCACGGTGGGCATGATTTAGGGGTGGCAATGGGTGACAGGACACGGTAGCATGACCCAGCACAACACGACTATAAACACGAATTACAGTGAGGAATGACACGACGATAAGGCACGATACGAAAGCACGGAATTCTAAATTCAAATAGAATTAAACCTATCCTTTTTATTTATGATCAAATAAGATGGATAACACGGAAACATGATCGCGATGACACGAATTGCCACCTCTAGCATATGTGCATCTTCGAAGTGGTAGCAATTAGCAGTAGGAGACGATGCAGAATATCAGCATGTCGACATGATTGATTGAGAAAAATAAAGAAGCAACAAGATCAATAAGATTACCATCTACCATGTACAACAACAACAACAAACAAACTAACCTTAATCCCACTATGTGGGGTCGGCTATATAGATCATATCACGCCATCGTTTATGGTCCAAAGCCATATTCTCAATTATATTAAGATATACCATCTATCTTGTAGGTTCAAGAAAAAATATACTCACAAGTTTAAGCCATTGATGATATACTGCAGTGACGTTAGTGTTCCTCCATCTTTTGAGGTCAAAAACATTCATCCCATAAAGCCATCCACAACGATCTTGATCCATGTTAGAAGATATAATAGGATCCGTGAAATTGAAGTAATCTTTATATTTTCTTCCCGGACAACAGTCAGGTCCACACAATGAATCAAAAACTGCACCCACAACTTTCTGGTTGAGATCCAAGTCCCATAGAGGCGATAAATCATGCTGTACTACAACATCATCGTCCAAGAATACAACTTTGTTCAGATCTGGAAACAGCTGTGAGATCCGACAAAATCAGACAGTGAAATCAACCTTCATCACATAACTGAAGATTAACTGTAGTAATTCGAGAAATTACCTCAGGGAGATAAATGCGGAGGTGATTTAAAAGGGAGATACTGCTAGGACTTAGGACATCTAGTTTATGATCATTTTCTTTCCCGTACTCAAAGTCTTCCTTTTTCAGACTTTGGTACTTGTGATTCCAAATCTGATGATGAATTTCTAGCATCTCCTTCACAGCAATATTTACTTCGTGAGGCCAATCATATTGATGCAAGCCCTTGACTTCAACAACTGCAGAGTCAATTGGGTTTATTGCAAACCATGCATGCATTGAAGCATATGTTTTTTTATCAGTGACTACATGGAAGACCAATTTTTCAGGATTGCTTGACGTTTTGATAGTAGAGGAGATAACAACAGAGACTGCAAGGAGATTGTCACTTAATAGAACAACATGATGCAAAGAAGGGTCTGTGAGGCGGTAAACATATTGAGGCCGAGGTAATCGAGAACGTGCTACGGCATTTATGGCATATTCTTCAGCAAATTGAAGTGAAAGACAGTTTAGGCTCTTGGGTACACCATGAGAGGCTAAATGCCAGTTAATAGACTCTTGCCATTTAGCTGTTTTAACAATTTGTTCCATATTTTCAATCTGCATAACGAATAAAGTTGTTCTTAAGTTCATTAGATCAGAATGGAGAAAATGATGTACAGAATTAGCCAAGTTTATAATGCTACCAAATACCAACACTTACAAAGAAAAACAAAAAGAAAGGTTATGCAGCTAAGGGAACAATACAATGTCGAATGCCAATTCAAGGACACATGACAATGTTATGGTAAAATGATTATTACAATCATACTGTGAATCAGAAGATTATCAAAAGCTAAAGGTTATAATGAAGTTAACCATAGATTATCTATCCGTCAAGTCCTTTGTGTCTACTTCTGCAGGCTTAGTTGCTTCAAATAAGCAAAAGAAACTGTAGTTGGTCTGGTCCAAGTTTTAAATCACATGGCTTTGACGCTTAACTATAATCCCTATATCCTCTTAATTCCTGACAATCTTTTTCATTTCATTAGTCACCTTAGTCTTCTTCCTGCTAACAAGAACTTTTCAATCATTCTTAGTTACCTAAGTTTTCTATCCTTGCCATGTTTTTCTTGATACTTAGTGCTCCAATTCAAGTGACTCCCGCATAGCAGATCTAGACAAGCATAACGTTTTTATAACTAAATATCTCTCTGCATATCAACTTCATTGACTAAAGTTCCACGTTAATAACATGGAACCTCAAGTCGCAACATTTATTAACAACTGTTGATCAGAACAATCATAGCTGCTGAAATGTTTCGGCAGAATAGAATCCACTGTCTCAACTTTCAGTCAGAACAAAACAAAATTTTGCCGTGTTTTTGCTGAAGAAAACATTGGAAGAATGCTGTAAGTGATTTCAAAGTTTGACTATGCTTAAGGAGTAACAAGCCCCTTCTACCATAGCTCAAAATTTTCCATTACATTCATACGAAGTCCACAATGTTTATGAATCAAACCTCATGGTTGTCAGGGTACTTCACGCAAAGCAGTATATCTCAGGTTTGGCAGATTTCCAATTCAAGGAACAACAGATTTTATAAATAAAAAAAAATTATTTAGTACATTTCACCTTTGTGGACCTATAATAAGTACTAAAGGAAAGGTGGGCATAAAGTGACAGAATATGCAATTTCCAAACTTCACTCCTAGCCTAGCAAAATAATATGGAAGTTCACATGTTGCCTAAAATTGCAGAGGAAAGAAGTGGACATGTAACAACCACCATCATACAGTAGAGGCATATGCTGCCAACTCATTATCCATGAAAGCCTAATCCTCTATGGTATGTTATATCATAACCAACAAGATATTTGTTTGAGTTACAGGCACACTGCATTAATTATAAATTTTAAATGGCACAGTGAAAGTTACCAACTTACCATGGCCTTGGTCTTGAATGCGAAGGCTTTTATGTCTTGTCTGTTCAACGTCATATCCTTTACAAGATCATCGAATGAAACAGGTCCAGAAATTGAACCCTCCACTATCCTAATTCCAACTTCATCATCATTACTAGTGGTTGCCTCCAGCAAGGCCCTCGTCAGCTCTTCTCTGAGCTTTTTCAACATAATGACGAAAGACAATCGTGAGCAAAATAGTATCTACAAAAAAAATAAAATAAAATAAAACAAAATCATGCCTTTATATCTACATTTTGATTTGACTTCTGGCGTTTGATGTTTACGTATGCAATTGGATTGAAAAGCCCATGAATTATTTCAGCCATCAGGGCTAGTGGGTTACACTGTTCCCCTATATTTCCTATATTAGTGACTTTCTAGTGATATTTTTCTCCTTTTCTTTAAGCTATCATTATCATCTTAAGTGTAAACACTTTGTAGAATTTCTTAGTCAATCATATCCATGGCCCATAAGGTGAACCTATCAATCCCCACTATTCAATACTGACCCAATAATTATTACCCTAAATTAATTTTACTTTGTAGCATCCCTATGCATAAGTATTTTTTGACTAATCCAAAATCTCGCACCATGATATATTTAACTCCAATTTCTTTTAAAGAAAAAGGTTGCTAAAATTTAAAAATTCAATTTAAAAACAAGAATATGTTCGAAGTTTTCAGAAAACCCACTGGTTCTATAGTTGCGACTGCTAATTTTTCAACTAATTTTCCAGAGCAATAATATAAATATACATAAATCGTTAATTTTACCCTAAGATTTTATTTTCAATCAAAACTGACCTAAAAATCTTTAATTGCACTAAACTTTGTCAAGATAAGCTATATTAAATCAAGTGGTAGTAGAAAAATCTGGTGGCAGTGCAACTTGCCAAGTGTTCTCCATGGCAACTAGTGAAGTTGTTGCCGACAGTCCCGAGAAAAGCGCTTATCCACTATTCAATTTTCACAGGCCTAATTTAGTGATTTGTTTACCAAATGTTATTTGCTTTTCTGTTTTACTAGATATTTAGGGTATTTTCGAAGTTAAAAGTTTATATATATTTCAAGACAACCCAAGAGAAATTGAATAGAAATGTATAGGATTTTCTGTAAATGTCATGTAATAGTTTGCTTTAGATTACACGTTTTTAACACTATGTTAAAAAGTGTCAAGCAAATAGAGTTGTCAACATATAATAGAAGTGCTAGCAAAATTTTCAGCACTTTAATTAGCATATGGCTAAAGTGTTATAGATTGAAATTACATATTGTGCATCAAATGCTCAGATTAATAAAAAGTGCACTTGGTGGTATTTTCTTTTTAAAAAAATAAC
The DNA here is from genome assembly GCA_016081115.2 of Rehmannia glutinosa. NCBI lineage: Eukaryota > Viridiplantae > Streptophyta > Magnoliopsida > Lamiales > Orobanchaceae > Rehmannia > Rehmannia glutinosa. The sequence continues at coordinate 7,416 of JABTTQ020001161.1, forward strand.
ACCAAGGGATGTTGAAACAAATAGCTGAATGAGAATGAAACAGCTCAGTTGCAGTTGTTCAATATCATCTAATTATACCTAAAATATGTATAAAGTTTTAGACATTATTTAAATAAAACGACAATAAAAATAAATTTGCTTACCAGGGCAGCATCACTCCCGCCAAAAAACCTCCATGTCATACACCCTGCAGAATCACGTTACGCATTTAGTTTGCACTTTTGCCATAGAGAACCAATATTTACAACATTACCCCAAAGAAATTATTTAAAGAAATTATAAATTCATTTAAAAATAAAGGGCCTAGAGATTACCAATAGTGGAAGAGCAAAGGGCAGCGGATTCCAGAACTAGAAAGGCAGTTCTAACGAAAAGAAACGGCAATAGTAATCCAGCCAGCAACCTCAACGTCCGGTGAGACAATCGGCGGCCGCCCACCGCCGCCGGTGAATTCTTCCCCTTCATCCCCCGCCAAAACACCTCCGCCTCCAAAACCGTCGCCGCTGGAGGCGACTGACTATCGTGAATCTCTTAATTCCAGTTACCGATATGTAGAACTTCATATTCGTAGCAACGATTCCCGCTTCAAAATCATTCTCATCGCGACAATCAACCCTGATCGGCTTCAGATCTCAATCTATTCTACACCTGTACACAAACTTAAACAATAAGTGAAATCAGCTGAATATAACAAGCCCTGTGAACTACTAAACCAAAAATGAAATTACCTTCGGGAAATTAATCAATTGCTCTGACAGTTCAGTGGTTCCTCTCAATTGAACTGGACGTTGAAGTTCGTATATATATACATTTGGGTGAATTTCTTATGTATACACATGCGTCTGCGTATATTATATATGTTGCGATTTGTGAAAAGAGAGAATGAGATCACGCACTCTTGTACGTCTGTATAAAAGCTTAAACAAATGCAGTAATGCTTATATACATGTGAGTATATATTATATATATTTGGGGAAAATTGCAAAATTGGTCCTCTATTTATAGGGGTATTGCAATATTAGTTTTGTAACTTTTAAAGTTGCAATTTTAGTCCTGTAATAATTTTGCCACTCAACAAATATAACAATTTTGATATTAAATTCTTACATGTTTTGATAATTCTAGTATTATACCTTTTAGTTATATTAATTTTGTTCTTAATAGTCAAAATAACTAATTTTAATACATGTATAACTGTATCTGATTTTGATCCAAATTCATATACAATTTTAAATTGTTCTCTCATTAGACAATTTATAGTACAAATGATAAATAAATTCAACTCATAAGTAAATAAAACATAGACTCTGATAGTCTAATACTAATTTTTACTTGATTTCAAGTATATTTAATACTTTGTTTACAAATGGTATTTTGGGAATAAATGAAATTTTGAAATGGCTTTCAGGCCAACTTTGCACCAACTTAAAATTTATAGAATCAGAATGTACAAATTCAAAATTTACAAGACAAAAATTGCAAAAAATAAAACATAATTACATAAAGGACTAAAATCCTAATTTCAAAATTTATAGGACTAATATTGCAACACTTCTATAGATAAAGGACTAATTTTGATTTTCCCCCTTATATTTTGTGTGTGTGTTATGTGTAATGTGTGTTTTGTGGGCAGAGAGAGAAAGTGTGGGGGACTGGGGGGCCCAGAAGGGGGGGACTGGGGGCCCAGAAGGTGATGATATCGCGTGAACAATTCCGCGTTGAATGGAATAGAAATCTCAACCCCAGAAGGTGGGAAACAATTCCGCGTTGAATGCCGCGGGAATATAACTGCAACAGGCACCTGGGAACATTAACATATTAGTTGTACATCGTGCTTCGCAAGGAGTACGAGGGGATTGTGGGCTTCGTTTATTGCCCTTAGTGTAAAATCATATTTACAATCTGTGCCCTTTTCCCAATTTATCACCGACACATGGCCCATACACCTAATTATCAACTCTCGATTCCTACTAAATTTCAAAATAGTGTCTTTTCGTGTATTAGATTTATAACTTGCAAATAAATGATTGGTTGTTAATGGATAATATCCGTGCTTGCGACTTGCGAGAGAATCTTATTAAATTAAGTTTGAGTATTGGCCTTGGGCCATTGGGGCACCAATGAAGGGAATACCTACGTACTAGTGGGTTTGATCAAAAAACATATGTGCGCGTGTGACACCGTTGCTCGCTACCAAGTACCAACTCGGCTCTGCTCGTACTTAGGCTTATTATCTTTTAGGAAAGAAATTGTTTGTTTAATTCCTCTAAACACTGAAACTGAGTGGACTAAACACTCAGTGTTAAACGGTCTCATTTTCAAAATAAATAGAACTGACTCAGCGTACTCATTTTAGAACTAAGCACAAAACGCTCAATCCCGAAAATCCATTTTCGCGTACAGTCAGTTCTTAAGCGTCGTGTCTGTTTACTCCTGTCGTTGAATTGTCCGTTTGTTCAGTTCCAAAACGTCACGTCTGCTCAGTTTCGTCGCATCTTTTGGGCAAATTAATATGTCTATTCTGACTAACAATCAATTTCAAAGGGTTGTGTCTTTATGAACACACTCATCCAACATATATTAACAGGACCCATAAGGTTGCAAATCATTCACACCATTCAACAATATTATTCTGCATATTGTTGTATTCTCGTCCTTCTGAAACTCGAAAGTTCTGAAACACTTAGGGGATGTATGGATGTGTTTCCAAGTCCAATTTTAAGTTTCTAGTGTTGGAAAATGAATTTTCAAACTTTATTGGTTTTTGTGTGAGAATTGAGAATATGTTTGGTTTGTTGTCTGAATTTCTGTTTAGAAATGAAAATATGTTTGGTTATAGTATTTTTGACATAGATCTGCGTGATTATAGTGAATTTTTGGCATCGTTTTACGTGATTATAGTGTATTTTCACATAGATTTGCGTGATTGTGGTGAAAACTTGTTTGGTTGTATTTTCAAAAGAATCTTTCCATAAAAAATGAAAACTGAAAATGACTTTATTTTTATTGAGAATTTCTTAAATAAACATAAATTCATTTTCTGGAATAGTTGGAAATTGGAAAATTGGATTTGAAAACAATTTCATATATGACCTTAGTAGTTCGTTGTGTTCTTAAATTTTGCAGTGCTACTAACTTAGAATGGTAGTTATTGTATTTTAGAGACGGTTGCCAGAACCATAAACAATTTTACAAAATATTTATCTTGTGGAGATATTGTTCAATACTCTACCCGATTTATGACAAAACCACACACCCCAAATTTCAATAGCCACATCAATCACTAATAACCATTTTACTCTTCATTTTACCTTTGTAGTGACAAGTAATAATATGTTTATTAACAATTTAAATGCAATAACAATCATCAATAATATAAATTTTATAACATTATATTAGTTTTCACAATATTATATTATCACTATTACAAGTTACGAGTATATGATGACGTCATATTTGTATACGTGAAATTTTCACAGTTTCATAAATAGTGCATGATGAAACATTAATGGAATAGAAGATCTCGAATTTCAAGCCATCACAAAACTTGTGAATATAGTGTCGTATTAAAACCGAAATCATTATCATTTTACATGTAATTTAGTAATATAGAATGGTACAATTTGGAGTTTTCTTACACGTACACCCTAGAAATAATAAAACAAAGAAAAGCACCCCATTGCTTGCACTTCCTTACAACAAATCAGAACCTGATTCAGAATCTGAAACTTTTATGCTTATTCACACAACGTAGACTCATACGACATTGTTCCTCATAGCCACGACCAGATGGACCGACCAATGAATAATATATTAAAATACAAACAGCATTATAAATGTTCTTCATACTAGCATTCATGATTCTACGTTACTTGCCTGCAGTAGCACATACCAATTGGTAGATGGCAATGTGGTGCTCTAATACGTTCTTTGGTTTGAATTTGTATATTCTTATTCTTTTTTTTGAAATATTACGAGGTTGTTTGCCAGGTTTGTATCTCGTTGGTCATGTCCCTTGCAGGATTGTTACTCGTGCATATCCCTCAATTTACATCATGTCTGGCTATGGGACCTCTGGTTCAGGTGTGAATTTTCGTTTTCGGGAAAAACCTTTAAAAAAAGGATTCCGGATTACTTTTTTCTTGTTCTTTATTTCCTTACATCAATGTGCCCTACCAATAATTTGATTTTTTTTGTTCTAATTAAATTAATTGATTGTTCTTTTTTGTAACGGTTTTGAAATAATTCCATTTTTCTAAAATATTTTTTTCAGTTATTTAGACGTTATCAATATTTCAATTATATCTAGTAAAAGAAATAAAATTTAAAAACATACAAAATTGATATTTAATTTAAAGTTCTGTGTCGGCTGATCAAAACAACATGTACGGTGGTCTCTTCAATGCATAATGTCGTTTGGCAATGTAACAAATACATAAAATTTTGATTCTTTTTAACGTAAAGAAATGAATCATTCACATATTCATGCTTAACTTCAAAACGAAATCAACTTAGAAAATTTAGGCTGCGATTGCTTGTGAATTTTTTCCCCAAATTCTACTCTTGAGCAAAAAACTTGTGGGATAATATGTAATCGTTTATGGAAAAATTATTTAAAAAAAAAAAGAAAATATCACTTCTCTTCAAAATTAACTAACTTTTCTCTTTCTATTTTACCCTCCCAATACTCAACATTGTTTATTTCTCTCCCATCCTCCTATATTCATTCAAGAATTTTGGTAATTTCTTTAATTTAATGTATCAAAAAATAATTATTTTTCTCCTAATCTTGATAGCAAAAAGGTATAAAATGATATTCATATTGTCTCTTTTTGGTTCAATTTTTTTTTATTTTTAATTCAATTTTTTTTTTGCATTATATTTTCATAAACAATCAATATCTCTAAAAGTTCTTTATCACATCAACACAATCTCATTACTTTTTCTCTACAAATACGACTTTCACTTAAAAAAAATTTACAATTATTCACTCAAAAATGAAAGTGGACAAAAAGAAAGGATAATCAATCATGTGAAAATTGAATTTGTGTTTTGATAAATAAAAATTATATTTTATATAGATTTTGAAATGAGAATAAGTTTGATTATATTTTACTGAGATAATTCTGAATACAAAAGTACATGATTAAAATTTAATTATATTTGTTTGTTTGTGTTTTGCTGCTATTTTCAAATTTTAATGTATATAGTTGATAGTGATGAAATCCGCTTTTAATATTAATTTGTATATATGATAATTTTTTTATAAGATTTGTAGATTGTGAGTCTCGTTATTGGTATATATATATAAAATAGTAGTATGTATATTAAGTCCAAGTAGGTGGTGGAGAGTTCCAGTACTAATGTAATTTGAATGTAAAGAATGATGTAATGATTGTTGAGTGATATATTAGAGTTACAGTTCAGAATTGAAATTATAGGTCTGGTGTATAATTTTATGTAAATTGAGAAGAAAAATAGTGATTTCGAATGAAAAAATTCACACACACATGATTCTATATATTTTATCGATTAGCACAAACACGAAAATTTTATTTCTTCAAGTTATAGAAGTAGGGTGATAAGTAACATTTGAGAATAGTTTGATAAAACCTAAATAAAGGGGACAACGGGAAATCAGATATATAAAAAATAAAAGAAAATGAATAATTTAATAGATTGCAATTTTTTCAGATGGTGGGCTGACTTCAAAATTAGTCAAGGCAATGGCTACAAAAATATTTTTCTATTTCTAAAAAAATAATCTGATTGAGTATTCTTCATTGTAGGGGTGACAAATAGCTCGGAACCGCCGGTTCTACGAGTCAGAACAGACTCCGACCCCTCAATCTTAACTTTGACACCTCTATTCAAAATGGATCCTATCACTACTATATTTACAAACTTATTATACATACAATTTTAAAAAGGATAGCATAAAATACACAAACAAATATAATTTGTTTTGCATCACGTACTTTTATATTTAAAATTATTTCAATTTACTCAACCAAACACATTATCATTTCCAAATATCATATCTATCATTTATCCAAATATGTTCACAACTTTTACATAAAATTTAATGTTTTACTTAAATTCAAATAGAAATAGTGAAAAAAGTTCACTAAAAATGGGACCATACACGTATTACAGGAAAGTTGCAATTCAGCGAGGAAATTTTTCTTGTAGTGACGCTACTTTTCCCTTTTTTTAGGAAATATAAAAGTAACTACAATATAAAAGTAACTACAAAATAGTAGGTAGAGAACATAATTAAGAATCTACCACATTCCGATAACTAACAAATATATAAACTATTAAGTCATCCTAGGAACATTAGCATGTGAAGGTGTTATCATAATACATTGGAAAAAGTTAAAGTAATTTGATCATCTCATCTATAGACACATGCTTTGCAGGGTACTGTGTGTTTTATTACAAGCTCAGAGGTTCTTTACATCAATCAAAAACTCTGACTTCATTAGTAAGACACAAAAACAAAAAATATGTTACTTAGAAAAAAATACTATATTAGCATGATGAGTTATTGCAATTATAAACATAAGTAAAAACTAGTGAATAATTATAGAAAAGACAGTAGGAAAAATATACATTTGCAATATATAATACATGCATATAAATAAATCAAATATCGTACTACGATTTCTAATTAAATATACATTACTTGCATGCAAATTAAAGTCTTTAATTATTTTACTATGTTATGCAACCACTGCACATTTGCACTTGGTCTCAAACTTTTCAACTGTTTGAAAAGACACCAACACTAGAGCACCCAAGGGACGGAGCTAGGCATTGAGGTTTAAAGGAGCTAATTAATATTGGGGGCTAAAATGAAAAAAATAAAATCATACAAAAATTAGTATTTAAATATAAAATATATATATGGTAGAATTTTTCAAACACTGGGAGGGGCTAAAGCCCCTCATCATACCATGAGGCTCCGCCTCTGCAAGCATCCGTGCACGCACCCATTGAGTTTTTCGTCTCATGCCATGTTTTCAAAAAAAATATTTTTAATTGAATTTGTTAATTCGATAATCTAACAAATTAGGTGTTAAACTATTAAGTCATCCTAACAACATTATTTGTTCATGTGAAGGATAATTTATGAATTTATACATTGTGTATTAGTTATCTAAATTAGAAATGAATATTATACATATATATTCAATAAAAAATATTTTTTTTGAATAAATACAAAATATTATTAAAAAAGAAAATATGTGTGTTTTATTACAAGCTTTCAGGGGTTCTAAAACATCAATCAAAAACTCTGAAAAACTTCATTAGAAAAAGACACAAAAACAAAAAAATTGTTACTTAAAAAAAATACTAAAATTCAAGCAAAATGATGAGTTATTGCAATTATACAGGATTTTCGGAGTAAAACCTAGTGAATAATTGGAATAGAAAAGACAGTAGGAAAAATATCTACATTCGCAAACTGCTTGTACATGCATGTAAATCTCTCAAATTGTATCGTACTACGATTTCTAATTAAACATATATCTTTCATCCTTGCATGCAAATTAAAGTCTTTAATTATTGTTACTATGTTATGCAACCATTGACATTTGCTTGGTCTCAAACTTTTCAACTGTTTGAAACTATTTTCACACCAACACTCGAGCACCCAAACGGAGCTAGGCATTGAGGTTTAGAGGAACTAATTAATATTGGGGGCTAAAATGAAAAAAATAAAATTTTTTTACAAAAATTAGTATTTAAATATAAAATATATATAGGGTAGAAGAAGGTTTTTTTCAAACACTGGGATTTTCATGGGGCTAAAGCCCCTCATCATCCATGAGGCTCGCGATAAACTCTTACGGACCATCCGTGCACGCACCCATTGAGTTTGATGTCTCATGCCATCGAAAAGGCGCATTTTCAAAAAAAATATTTTAAGAATTTGAATTTGTTAATGACGAATGATCTATTATTTTGAACAAAATTTCGATAATTTCTCATAAATAACTGACACAAAGGAACACTGGCCAACCCGTTCTACCATGATGTGCTCCTCCAACGGTTTCGACAGATCAATATCCACTAATACCCGAATGAAATGCCCTAGATAGCCGTCAAGCGATCATTGATCAATCCGTATCGGATTTCCAATCGCACTGGCGATCCCCAAGATGGTATTAGGATCCCGATACTCAACCGAGCTCGAAGATTCGGACCCAAACGCTTGCTACCGAGCGTGTGTACCTTGTATGGATTGAAATTCGGGACCCATGGAGAGAGCCTAATAGTTCCCGGATTGAGTGCCCAATTAATGTGTTTGGGCTCGAGCTCTATCCTGCGCATTCAAGAACTTGACACAAACAAATCCGTTACCCAGGGGGATTAGTTTCCAATCATTTTTAATTTTCCATAAATCTGATAAGCGTTTATTCAGAAGCATAGTCGCCCATGATTTGTTACCCTTGCCCAAAATCACCCTTCCAATCAATGAATAAGAAAATTCGGCGAGGCGTTGTTGGTAAATGTTTTCATCAATCGTAACTGAATAATAATCTCCCTTTCTAACAGGTTTAGGGATAGGATGGGATTTACCAACAACCGCATGCGAAAATGTTGTAAAATTACCTTGGGCTCGTGTCGTCAAATCCGTATCGTGTTGAATACCTGGAATAATTTTAGCAAAAGAATGGCCAAAATGGGATTGAACCTTAGTATTATAAGTCGAATGTCGCGGGTTCGATTCATAATCGGATGTCATTGGGGGAGAGATTCAGCAATCTGAGGAGCATCTTTGGAAACAGCTACTGGGCGGGGGCTTGTGGATGGGATTCCATGCAGATGGCAGACGATGGCCCAGGGGTCATCACCCCCCCCTATATAGCAGAATACTTTGGGGAGGGACATTGTTGCGAGTATTGACTTTGAAGGAGAGGAGGGGACCTTTGTCCAGAACCACCTTGGGAGGGACCACAATTGAAACCACCTTAGGAGGGGGGACCACTGCCAAAGGGACCACCTTTGATGAGTTCATGGCAGTTCCAAGTAAGAGATTCAAAGGATCCATAGAATAAATCTTTGTCGCAAAATCCACATAAGACATAGGAGAAGTCGTAGATGAGAAAACCAACGGAGAACAAGATGTAGCAAAGGAGCAAACATCATAACCGGCGGCTTGTATCCCAACACCGGGGAGAGTCACCGGAAAAGTCATGAAGCCACGACCCTAAAGTTTGGGAGAAGAAAGAGAAGAGAGCACCCTAGAATTTTTCAAAATGTCTCAATATTTACTATGGTGACGTCCAATTCAAAATGGCTTAATAAAAGTCAAACAAATTTATTGAGGGGTAAACGTGGCTTAGTGCTTATAGGCGGATGAGCCCACATGCTTGGGTTCCATGTAGAAGATAAGAGATGCCATTTATGTGAAAAGTACTTTAAAAAAAAAAAGAATGAAAAGAAAAGTGTTTATCACCAGCCCCACTAATCGATGATAAATGCAACTTGGAGATTGAAAACTAAGTGGTTGTTCTTGGAGCCGGAGCTAGACTGGAAATATTGAGGGCTGAAAAATTTTGAGGGACCTAAATTAATAAAAAATAAATATTTATTACTAAAAATTATTTTTTTAAAATAAAATATACATATAAATATAAAGATTTCAAAATTTTTGGGGGCTAAATCAATAAAAAAATAAATATTTAATACTAAAAATTACTAATTTAAAATAAAATATAAATATAAATATGGAGATTTCAAACTTTTTGGGCGGGCTAAAGCCCCCCATCTATACCTAAGGATACGCCTCTGGTTGTTCTGGTGGCGATCGTCACTTTGGTGGGTTTAAGATTTCGGATTTGAATTTCTCTGACTACTGTTAGTGTGTGGGTCTGGGTTAGCCCACCATTGCAAAGAATTAATCTCATTACTAACGAAATGATGCTCCGTAGGCCCGTACGGACAATTAATTATTAATTAGTTGTGTGGGGATATTTAAAAAAGAAAAAAAATTGCCAAAGGAAAAGCCATCCCTCCCACTTTCTTGCCTTCCACCATGCCCTACCTTAATTTGAACAAATATTGACCCCACTAGCTATAGTAATAATCCATAATACCATGTGGTCGATTTGGCCGTACCTTCAATTTGTGGTGTTGTAAGTATTTTATATTTTGTTAAACAACAATCATTAAGTGTAACACAATTTAATGCATCAGAAATAGCATCTATAAAAATTATATACATTCTTTCAAAAGAAAAACTATATACATTCGGCGAATTGACATTATTTAGGTGTACAGCTTATGTTCATGTAATAATATTACGAAAAATAAACGACATATTTATTTTTTTTCCAATGATAATAAATTTCATTATCTCACAAAAACATTACAATCCTGATGGCAACTGCCAACAAACCATGTGGATCACGTAAGACAATCCAATTTGGGGAGCCAAACAAGATGAGAGCATCGCCATCAAAAGCCAATCAATGATACAGCATTGTATGCAATTATTGAGATTTGATTTTAGTTAAAGAAAAAAAAATGTTTTGAGCCCAATGCATAATTAAGAAAATACAATATTCCATGCATGGAAATGTCAGATCGCTTTTGATTGAGTTTATAAATTATTTAGAACATTTTATAAGATTATAAGGACTTTATTAATGATAGATAGGTTTATAAACTCTAGAAAATTAAAAAAATATCATACAAAACTAATTAAATATCTTTTATGATATTACCGATTACTGACTTTATAGCATGCCAATAAAGTTTTGGTAAATAATTTAAGAGATGTTACTTAAAAGCTCAAAAAATGAAGATATCATAATCTTTAAAAGCTCATTTCAAAAAACCTATTTTTTTTTTTTTTTTTTTTTTGAGAATCCAAAAAAAAAAAAAAACCTATTTTTAATATCTCAATAACTCCTACAAATTTGACCATACAAATAATAAAATTGTTATTAGTAACAAAAATTGGGATTACTGCAAACTTTGCGTAACAAGTAACATGAATGTGATGAAGGGCAGATCCCAGTAGGTGCTTGATCAGAAAACAATACAATTATCAAATTAACCTCAAAATGACACTAAAAAAGAATTTACTGATTGAAATATGTAGTTCTACAGGTATATCTCTTTTCATGCACGAATATGAATCATCATATCCATTCATTTTCGCTTATTGCCCCCAAAATCTCCCATCATGCAGAAGATAACACATAGGTTATATACATAACAGGCACAAACTAAAAGGGCCAGGTTATAAATTGAAATAGATTTGAGCAACAACTCGCAATTGCAGAAACATTTCACCAATTTTTTATATCTAATATTATATAAAGTTTCGAACTTGGAAAATATTTTAGCTAAATACTAGTAGACAGACTATAACTCGCATGATATGACAAATAAGGCAACCTCCTTAATCTTTCTTCCAACATGCATCTTTTGCAAGTTTACTAATGTAATCAGCAATGTTTCACATGCCGAAACGGCTTGGCTACTGCTGATGGTGGCTACACTTTTACCCGATGAATATTAATCCTTCGACCATCTAAAAGTCCCAACATATATGAGGAGTTTTCACACTGACTTATTACCCTAAGATAATCAGCTATGTCACCACAAAACAAAGCAACAAGCGTAATAGAGGTTGACATATCGGTGTTAAATAAACAAGCTAATTCTGCCAGTAGAAGAATAATGCAGCAGGATATAATACACTGTTACAGAGAGTAAATAATCATGGCAAATGTGCCTGAACTCCATGTTATGAGCAATTTTGAAAGAACAAAGGTTGAAACTTGATGTAGCTGGTAAAATAATATACAGGACTTCATAGAGTTTTAATCAACAATAAAATACGTGAGCAAAAGTGACGGAAAATTATACAAGCCATACATATATGAAAGAAACAAAGAAATACATGGCCAAATCAAACGCTCCTCTGATTTCAGTGGTCTGCAGACAGACAGTTATTCATCATATTTTCACCTATGGATAAAAGTGCACAAAATAAAGTGAAATGGTGCAATTAGAATTCTATTAAAAAGGAAGAAGAAAACAAAAAGGAAAAGATAAGTAGGAGCAGTATCGCACTTGAATAATGAACTAATGTTTCAGTTGTTCTAGCCAAGAGCTTCATGAAAGAACATAGACTCGAATCTAAAATACTCAGTAACATACTAATAAAGAATTTCACAAACAACCATAAGAACTTTGATTTGAGTTTAACTATTGTTTCAAGCAAAAATAATCGAACTAGAATTTCTATAACTTACAAAAGAATATGACCACTGTGCTTAAAAACCAAAAAAGGATCAGTTATGTCCTCATGAATACTAAATGTATGGTTTGGTCTATAAGACTATTGTCTTCCTCAGAGCTGAATTAACTTACCGAGTAGGCCAAACTCTTTGCAGAATAATTATCTGGAGATCCGAGGACCTTAAGTCACTCCAGCAGCAATGGCTGAAATTTACAAATGCCGAGACCGATCAAGGATGCATTCACTTACACCTAGTTTCTGTCCTATTCTAGAAAATAATTGCTAAATAACCTAGTTCTAAATCAGTAATTTCAAAGTCGGCTTTTGCATTACATTGATGGATCCCTTTTTGTACAACCTATTTGTTCATGTTCTGAATTTTGTGGTGCATAAGATGATGCACTAACCCCAACTTTGAGATGATCTTTCCTCACCCTAGGAACGAAAGCATTCTTGGATGAGGGAGCAATGCAGCAGAAATATCTTCCCACCAGTCGGGATTTTTTACATACCACTCCATAGTTTTCCTTAGACCGTCTTCCCAGTTAGTTTTCTCCGACCATCCCAATTTTTTCAGCTTTTGGGTATCCAGGAAATACCTTTGGTCATTAAAAGGTCTGTTCTCCACAAACTTTATCACAGCAGATGCATCCAATGAAAACAGCCGACAAATATCCATTGCCACATCAATAACTCTCTTTTCCTCGTGTGTTCCAATGTTATAAATATGACCAACTTCACCCTTGTGGAGTACGGTATCAAAAGCTTCTGCGACGTCTTCACAGTAAAGATAACTTCTGACATTGGATCCATCCCCATGAATTGGGAGGGGCTGTCCTTTCAAGGCTAAGAGAATAAATTTAGGAACTAACTTTTCGGGAAATTGATGGGGCCCATAAACATTGTTCCCCCTCGTGATTATCACGGGTAGCCCGTACGATCGCCCGTATGCCATAACAAGCATTTCCGCCCCAGCTTTAGATGCAGAATAGGGATTTGTTGGGAGAAGCTGTGAAGCCTCATGGTTTCCCACTACAGCGTTCTCATCGGTCTCCCCATAGACCTCATCAGTGCTCACATGGACAAATCTCTTAATTTGGCCGAAAGCTTTACAAGCTTCAAGAAGGACACATGTACCATAAACATTGTTCTTAATAAACTCAAAGCTGTTTCCAAATGAGTTATCAACATGTGTTTGTGCTGCAAAGTGCATAACCGTGTCTATGGCCTCTGTGGCAAGTATATAATTGACAAGATCAGCACTGCAAATATCGCCTTTCACAAATTTAAAGTTAGGGCGAGATTGAGAGGGATCTAGGTTCTTCAAGTTTGAACAATAGTCCAACTTGTCAAGAACAACGACTCTGTACTCCGGGTAGTTCCTTGTCAGCCAGTTCGCAACATGCGATGCTATGAAGCCAGCAGCCCCAGTGATCAAGATATTCTTTGGTTTATATATTCCCATATTGGAAAAGAATCATGAAAGCCCTTCAATCTGGGAATAATATAATAATATCATAGATAAACTAGCTGTTATTATCCACAGACAAAATGACCAGTTTCCAACAATTAAAAAAGCTTCAACATGAGCAACTCAACAATAACCCAACCCAATATCCAAATTTTTGGCATCAAAAAGCTAGATCACACCTAAAACTACTTTCAACATATTGTAAAAAATACAGCAAACTACATAAAAGGGAAAAGAAGAATGCCTTTCAATACGTACAACGCCATATATTATTAAATAACCCACAGGCCACAATACACACACATATATACATACACAAACTAAATCATAGCCCTAAATCAAAATCGAATGGTTTGTGATGCAATGCAAGTTTTTTCAGAATAATAAGCACAGTAAAAAAAAACCATAATGTACGCAAAATCTCACACTGGCCGAGGATAAAAACAATTCTAAAGATATCTAACGGTTGGAAGCATAGAAGAATTCATCGAATTTGATCTAATTTACCTGAAAATTAGGAATCTTGAATCATCAAAAAGAACAAAAATACGTGGGGATGTGATAAATATACAGTATGTACAGAAGATTGGTTGTACCCATCAATGCAGAGAAGAGAACGCACTTAATGAAAAATTGGTTTGATCTGAAAGACTAAAAGCCAGGGCTGTTACGCTTTCAAAAAAAAAAAAAAGCCAGGGCTGTTACCTGTACTTGGAAATAATTGGCGGATGAGAATAAGGAAGGAATTAAAGAGTCCTAATCCTAATTAGTTAAATACAAGACTTAGATTATAAAATAAAAAGAAAAGTATCTATTACATCTTAGGGCTCAAAAATGAACCAAACTACCCGATTCAAGATCCATCATTAAAAACTCGTTTGAGCTTAGTTCGTTAATCTAATGAACTAAACTTGAATACATTTTTCTGTTTGATAAGATATAAAGCTCAGCTCGAACTCTACTCGATTAGTAAAAAAAGAATAAATATGTGTAAAAATATTAAGTTACTCGAACACGATTTGTGTTCGACTTGACCAAAACTCGTTCGAGCTCAATTCGATTAATAACCAAACAAGCTCAACACACAATTTGTGAAGCTCAATTAAAAACCAAACAAACTCGAACAATGCCATATTTGGCTCAACTCGACTTGTTTACATCCCTAATTACACACAAATATATTATAAATATTCACTAAAATTGATTAAAAAAGCTAGAAAGGGGGTAAAAATTATTCAACGTCATTGTTTCAACTTCGTTTCAAGAAGACAGGTCTATAATAAAACCATCATCTTCAACTTTATAACTTTTATCCATTCTTATCACAGTGGTGGCTTAAATTTATTCTTGTGGGGGGGGGGCAAAATCCGGTGGTGGCTTTGGGGCGCACGGATGGTGCCGCCCACGGGAGCCCCTCGAAGGCCCTCGAAGTTTTCTTTTATATATGTATATATACAATCAATGGCAGAGAGAGTGGGCCCAACCTTGCCCCCAGAAAATTTACTAGGTAAAGTTTTTCAAAAAAAAAAAAATAGTTAATAGTTATTTGTATTTTTTTTAGTTTTTTTTATTTGGCCCACCCCAATTTCTTGTATCGGCCCATCCCGTAATGATTTATAGCTACGCGGAATTGGGATGGGCCAGATACACCCCGTAACAATTTTTTATATAGGTATTATCATGGGTAGGCCGATACACGAAATTGGAGTGACTCAGATAAAAAAAACTAAAAAAATACAAATAAATATTAACTATTTTTTAAAAAAAAGAGGGTGTCGGGGCCCGGGTTGGCCTCCCCTTATCTCCGCGGTATATATATTATTTTTTGCTCTATGCCCCTCAAAATCTTAGACCGGCTCTGGCAAAATCAAATCTAATATAAAGAAAAACAAAACGTACAAGTTTTTATTACTAAATTACATGGAAATTTGGGGGAGGGGGGCAAGATATTTTGGTTTATATATATAGGGGGAGGATCAAGTGAGACCATGTCTCTGCAGGTGAGACACTTGATGGACTAATCTCAACCATCCCCATTATTAATCAATGGGTATGATTTAATGGATAAAAAATATATTAAAATATTAATTTAATCAATATAAGGGTAGTGGGGTAAAATAACATAACAAGTTAGTTACAAAAATGGAATCAAATCTCTTTCTCTCTCATACATCTACTAATTTCCCCAATCTCACGTCTCTCTCTCTCTCTCTCTCTCACACACACACACACACACATTCATCCATTAACGCAAATAAAGAAAATTGTGAAGAACTCGAAAATTACAGAGAAAAAACAAGAAAAATCGGTGCAATATTACAGAGAAAACTAAATATGCAACAAAACTCAACTAAATATGCATTATCTTAAAACTATCTATGCAGCGTAAAAAAATTAATATGTAGTACAGTATATCCAACTATGCAGGACGTCATAAACTATGCAACAAAATCAACTAATTATGTATTATCTAGAAATTATCTATGCATTGTGGAATAACTAAATATGTAGTACATTATGTAACATCCCATTTTTATAATTCCAAAAACAACATCCCATTTTCATAACTAAATATACATTATATTGAACATATTTATGCAGTGTAGTATAACTACATATGCAGTACGTTATATTCAATTTTGTCTTGTTTTCGTAAAACAGTGCCAACAAAATAACTAAATATGCATTATTTGATGTCTAATTATGCAGTAGAATAACCCTAACTATGTTGTAAAATAAAAATATTTGGAAAGAAAATAGGTTAACTGATCTGTCGTACTTGTAATTTCAAAATAAAAAATTCATTATCAAGAAACAGGTTTAACTAACCTTCAAAAGAAAAGAGAGAACTTTCAGGGAAGAAACTCACGAGGAGAGAGATTAATATCGTTAAGGTTTGAAAGGGTATTTTGGCAATAAGGGGGGTGTGTATAGTAAAAAAGCTGAATAAATTTAATTGTGGGTGAGTGTATTTAAAAAATAGATGTATTTAGAGAAAATGGAGGTGCGAATAGCGCGCCATCCATTTATTAATTATTTATTATGTCACCAAAAATTAATAATTTTTGACAGTTCTAAGACTATTCATTTATTGAGCTTTAACGTATAATAATTACGCTATTTTCAATGTATTTTAGGGAATGGAGAATAGGCCTTTTACCATATGTGAGTTTAAACCTTTTATTTATAATATTACAAAACTTATAAATTATTCCTTTAAAAATAACTTATATTTTTTAATTCAATTCGTTTAGATCTAGATTCAAGTAAAAGAGTTTAATTAAGATTGGGTCGGGCGTCGATTACACAGAAAATTGTTGACTCGTATACTGGTTGGTTTTTTCACGTTATACCCTACTAAAATTTCCACATATCAAAAACCAGAAAAAAAAAAAAAAAGAAAAGGAAAAAAACTTCTCAATTAATCTTTGATCCGGATTGACTAGGTTTTCCCGCATAACTCTGATGTACTAACGCTTCCAGGTACTTGTGATTATCAATTCAATGCTACTGAGATTCACGCATTTTTTTTTTTTTTTTTTTTTTTTTTATATTTGATAGTTTTTAGCCTGCTAAGATTTGAGTTTTATCAATAAATTTGGTGGTGAATAGATTAAAGGACACCCTTCTATATAGAAATAATCTTGTTAATCTGATGAAGTTTATTTATGAAGTTGAATCACCGTTTTTGTTTTAAATTTTAGTGTGGTTAGTTTAATTTAACAATGAAAATTATGAAATGATCTGACCTAGTTATGAAGTTAATTGGGCTTGTAAATCTATGTGAGTTTCATCCTGTTATTGCAAATTGAAAAAGCAGCATCTGTTTACCATGAAGGGTTCTTCAGAAGAGCTTGTAAAATTAGTCAATAGTTCAGTTTTTGTTGGGATATTTACCTTTGTCATATCTTATTTGGAGTTCTACTGCAGAAAACATGATGCATTTTCTGTTTTTCAGCCATGTTTGCACGCGGAAACAGTTTGAAGCAGTCCAGGAATACAAGAAATGCTCAATTTCCAGTTTTGTTTACTTGTCTGATTTTGTTAATGGTTGCATTGATTCTTTTATTTGGGAAGAATGGTGATCCATCCAGTTCGATGTCTGATCTTGTGAACCAAAAATGGAATAGCTTTGACCCTGTGGTTCGGTTAGATCCGACGGTTGAATTTAGGAATGGGACTGATTTGGTGTGGCAGATACCTGACTCGCCCAAGGCAGTTCTCTTCTTGGCTCATGGCTGTAGTGGTAGAGCAGTTAATTTTTGGGATAAGTCTCCTAACTGCCCTAATTGTGTTGGTTTACCTGAAGAGAGGCTCATTGTGCTTCATGCTTTGGCTAGAAAATTTGCTGTACTTGCTGTATCAAGTAAAGGAATATGCTGGTCACTTGGGGAGGAAAGATGGATTGTTAAAGATATGATTCGGTGGTGGATTGCCAAGCAAAAGCTACAAAAGCTTCCCGTATTTGCATTAGGTGCATCGTCGGGTGGATACTTTGTCTCTGTCCTTGCCACAGGGCTGCAGTTTAGAGGTATTGCTTTAATGATCGCTGAAGGGGTGTATAGTCATTTGGATATAACTAAAGATTACCCATCGACACTTTTCGTGCACATGCCAAAAGATGAAAATAGGAAACGGAAGATAGAAAAGTATCTAGTAGCTATGAACGAGAAGGGAATTGATGTTGCAGAAGTTAAATGCATGGAATTCCCTTTGACACCTCAGTTATTCGCCAACAGAATTCGGTCTTGATTTAACATTGTCGGAAAAGTTGTTCAATGTTTTTCAGGAGAAGGGTTTTATTGACAGGAACAGTTACATGAGGGATGATGGGCGTGCAATACCATGGAAAACAGCTATCGAGGAGAGAAATATTCTTCTCCCAGATAAATCTTTGGTCAATCATATTCAAGAGGAAATGAATCTTGCATTTGCATATCATGAAATGACAAGCTTGCAATCACAGCAAATCTTTGACTGGTTTGAATCTCATATGAACTGACGAGCTGTTGAACTTTTAGCATTTCTTGTTTCCTCTTCATGTGAAAGAGAATTTCGGTTTGGTGAACTGACCAAAAAGTGATGCTTGTAAATTTATCTCAGATTGCAACTCGAATACGTAATGCATGCAGATTTG
Organism: Rehmannia glutinosa; assembly: GCA_016081115.2. Lineage (NCBI taxonomy): Eukaryota > Viridiplantae > Streptophyta > Magnoliopsida > Lamiales > Orobanchaceae > Rehmannia > Rehmannia glutinosa. The sequence goes on from JABTTQ020001161.1 coordinate 26,292, forward strand.
ATTAATCTATCGATTTTGGTGAGTTGTGCTACGCAGAATTGCAGCCAGTTCATAGTAGAATCTATACAGAGGTGCTTTACATACTGGCCTGCCCTCGAGAAGAGACTCTTCTTGCTGTCGCTCTTGTTTTACCGCAGCGGTGAAGTTCCCGGGTCTGCCTTCATAAACTGTGTGCAGAGATCTTTACATTAATTTATTGACAAACACCTGTTTGGTTTACTTGCCACCATAGCTGTTTCTTTCTTTAGCAGCAATGCTAGAATATCCAACTTCTTGTTATTCAATGTATTGATTATTGTAACATATATTTGATATTCCACCTCCATGTTGAGCTGAATTATTTTATAATGTAAGAAGTGCTTTCTAGAAACTACTGAATTATGCTCAAAATCTGAATACACGGCAGAAATGGTTTTTTGCTAATTGGACGAGACAAACTATTTAATGTCATTTAAATCCAGTGGAAGGATGGGAAATTACTTTCTCTGTTTTGACGATCTACTTTTTTCGCTTACAAATACGAATGTGCTGTGGACTATGGATGAACGTTCAAGTATTGCTCTCGTATCTTCTTCGGTTGATAAGACGTTCAGAAATTACCCTTGATTAAATTCCAGCATGATTCCACATCCCTTATAATAATTTTTTTAAATCTATACTTGTCAAGTTGAGCATCATATATATCTATTATGAGCCTCCAACTGTCATCATTTTCAAGTTGTAAATAGTTTAATCCAGGTTTGGCTCATGGGATTATAGAGAGGTTCAATGACTCAATCATAACTATGTGGAGGGTGGTGGATGCAATCAAGTCAATGTGAGTCCCACTTGTGATATTTCAGTTCTATTATCCATGATTTTACATGAATGATGCTCCTCCTGATATTATATGTGACAATAACACTTTATCTTGTTTTTATTTTTATAATCATAAAACTAACCTTTGATGCATGATGTGAACTATGTAGCCTGTATTTATTATTAGGCTCTTAGGCATACATTAAGAGTTGGATATCACCTTTCTAGTCATTAATTTCGATTTGGTTTCCTAGTATATAGACATTATATATAAAATTATATATATATACACATTTCGTTCTCTAAATTAATACCGATAGTCTTTTGCGGATAGTCATATGATGTAAACAGTAATGGTTGGTGAAACAATTTAATGAATATTGGTCCGGTGTAGATTTTGAATCTTGTCAAGATTATTTCATCTTTACTTTATCTCTGGTGTTAGATCCACAATAGAAGTCAGAGGGTTATAGTTAAGGGTGGGAAATCATGTCGGACTATCGTGTTTTCGTGTTGTCTATCTTATTTGATCTTAAATATAACAATAGTTGCAATTTTAACTTAATTTACAATTCCTATCGTGTCTTTGTCATTTCTCTCTGTAATTCGTGTTTGTAATCGTGTTGTGTTCGTGGTGTGCTATCATGTCGTATCACTCATTGTCAGCCCTAGTTGTAGTGCCCTATTGCAAATTGATGCTATGGTCTTGGATGCTTGTTGAGTGTAATGCAGTGTGAAACATGTATTTTGTGTGCTATGGTTTCTAATATATGGAAGTCAATAGAACTGATTTTTATGGAGATATAGTTTCATATAATATTAAATCCAGCTGGAAGATAAGTAGGGGCACTTATTAACTGCTGATCAATGTCTGCCATGACCTTGGTGGGGTGAGATGGTCTGTCTTCAGTATTTCAACTTTATGACATATCTTCCACATCCACCATGGCAATGTTCTTAGTCCATATTCGAATTCTCCGAATCGATGGGTTCTATGTAGATGTTTTAATTGTTCAGGGCATCTGCTTGCAATTGGTTAAGATGACTAAGATTTTTCTTCCAGGACTTGAAAATTCTAAGGAAACTCAAAACTTCCTGTTGTCAGATTCGAGTAAAAACTACCCAACGACAAATTTATATTCCAGCTAGAAGCTGAATATTTTTGTATTCCTGTGGATATTTATTTGATTGTGGAGCTTGTGTCTGTCTCACTTTTTCCAATCTTTGTCTTTGTGTGTGTATATATATACACACATATATGCTGCTCAACAAACACTTGTTGTTTGCACCAAATATTATAACAAAGATTCAGACAAACAAAGAGACAGATTTGTTTTTTTTTTGGCTTATCCTTGCCAGCAAAGTTTGTAATCCCATCAAATGAGAAATACATATTGAAACAGCATTAAGATGCTGACATGGTGACATAAATGTGCAACACAAAACAAATCACTAATATTACATAAAATATCAAAGCATAAGCTTGGTATCCATCTCGTAGCATTACAGTAAAATAAACATATAATCTCATCCTAAATTACCACACACAAAAGGAAACACAGCATGAACCACACTATGATAATACTGATGTTCATCATAAAGAATTTTTGTGGTTTTTCAGGCTCTGGGCTTGATTCTACCCTCATTAGCCATCTTGAAGAGCCGTGCTTGAGCTGCTGCAGCCTTGTTCGACCCAAGTGCCGCAACAAAACTATCTCGGACTTGGCTGGTCGTGTAAGGGAACCGTGTGTGGGCAATGGAGTTGAGCAGAGCAGCTGTACCTTCCCTGTAAAGTTCTCCGAGGCCATCTGAGCGAGTGTTTGAAAGAGCCTGTAGTATGTTCATGTTTAGGCCGAACCCTGGAAGGCTAGTTACACCGAATGCACTGCCAACTGATGTTCCCCAGAAACCAAATAAACCCCATATCAGTGTCGGGTGATTCCTCCAGTAACTGCAAATAAGTGGGAAAACAATTAGTGATGATAATTTTTCAGACCTCAGTTATGTTTTGATACGAATATTTTGTACTTACGTGCATGTAAATGGAGGAGAGTTTGGATCGAACGGAAATGGAGGTGATGGTATTGTGATGCCTGGAATGCTTGGAGTTCCCGGGTCAATTGGTGGCGTTCCGATGATCGGTGGCGTAATAATGGATGGTGGACTTACAATGACTGGTGTTGGAGTGGTGGGGGTAGTAGGGGTTGTGGTTGGAGGTGGGTAATAGCCACCGCCACCTCCGGTAGGAGGGGATGGAGTAGGATGGTGGTGTCCTCCACTTGGGGGTGTGCCGCAGTTGGCAGGTGGTGTACCGCCGTAGCTGCCACCTCCATGAGACGGTGGTGTGCCGCCGTAGCCGCCGCCTCCGTGGGAAGGTGGTGTGCCGCCGGTGCCGCCGCCTCCATGGGAAGGTGGTGTGCCGCCGTAGCCGCCGCCTCCGTGGGAAGGTGGTGTGCCACCGTAGCTGCCGCCTCCCTGAGAAGGTGGTGTTGGGGTTACATGTGGTGGAGTGATGCTTGGAACTGTGACCAGAAAAACAAAAGAGGTTAGTTTTGCATGTTACACTGTGAGCAAATACATTTTTACTAAACATGTGTTAAATTTTCTTTTCAATGTAGCAAAAGGATATGCTCATTTCCATTTGTTTTTCCCATTACAAATACTTCTTTCAAAAGAAAAAATGTTTATGTCGCTAAATCGCCTGGTAGGAAGTGGTAAGACGTTTGTAAAACTCAGACATGTGCCTTTGGTTCGATCCCCACCTCCTCCCCTCCCAGGATTTGTACTAAAAAAAACGTTTATGTTCCTATGGGGTGGTTTTTTCACTTGCCCATGTTATTACTTCTCAAATTAGTTTGAAGCTTTTTTTCACTTATTAAAGTGAAAAGGGGACAGACATGAGCTTGTAGAATTTGGTTCTGCATGTTTTGTGTGTGTGTGTGTAAGTTTGCTTAATGTATGTATGTGCAAGAAAAAAAGAAAATACCTGTTGGAGGTGTTCTTGCATTCGGGTCAGGAGAATAGTAGTTTTTCTGATCCTCAAAGTTGGTTTCAGACATTACAGGAATGACCAAGTTTTGTGAGAACATTGCAGCTACGGCAGTCCACAGCAGCAACGATGCTGCCCGTCTACTCCTCTTCGTCTCCATTCTTGTCGGCAGTCGAGAAAAGAAAAAGAAAAACAAGGAAGAAAGAGTGGTTCAGTGATAAGGATGATCCAAGGGGAGCGGTGTATATAAAGAGTTATCAGAGAAGACTGAAGTAAATATAAGCAGGTGAACATGTATGTAGTTAGTTGTATGTGTTGCAGGTGCATTTAAACTGTCATTTAAATCTCACATTCCAAATTATGGTAATACATTATTTTATTATTATCTTGAAAAGAAGCATGTCTGCATGTATGTGAATTGTGAAGGGAATCTTGCAAATTTGAAAATCTATGCACAATAGATTTTAGATATGGGAGAATTGGAACTTTTTTAACATTTTCAGCTAACGATCTAACGTTCCTGTATAAATTTATTACAAGTTTGCCTATGTTTTTTGAACGGTTTCTGTCAATGCCACGTGGGATTTTCGTGGGGTAACACTCATTCTACTTTAGTTGATGCATAGAGTGGGAATACTTAGCTATTATGTTTATAATAAGCCAAATTGGATTGGTAAGGGCGCGATTGAATGTGAACTAAATTCCATTTTCGTTCCGCTAGAGAATTTTTTTGTGCGATTGTTTATGAAAATTTTCAGAAAATATACTATTCTTTTACTTTCACTTTTTCTCATTTTTTCTCTTATCAATCACATCTACACATTTTTCTACAAAAAAACTAATCATTATTACAATTTCTCACATATTTCACTATTCACTCACAAATTTCTAACAACCAATCATATCCAATCATTATTTTACTATTTTTAAATCAAATCAACTTTCATCATTACTTTTTCATTTCACATCCAATCACACACTCAAAATTCATATTTTTTCTTTCAAAGTTTTTTTCACCACTATTCTCTAGCAAAATGAAAATTTTCAAAATGAAAGCATATTTCTTTAACTGTTTACCTCTAAATCTTGTGTTATCTTAGTAATAAATGAGCTAGAGTATGTATATTCTTTCTAACTATCAAATAGTTAGCCTGAAAAGTTTAAGGAGCTATCTATTCCAACAGGATCAAGAACTCAATTAACATGCTATTTCAGCTTCTTAACAATTTTCTTGCTAATTTGTATTTTCGTTTTTGTCTTCGAAATTTTCTGTGTTCACTGTCATCAAAACACACATCATTTTATTTTTCCATGCATGCTTGCTATCAACTTGGATTCTTGTAGGAATGATATTGTTTTTCATAGTGAATGAGATTGCCTGAAGGTTATTTCCAATGTTGCAGAAATCACTAGGCATTAGTCGCGTGAACTTTCCAATGTTGCATACACTAGACATTAGTTGGGCGGCAGACTAGCACGTGGGCCGCCTAGGAAAACAACTATTATTTTAATTTTTGGCCACCTAGCCCGACTAGAAGTGCATATAGGGCATAGGCCCCATTTTCGGCAGATGCGATTTTTTCAGCAATTTGGAAAAAATTGCCTCGGCTTAGGGACGCCTAGCGCCTAGGCCGGTTTTTACAACACTAGTATTTTCTGAGACTGCTTTGAACTGCTTGGCATCAGCTTCCTGGGCAATCTACAAGATTTGAATCAAGATGATGTTTGAAGCCAAGTGGGATTCTTGAAATCCATGTATTTTCCCCTTCTAATTTCTCTACATTTTGGGACAGATAATCTGAGACATGTGGACCTCAAAATTTAATGACGGTGGAAATATTATGTAATAATAGAGACTTGGCACTGTGATACTGATGGAGGAAGATGGAATTGTGGAGTACAGCAAAATTGAAACCAAAATAAACCAAAGAAAAAAAAAATTTATACATAAGTGTTGGAATTGAATCTCACTAATGGCAATGGCAGAGAAGTAGGTGAAGAAGCACAAACTGACATTGAATTGTGGTAGTAAATGAGGTTCACCAGCTAAAAATATTATTTATTTATCAAAATCAACCCCCATTCTTTTGACTATTATCATTGTAGTTTAAAAAACAGTGCCTTTTTCTCTGTGTGATTGTTGTTTTGGAGACAGCTAGCTCTCTACCTATGCTATTTTCTGTATATTTATGGAGGATTAATTTTGTGTGGATTTGAGCTCATTCATTCATATATATATCTTTATGTGAGACCCATTTTGATTGTGTTGAGCTGTCTGTTCAGTCAAGTAACATAGTAGGGGCAGCTGGCTGTGTGGGCTTTTAATTTTTTGCTGTTGCTGGTTATATTGAAATTTTTGTTAGATTTCAAAATTATTGAATTACAATGAATTTTCTTTGAAGAAGTGATAATTTGACTGATATGATATCTTGAGCCCATATATAATTACTTAATCTCATCACAATAACAATATCTAAAGTTTGAATGATTTGAAACTCATTATTTTTTTTCGTAAAATAATTTTTTTTGGCAATATTATGAATATGCGAGTCACATTACATCAACTTTGTTGCAAATTTTGGTTTTCCAGCATTTTCTTTCCATTTTTATTTTTTTCTTTATCGTTTTCCAATAAAAATGTATTAAGATTTAAGACTGTGCTTGAAGAATATAGGCTTACATGATACATGATACACCAGTTTTATTTTCAATGATTTCAAGTATATTTTTATTTTGGGGTGAAATGTAGTATAAAGTTGTCAAATTGATTGGATTGAGAATAATGTTTTAGGATCATAGTAGTAATTAGTGAGTCCCATCTCACCAGTTAAATATTGTTGAATATATATATATATATATATATATATATATATATATATATATTTGAAGTATTTTTGAATATATTAATTTATCATAAATTTTGAGTCCCACTATGAGAAAACTCTATTGTTTAATTAGTTATGAATTTAAATATAATTTATAAATATTGAAAGAGTTTATAAAATATTAACAATATTTTATCTAAAATAGATCTTCTACGTTTTAATGATGGTTAATTGTAAAAATAAATAAATAGTATTTTGGTTTAAAATAAATAATACACATATTGATCATCTTTTTTTTTTTTTTTTTTTTGACAACAATCATCTTTTTATTTTAAATAGTAGCACAAGGAAAAGACAAAACCAAAGAACTAAAACGAAACCGTAGAAGACCACATATTACAAGCCCATCTTTCCCATAAACCTTTTTATTAGTCCAACCAATTCATCCAAGCCCACATAGGTCTTCCAAACAGACCACATGAAGCTTCGGCTTTAACTACGATCCAGTCTGCTATTTCCACCCAAGTCGAGCCGAAATTCTAATTGGGAAAATGACATAAATACCCCATTTTCCATACCCAATCCCCTGTGACAACGTCTATTTTTTCGATTTTGACAAAAATACCATTTTCCGCTGAATTTGGATAAAAATACCCATTTTCCGCTGATTTTTGACAAACATACCCATTTTCCGTTGATTTTTTTCCGTTGGTTTCTTTTTTGTTTCTTTGTTGTTTCAAACATGTTTGTTGTTTCTTTGTTGTTTCATACATGTTTCATTTATGTTTTTTATATGTTTCACTTAGCCAACTTTTCATAGAATTCCACAGTTGTATAGAGAAAATCTCAGTTGTAGTATGCCACAATGGACAATGAGAAGAAAATAGAAAGTATACCAACTTTGAAATAACAAGAATATCGATTCCAATGATGCACATTCAAGACCTAAACGAAATCTTGGAACAACAAATTCAATTCAGAAAATTTGAGCTTACTTGTCCATCATTGGCTACGAGAAATGGACACGACTCCACTGTCGGACCAAAAATACCTCAGACGACTTCCAACATCGTAGAGAATTATTGAATGCATCAATCAGTAGCGGGGAAAGACTTACTAGTAACAACTTTGCTAGAGTACGTGAGATCTTTAGTTCAAGATTAGACATGCAGACATCGGAAATGAAGCAAAAATCAACATTTACAAGGATGATAAAAAAAAAAGCTAAAGAGTATATGGGGAAAAACTACACTATTTCTCTAAATTTAAAAGCAATTTACTACAAACTTTTATTACATGATCCCCTGTTTCACAATTGTTTCTTACATGTTTCATTTATGTTTCTTACATGTTTCAACTGATTACATCATCATTACGATTTACATAATAACAATTTTCTACAATCATTAGGAAGTGGAGGTAGAAATTCAATGTCGTTGTCGTTGTCATCGTCATCACCATTTTGTAGCTTCAACTTAGCAATGATTGTGAAGCGTTGATAGATGATCAGCTCGCTTGTTCATTCTCTATCTCAAATGCTTCGACGTCCATAGCCTTCCCACCAATAAAGTGCTCGGCATAACAAGCAACAAAAAATCCCACATTCACTACAAAAGAAATAAAAAAAGATACACAGTCAGATACATAACACAACAAATCAAAAACAATAAAAAAGAACAAATAAATGGAAAATATATAAAAGAACAAAAGAAACAATTTCGAAACAACATCGAAACAAATGAAAAACTTCAAATCACAAAATAATAAAAAAAACACAAAAATTTGGGTTTAACCTCTGAGTCTTCGCTCGACATTTCATCAAACAGTTGCAGAGCCTCACCCCGTCGGATGAAAACTCGAAATCAACCACAAAATCTTCACCCCAATCCCCGTTTCCCCATTCGAAATATTCATCATCTTCTTCGACACGACCGCGATTCCTGATAAGAAACTGGTAGAACCGTAGAAATGGATAGAAATATAAAACCCACATGAATGAACGACTCTCTTTTCTTCTATCCCACAGATAAACTTCACTCTATCCTCTGTAATCTCTTCATCCACCCATCCCAAAATTCCCCCCCTCAATTCTTCTCCCTCCAGTCACCGCTCTCCGCTGATGGCTTCAATTACCGTCGCCACCACGGCAGCCGCTGTTTCTAAGCTAACATACCTCTCCACCGCCCCTTTTCTCCCAAACTCCAGTTCTTCAAACCCCTCCAAAATAATTCTATCATCCTCCTTCACTCCCTCCTCCACTACACTCTTCCTTCAGCCCACCACCATCACACTCCGCCCCCTCCGCCGCCGCTTCTCCATCCGAGCAGCATGCGGCAAGTTTGAGTGCAAAAAGCCCCATGTCAATATCGGCACCATTGACCACACCGACCACGACAAAACCACTCTCACCGCCGCCCTAACCATGGCCTTAGCCTCCCTCGGAAACTCAGCCCCCAAAAAGTCCGACAAAATTGACGCTGCCCCTGAAGAGAGAGCTCGTGGTATCACCATTAACACGGCCACCGTTGAGTACGAGACTTAAAACCACCATTAAGCCCACGTCGATTGCCCCGGGCACACGGATTACGTTAAGAACATGATTACTGGTGTTGCGCAAATGGACGGAGCAATTTTGGTGGTAAAAGTAAGGGGGTGGGTATATTTGAGAAGTTTAGGATCAGATGTGGTAGATTAGTGATAGGGTGGTATTTTTGTCTTTTTTTCAAAAATCAGGGTATTTTGTGGTATTTCCTCATTCTAATTTTTATTGAGAGTGGCGATATTTGGTAAACTAATGATGGGCCATAATTCGAATAGGGTCAAATAACTCCAACCATAGAAAATGCCCAGATGGCGGGGCAAAAGATAAATAAAAAGCTCAATATAATTTTTTATAGTACAATGGGGACTTCATGGAGGGACACACGCACTTCTAAGACTCGTATGAGATCGAACCCGGGTCATTCACCCTTACAACATATGTCTCAACCACTAGAGCACAAGATTGATCTCAGTTCAATATAATTAATTCTATGGGTAATTCTTATTATATCTTTAATTTGAATAATAATACTTAAATTATGTCGTTAAGGTCCTGGAGCCAAAAAGTCCACGTACCCACATATACACCTATAAGTCTGGGATTCTCATTACTGAACAGTACACAATTCAATCACCAATTACTAACTCTCAAATTTTCGACTTATTGTTTACTTGTTCTAGATTGACTTGAGTGCTGAAGAGTCTTCGTCGGGTCAAACATTCAGAAAGAGGCTGATGGTGATGGGTAACATCGTTTTTGCTCCTATTTTGCTGCACATCAGATTACTACTTTCTGTCACTGCCGTCACACTTAGGGTGTTAGCACATTATCCAAACTGCTGCTTCAATGTACCATCACATTTCACATGTATTCCAGCATTTCAAACTTGATTATTGCAATTACTATTGGGACATAACTTTGAAGGGCCATCCCTGTTTTTCGGATCACGTACCGGAAAATGTTGAAATAATGTGCAGCAAAACAAAAGGATGAAATTCTCCAACACGTTGATATGCATACACCTGGCAAAGCTGCTAGGGAAATTTTCCTTCCTTTTTTTTTTGAGGGGGAATTTTCGTATTATTTTCGGCTCTCCTAGAAACGCAATCGACTATATCAAATAGGAGGATTTACAATTACAAGAAGTGGGGAAAGTGAAAGTATACACCATGCGGTAAAATCCTAAACTGTCAACTGAAAATCAAAGAGAGAAAATGAAATAGCATATGATAGCAAGTCAATCATACTTCACAGCATCAGGTATTAATTAATCATTAGCTGATCAAATGCACATGAAGTCAACACATTTATATATTCCTGTATGTAAGCAGATTTCTGTATATTATCATGATCATTTTACAGGAACACTAGGAAACTATGGAGATCCTAAGCACGCTGCCAATTTACCGGAAGATTTTTCTGAATAAGCAAAAAGAATAAATAAAGAATGAAAAAATTTGTCGTAGTCATTATCCGGGACATTTATCAGAGTGGTACATCCCTAACACACTTCGCTGGATCGGAAAGAAGCTCGTGACTAATTGGCCTCAAGCCTTTTTTGGACCATTGTTTAACAATGGCCACTTCAAGCAACCTCACCTGCAAAGATTTTGTTTTGTCAAATAAGCATGTCCTGAATAAAAGGCTTTGGGAAGTGAAGTAAAATATAAAGCTGTAAATTAGTAATCAGTTGAACAATTGCACAGGATAGAGCAGACGGCCATTTAACTATTTAAGCTGCCAAAACTCTGTCAAGTGAATCCAGTGTTCAAGTTAAATTTCTTCGTTTTTCTATTTCTCATTTTCTATTAACTCTGTAGCAAATCCAGGTGCAGAGAAAACATATGATTGAGCGAACACATTCAAACCAATCTTTGACTCTTTACAAGAGTGTAAAAAATGAACTTAAAAGGGGGGGGGGGGGGAACTCAATTTATAACTTCCATCTGCATGTGAGAAACGTCATTTGAGGTCAGCAAAGGGAATTATTTGGGAGAAAGCAAGGAGCAGCTTCTTATTTCTTAGAACCGTGCTTATGAAACCTGCACAATAACTTAATCTAAACTGCTATTATATATTTAATTGCTTGGTAAACGAACAAACGGATTCTTGCTCAAATAAAGACCATATCATATGATGAAAATATAAAAATTGTTCATATCTCTGCTTATCCCTTTAGTTTTGTTGAAGCCATTCTCAAAACAGACAGAGATAAAGGGTTTATAGAGGCAACTAGGGATGTCAATGGGTGCAGAAGGTGGGGATCGTGCCATACACAAGCTTTTTGGTGTGAGTGAGATCAAGCAAAGAAAATGAGTCCATGAGGTAGTTGGCAATTGGCAGGCTTTCTACAACTTTCAACCTTGGCAGATGCAATGAGTTACAACATGACTCAACCTGCCCGAACCCAATATCACAACTCCCCCTCCAGCCAAGAAAAGAAAAGATAAGATAAAATAAAATAAGAATCCCTGACCAGCTGGCACAAATAAAGTACTTGCTAAAAAATTTCTCTATTATAAACCAATAGTTATACCTGTAAAAACGTACAGAAACATCCTAACTTAAACTTTACTTCTTTTTTTACTCAATCTAACCCAGTATATTAAGTTTCATTCAGTCGGATTTGTATTTCCCTCACAGCAAGTGCAGGGTGGATGTGCAAATCTAATGGTTAGCCAAACAAAGCTTGTCGTCATTCCTAGAGCCAACTTAGATAAAGGTTCCGTTATATATCATCATGTCACTAACTCACTGGTGGTAAATATAATGTAATTAAAAAGATTCATTTTCAAGCTTCCAGTAATACTAAACCTTTTAAAGCATTTGCAATGACCTCCAATATTTTCTCGTCTACTCTTTCCGAAATAATCAAAAACTACTATACAAATATATTAATTTAAATGATAAAGCATCAGCAATGCAACATAAAAGAGTTGAAAAATGCTCCGAGAGCATCCAAATTGTTAAGCTCGACTTGTACCAAAGTCTGGGAACAAAGTAAAATATCAAACATACTTTCCCAGCCATTCTTGAACCAAAGAAGAGCGTATTACACTTGCAAACAACTAGGGTTCTTAGGCAGCAAAAACAAGAAAATAAATCAAATTGACCAACCTGCCTAACAATCAAAGGCTCCTCTGCAAGACTCAATGGTTCAGTCAGTATCGTGAAAAATCCGTTTCTGTTTCCATAAACAATATCCGTGAAGGGACGATCACCCACCTAGCATTTTCATAGCCAATATATTATGCGCTGAAACCCCCAATTCCGGGAAAAGTAAAAACCTGTAATGAAATAAATATAAAACAATCACCACACAGGCTCTTACCATAATTAGTCTAGAGGATTTACAACCAAAGTGCTTTTCAATTTCTTCAGCTGTTCCAGCTGGCTTCTTCACCTCTACAGCAACCAAACAAACAACGTTAACGATAACCATTGAATGGTCTAAGCATTACCTAAAATATAATTTCATTTATCCAATTGCATCCAAAACATCAAATGCTGATCCGCATACATAATACGCAAAATTCATATAAAAATTGAAGATTTTCAAGTGATGAAACAAAACTTACTGTGCCGTATCACTTTGATTCCAATTGCCTCCTCAAGAGCTGCAGCTTTTCTACCATCAGGTCATACTCGTACAATCCTAAAAATTTCATAACATCAGCAATTCACTGAAACAAACACAATACACACAGCTAAAAGAAACTTAACCCAAATGGGTTTCATTAAAATTACCCGCAGAGTTACTGAACACTGCAATATTATTTCAAATAAAGATTTACACAGTTCCACAGACGATTCAAGGGGCGCCCACAAGCTCAAAGAGTAAGGAACAGTGATAGTATTGTCCTTGTCAAACACAACGCCTTCAAACCCTCTATTTTTCAGCTGGGCCCAATCAATATGCCTTATATCAGGCACGGTAACATGCGGGAGCGCCAATTGCTTGTCTTTGGACAAAATCCCGACGGAGGAAGCGATGCCTTCCAGATTAATTCTCTGTCCCAATGCGGCTTTCAGATCAGCCCACCTCATGTTCGATGAAATGCCTGGCGAGTTATCTACACCAGCTCCTCGCTCCTTTTCACCTTCTCCAGATTGGGGTTCCGGGGTTTCAATAGAAGAGCAAAAATCTCGCAACAATTCGTTGTTTTCTTCAATTGGGTATGGAGTGTCTTCTGGGTAACGATGATTCTGTTCCTTTTCTTGTTCTTTGCTGCAACTGTGTGCGGCAGTGAGTGTGAGGATGCTATGATTCGCGCATTGGGACTTACGGCGTTTCGAATTGAGTGTAATCTTGCTGGGAAGATGGAGATGGTGGGAGAAGAGATGATTAGGAACAGGATAATAGTAGCAAGTGTGCCATGAAGCAATCGAAGTAGTTTGCATATTCAGATTAACATAGATTTTGAATACTTATATAATTTGTCCAAGAAAAATGTGAAGATGGCTAATTTAGTTTAGATTTAGCTGTAAAGTGTAGAGGGTTTTCTTCTGTTTTAGCAAATGGAACGTGAGGCCAAAATCCAAGCCATAGCCGAACTGTCGATTTCAGAGAAGCATCTGAATGCCCGTCATGGCCTGCTTTTGAAGTCCATTGGGCCTTTCGAATCTGAATTTGAGGCTTTCGTTTTGCGGGCACAGAATATTTTTTTTTTCGAATGAATCACCCAATGTGGGTGAGGGATTAAGGGGATCCCCAACCTCTATATTGAACCATTATTTACACTGTCTATTATTTACAGCCATACAAAGTATCTCAAGGACAATAGGATGCGGGCACAGAATTTTAACTAAGGAAATTACAAAATATGTCCCCCTTCATTTTTTTTTCTGTAAAAAAGTGATGTCTACACCTAGGGCAAGTTTGGGGAGTTGGATTAGGGCCATTAGGCCTGAAAACTATATATAATCCTAGTGGTTCAATGGTTTGGAGAAGGGGAGGTTGTGTTATTGAATTTGTTTGTTTAAGTTTTTTGATAGTGTAGATGGCTAGATATAGGGATGGCAAAATGACCCGCCCTGATGGGTACCTGTCTCGCTCTATTACCTCCGCCTCATGGGTACCCGCCGCCCGCCCCGTTTTTTTATTTTTCTAATATATTTAATGTATATTTTATATGTAGATTATATAAAATAATATAGTTTTATATATTTAATATTATATTTAACATATATAATGATAAATTTTATAAACAATATGTATTTTTAATATAAAATATAATATTTAAAAATATTAATAATATAAAAATATTATAAAAAAAAATCAACACGGGGCGACCCACCTCGCCCCGCGACCCATTGTGGGTCGCCCCCTCTGCCCAATTGTCATCCCTAGCTAGAGAAGTTAAAAGGGTTGGCCCAGCGGATTTAAGCCAACCCTGGCAGATGTCGAACTAACAGATTTTCGAGATAAATTAACCATTTTAAACGGATCGATAACGAACCTAACCTTAATTCTATTGGGCTTCAGGCTATAAGTCAAATTTTTTAAATTTATACATTCAAATCTAAAATTTTAAACGGGAACATATATAACATTTAACATTTAAAGTTGAGTATATGTTAGAAAAATGTCATGCATAATTGATAATTATATTGCATTAATGAAGTTATAATATTTAAATATTTTAAGATCTAATTTAAAAATAAATTTATAATGATAGAAGTTGAGCATTATATACCCAAAGAAAATTTAGTACTTTTCCTTATAACCAATTATATATACTTTTTAAAAAAAATATTACATGCTTAGTTAGTTTTCACAAAAATAAAACCTTTAAATTTCAAAAAGTTTAGAATAATTAACTCTTAAATTATAGGCTTAGCATAGCATTTAGAACTAAAATTTATGTCCTAAAAAATCTAATCAAACCTTGTGGCAATTTCTTATTTAGAATATAATTAAATCGAAAAGCTAAATTAAGTAATGGACGAAACAAATAAAAAAAATTGTCGAGAAACATAACTTGTTTAATAAAGTTAAAGACTTACAAATGTGAGAGACCGGAATTTAAAAAATATTTACTAGTAAGAGGTTATAAAAAATAGATATAGAATATTACAATTATATTTGTATTCATTTTTTGAAAAAAATGATGAGCTAGTGGGCTATAGCCCAGTTAACCCGTGGACTATCCTAATTGCTTGAGACAAAATGGTTTGGACCAAAAGATTTGAATTTAAACGGGTCAAAATAATTTGACTCTAAATGCAAAAGTTTGATCTCCATATATAAGAATCATGATACATTATATTCCTAAAAACTAAAGTACAATTGACAAAATCAGACGATTTGAATTGACGTGACAACGGTTTTCTTACCTAAAAACTAAGTTTGACATTTCCATTATTTTATTTTATCATTTTGGTTTAAATGTAATTTAGAACACAGATTCTGAAAGCAAGATGTTGGCAAGATGATATAACCAAAATTAAATTAAGAAAGGAACAAGACTTGGTCTTATAGCAACAAGAATCAACTATGGTAGCAAGGTTCGATCGTGCCTTAATCAAATTTGGTTTCTGCCAATAGACAAACATAAATATTTTAAAAAAAAAGAAGGTAACAAACATGCTAGACATAAATGGACCTCCACCAACAAAAATCAATTATCATGACCGCTTCAAATCTACAATTAACCCACGAGGAAATAGATAACAGTAACAAGTATTATATTTTTAACAAAAATAAGATCAAATGTATAGAATTTGTTAATTAAATTACATTATTTGACTATACCATCTGAAAATTAAATGAAACCATAATAGTCAAAGATAATATATAGCAATTAATGCTCAAATGTAGTAGGCTATTTGCACTAATTCTTGAAAACATTAATTAATTAAGAAATTTTTAGCATCCTCACCTATAGGGTTTAGACTAATTACCATCCTCCCAAATGAGATGCAAATTAGTTATCTCATCCCTGTAATTTTTTTTAAATTTAAATTGTAAGGAGATTAAATATGAATATGGAATGATATTTGATAGTTCTAAAGTTACAATGCCTTCCAAGAATAGGGATTATAATTCCGACCCAACCCCGTGTTCTGTGGCGGGGCGGGACGGGGCCCGCATCATCCCTAATTTTTATTTTTAAATATATTTAATTTATATTTTGCATATATAATATATATTATAATATAATTTTTATGTATTCTAATTATATTATATTTAACATGTATAAATTGATAATAACAATTTTGATAAAGAATATTTTTTAAATTTTTTCTTTTTTTTTTGTATTTAATGTAATCTAAATCGGGGCAGAATGAGTTGACCCACCCCGTGATGGGCCAACTGTACCGTTCTAGACGTGGACCGGGCTGGATCTTTAAATACTCAATCCGACCCGCCCAATTGCATCACTATCCAAGAAACCCAACTAAACCAAATAAAAAGAAAAAAATAAACAATTGGCAAAGCATAAATTGAAAAAAAAAATGTTATGTGGAATTAAGGAAATTAATTTAAAAGTAAGAAAAAACGCGGCTAAGGGAAACAATTAAAATCTTATGTACGTTGTAAAAACAAATACAATTACAAACATGTATTTTCCCTCTCAACGGCCAAAAATCAGAGGTGCTATATATGAATTAAATAAAATTTATCCCTTACCAACACAATGTACAAAGGAAAAACAAACTCCAGCTGTTTGCAGCTGTTAATTCCTATGGAGAAGTCAACTATGTCCTTCACAGTCATCCTCCCATGATTTCCTATGTCACTATATATACACCTCTCCTAAGAACAATTTTCAAACATCACAAACATTCAAATTCATTATATTCCTCTCTCCAAAATCAAGAAAAAAAAAAGGTTAATATTGTTTCATGGAGTCTTTTGTGAGGGCTACAGAAATGTTAAAAGTCTTAGTAGTAATGGCCTTCCTCTTGGTTGCCTCATCAGCTGGTAATTTCAACCAAGATGCGACCATAACTTGGGGTGGTCCTCGTGCTCAGATACAAAACAACGGACAAATTCTTTCGTTGTCGCTGGACAACACTTCCGGCTCGGGTTTTGAATCTAAGAATCAATTTTTGTATGCGAGGTTTGACATGCAGCTCAAGCTTGTACCTGGAAACTCAGCCGGCACTGTCACAACATTTTTTGTAAGTTCGAATACAAAAACTAATTTTTATGCACATATCATCTTTATAATCATTAATGAATATCTTTTTTTTTTTTGTGTTTAACTAATTATTGGTAATTATGTATGATTGCAGTTGGCATCACAAGGACCAGGACATGATGAGGTTGATTTCGAGTTTTTGGGAAATTCTTCGGGGCAGCCATATACGGTGCACACGAATATTTATACCAAAGGAGTTGGCAACAGGGAGCAGCAATTCCGCCTTTGGTTCGACCCGACGGCCGCATTCCATACTTACTCCATTGTTTGGAACTCGCAACGCATAATGTAAGGCGCCATATATTTGATTCTGTTAGGCTTCATTTGGATTGATGAATTCGAAGCTAACAATTTCAAATTCATAATTAATAACAAATTCATTGAACTTGTTTGGATATAATGGATTTCAAATCATTAAGCTCCTAATTTGAACTATTTTTTGAGTCACGATTTCAAATTAATCCTTTCCCCAATTATTCCAACTCATTGTATCTAGATGCAACGTTAGGATATGTACATATATATATCCTGAAACCTTGCTTCATTTCTCTAGCTAGTGGGCATTTCTTAAAAACCCAGACCGGACTGGCTGGTCCAAGTGGTCGATCAACCAGGAAATGGTGGTCGGCTTAGTCCGACCTAATAAAACAATTTTTGTGGTTGAAACGGTAGCCAAATTAAATTTGGATGAGATATTCTGTTTCAAAATGGTGTTTCATCTCTTATTCTACTGCACGGATGATTGTCACGTATATAAAAGCTATCATATTAAAAATCAACAATTTAGGCTTGATTTATGCTTCAGAATGAATATATTAGCTTTTGTATACGTGACAATCATCCGTACAATGGAATAGGAGATGAAACACCAATCGATCAAAATTCCAATCTCCGATAATAAATTATCTATGGAGATCTAAAAAATGGGGTTTTTAATTTTTTCATATATGCATGCAGCTACATGGTGGACAACACCCCAATTAGGGTATTCAACAACTACGCAGCAAACGGAGTTCCATTCCCGACCAGCCAGCCAATGAAGATGCACGCCAGCTTGTGGAACGCCGACGACTGGGCAACACAAGGCGGTCGGGTGAAGACGGACTGGACGAAGGCGCCTTTCACGGCCACTTACCGCGATATCAACATCAACGGCTGTATTGTGAATGGCACGTCCAACTCCTGTCATGGGGCTGTGAATAGCCAGGCATGGCAGACTCAGGGACTCGATGCCAATGCAAGAAACCGAATCCGATGGGTTCAGTCGAAATATATGATTTACAATTACTGCGATGATTTTAAAAGGTTTCCTATGGGTCGTCCTAAGGAATGCAGACTCCCAAGGTTCTAGGCTACGGGCCATGGATATGATCATTGTTCAGCTGGTTTAAATTTCCTTTATTTATATATATATGTTCGTTTTTATTTATTTTTGTTTTCTGTTCTAATTGGCTTTTGGATTTAAAAAATAAGGAGGACCTGATTAGGTTGGGGAAGAAATTAAGCTGGGAAAATGATTCTTTGTTGTACACGCAAACAATGAGAAGAGCTCAATTCCATTTGTTTTTCATTTCATTCTGTTGTTTATTTACTTTATATATAATTTGTAATGCCCTTGGTTGAATATATGAATTATATTGTTAATTAATATCAATAGCTCCTCTCCTAATTTTTTTTTTTTTTTTTGTGTCGTAGCCCGTAGGGTTAGTTTTCCATTAATAACCCCTATTGATGTACCACAAAAAATAATTAATTCTAATTAAACATAATAAATTTATATTAATAGTTCCTATCTAATATTTACCACCAGAAAAGAAAAAAATCGAAGTCTAATTAATGTTCGACAAAGAAAAACCAATAGCTTGTAACTCAAGTGGTATCGCTCACCTTTTGTAAGGGTATTAACCGGGGTTTAAACTCGATATCTCTCAGTTTATTTGAAATTTATCCGATCCCCTCATATCAATACTCCCAACTTATTAAAAGAAAATGTTCGACAAAGAAAAAGAGAATGCTAATGACTATGGCAATTAGTCAAATGACAGAAACATCAATAATATCGAAATTCATATATATAATCACGAAAAATTTGTTTTGCCACAATAATAATATTTATAATGACAAATTAGTGACAAGAAGTTCGATTTGTTAAGTTTGATATCCCACGGTTGTAAGAGAAAAAAATAAAATAAATAAGTACTCTATTAAACACTATGGGTTTATCAATTTTGCAAAACCATCTAGGATCGAAGGAGGCGTGATAAAATGATGTCACAACCTAATCAAAATGTTCTATATATCCACCTAGCTAGAAGGTCTAGTCTAGAAGTGTGCCCGTTCAACACCTCAATGTAAATCTACTATCTACTATCTACTATCTACTATCTATCTATCTACTATCTACTACTATCTTAAAAGTATGAATATTTATGTAAAAAAGTAGTTAGACTAAATTACCCTCATCTGAAATCTTAAGTTAATGAAAAAATGCAATTTCTCCGGGATAGAGGGAGAGACATCGATTCTGGGGGATCTGAACAGATGAAAATTACATTCTTCCACAATGTAATTTCACTCGGATAGAGGGAGAGACGTCGATTCCACCAACTTCCACCAATTCAGGTAAAATTACATTCTTCCACAAATTTCTTCAAGAAAATGTATCAAACACCCAATTCCCATCCGCCAATTTCCAAATTCTTCCGTCAACTTCAACATTGAATCAGAAGTATCAAACATAAAATTCCTATTCTTGGTTTTCGATCACAACACCACAAATAATTCACACAACATAGTATTTTTGATGCCAACAAGACATAAGGAAAGTGGCGTAGGGAAACTCAGTGAGATAAGTTTCCTTTTATCCTGAAATCTGTATTATGTAGCTGATTAGCTAAGGTTTTCTTCTTTCTTTGATCATACAAACTGGTTAATTTTTCTTCTTTCTTTCTAATACTCTTTGGATTCTTTTTTTTTTATCCTGTTATTTTATAAATTCTTAAGTTGGTTCTGTGGAAAACTTGTTGTAATTTGATCGGGTATGGGTTGTGGGAAAGTTTGAGTTCTTTATATTCTAATTGAGTTGTGGATTACATCTGGTGCTATTAGTTCCTCTTCTTTCTCTGTTCAATTAGGGGAAAAAAGAAATCAATTATTTTGGTTTTGTGTTCCATCCTATTGTAATTATTTTCTTTATTGCTCTTCTGGGTTTTCTTTTTTTATTTGGAGATGGTATGGATGCAGAAAATAGTATATGCTATTGTCCGATGTATATGCAGAAGAAGGTAAATAGAATAAGTTCGTAATGGAGAGTATTTGCATTGAAATGTGGTTCTTCACAAACGTAAAGTTGTTCTATGGGACCAATGCTTCGAAGAAGTTGCAGGATTATGAACTAAAGTATGTGGTTGATGGAAAACTGATTGATACGGTGTTTGAGGATGATAAAACTAATGCCTGAAGGTGGAGTTGGTAACAAGTGACTTAGTGACTGTAGCATGTCTATTAGATTTAAAGTAAGAACCTGATGTGAGTCAAGCATATGGCGATTTCAAGAAGTATATATTCCGCCAAGGTACCAATTATTTCTTGAAAGAATGTTATGCCTCAATGGGGGACCAATACAAAAAAACAAAAAAAGAATAACTTTCTCAATTCTTGCCCTTCTAGGCAAACACAAAGGTGGTGATTACCTACATGGCAAAGTGGCAAAAACAATATGTTAATTTCCTTTGGTTTCGTTCTTTCTGGACTGTGTTGATGATGATTAAAAGTTGTCTTTTCATCATCTATGGCTGGTTGCTCCCAAAATTGACTTCTCCTCGCCGATCACCTTCCAAGACGAAGTCCTCCGTGAAACCTACACAAGGGGGGCCGGAGGGGGGCTCCGGCGTACCCTCTCCGATGCTTAAGTCAGTGCCTTGGAAAGGGAGTAAAGGCTAGAGAGGGAAAAAAGCAATGTAACAGTAAAGAAAATGAGATTAGGTCAAGACTAAACCTGGACTTGGGCTTTTATACCTTAACCCGGATTAGGGTTTCCGTAAAAACCGGGATTCCGTTACGATTTGGTGTCAGAGTCATCATTGGATTAGGATCGGATCTCCCAAAACCCTAATTTACGTCCTTAAGACCTCGGCTCGGCCCGACTGCACGCACGTCGGACCAACGTATAATGCTTGTCCTTGAGATCTCTCAAAGGCACTATCAAAGCCCCTTACTCTCGTGGGGGGTCGAACCGAGTTCTACCAGATCGGCCTCCTTCCTCATGACTTTCCAAAGTCGATCCTTTAGAGCTCGGCAGATCAGTCATACACTTGAAGTATAACAGCTTAGCCCAAAGCTCTACAGCCCAAAGCTCGGCCCAAAGCTCTACAGCTCAATCCATTAGCAGAGCTCTCTCAACTCTTCTGTTAGCAGAGCTCATCAGCTCATCAGGTCGGCCATTAGCAGAGCTCCTCAGCTCTTCATATTAGCAGAGCTCATCAGCCCTTCAGGTCGGCCATTAGCAGAGCTCCTCAGCTCTTCATATTAGCAGAGCTCATCAGCCCTTCAGGTCGGCCATTAATAGAGCTCCTCAGCTCTTTTTATTAGCAGAGCTCATCAGCCCTTCAGGTCGGCCATTTAGCAGGGCTTCTTCAGCTCTTCATATTAGCAGAGCTCATCGGCCCTTCAGGTCGGCCATTAACAGAGCTCCTCAGCTCTTCATATTAGCAGAGCTCATCAGCCCTTCAGGTCGGCCATTAACAGAGCTCCTCAGCTCTTTCTATTAGCAGAGTTCATCAGCCCTTCAGGTCGGCCATTTAGCAGGGCTTCTTCAGTTCGGCCCATTAACAGGGCTTCTTCAGTTCGGCCCATGAGGTCAACCTAAATGGACCCTCATCAATGGCTTTGTACTGATTTGTGTGTCTTTAGGAATTAATGGACTGAGAAATTAATATTAGACCAGTGCAGGGAAAAATTATTCACATTCTAAGGACGTTTGAATGTTGTGGTTTTTGGGCATATGAAACATGATCCTACTGGATGCATTTCTCTTTGCTAAGGTTTTCAATGATATTATAATGCTACAAATAATTAAAACTTCTGTAGAAAAAGTAAACATGATGACGTTTTTAGAGTGGAACGGGCTGAAGCATTCATCAATGAAGATGAGCTTAGGCAGGCCTAGGGGCCTGTGTATTCTAATTGGTTCACATGAAAATGAATAGCCATTTCAAAGTTCAAGCCGCTGTTTTGAAATAAATTAATTTAGTTTAAAGTTTTTTTAAATAGTTATACTTTGTTTTTTCCTCTCAGTAGACTATTGATTTCAATAGCCCTGCCTGATGTTTGGAGAATTATCTATATCTATACTTATATCTATATTATATTATTATTCATCTAACTCATACACAAAAACAGCAAGAGCAAGAGCAAGAGAGTCGTAAAACCTTAAACTAAAGATTGTCAACAAGGAAATTTGCAGTGATGGTGATTTGTTGGTGAAACAATGTAAGAATTACTCCACCAACTTGAAATTTCATATGTTTCTCTTTTGTTCCTTTTTCGTTTTAATTTTTTTTGAGTTAATATCATTTTTTGTTTCTAGGAATTTCCTCAAAGGAATATTGTAAAGGCGATCGCAAAATGTTGAAAGAATTGAATCTTACCTATTTAAGGTGGTGCTCGAGGATGACAGAAGGGAACTACAGGAGACTCAGTCACTCAAGAGAAAAAGAGACTGAAGGAGAGGCAAAAAATTGGACGTCTTCTGCCCTGAAGTCTGGATAAAATCTACTGGGTTGAAAAATTTACATTCGATTTGCAAGCATCTGAGTTAGAAACTGCATATTAATCTTTTATTCAACATCTGCATTGATAATAACAATTTTACATTTTTCTATACCATTAGTGTAGACCATGCTTTCTCGGTGCAATTCATACATTGGATTCACGAATATTGGTTGATTCATTTTGACCTTCATAGCATATGTACATGTTTGCTGCACTGTCTACCCTAATTGATTTTTGTGCCTTACTGTGAAAAACTTCCCTTGCTTTAATGGCACCTTGTATGAAGTGTCATTTAGAAATTGGCAGATTATACCCATGTAGCAAATTCCATAGATGAGCAAGGGAACAAGTTTTTAAAAATTTGTATGGTTGTGGTTCAATAGTATATATGGTCATTTGTTTTTACAATTTGAGCAAACGAGTTTTCAACTCTTTATTGATCAGAGGTTCTTCCCCCTCTCCCTTTAACTTGTTCCTGTGTAATGTCACGATTATATGTTTTTCTGTCTCATTCTATATTTCCCTTACTTACCAACCAGAATAATTTAGTTTTGTATGCATCCTTTTATTTTTTTAATTTTCAATTGTTTATTTTGTTTCAGGTAATGAGGTGAAACTCGAAAAGTGCAGTTTTCATAGGCTAGAGAAAGGCTTTGAATCTTCCAAGCACCATATTTAGGTAATTAAATTGGCTCGACTTTGCATTGTAATGGGGATACTGTTGTATTGTTTGTTGTAAGCTTTATAATTAAGAGCAATTTTGTTATACAAATATGATTTTTTTTTGTAATATCTTTAATTATTGATTTGTACATGTTTCTCTTTGTTTCTCCGTAGACCATTTCAGTGAAATGGGGTCAAAGCAGAAGAAATCAACCAATTGTGACTGGCATTAATTGGACTTTGACACAAATGACTGAAGGAGCCACAAATGAACTTTGGCACATGTTCCTCTTCCTATTTATTGTGCTTTTTTAGTGTATTTACATAAAAACTCTCATTTCCATACCCTAAGTGTAATGTGGATGCTGCCCTTTGTGGTGCAAGAAATTATACAGGTAATGGAATAGTCCTTCATGATGACTTGGGAGTTGGGTGGATTGTTGTGGGTCGAACTATCAGTTCTCGTAGTTTCTTTGAAGTTAGTGAGGCTGAGGCGGTGGGTTTAGAGAGGCGCAATCATGGATCCATAGACTGAGACTTCGACAAGTTGGACGGAAATGGATACGAAATATGTGGTAGATGGTTTGTCTTCTTCTGATAATGGTGAATCTGAATATGACACTATTTACATGAGTGTCAGGTTTTATTGCAAGGTGAACTGGATCTCTTGGTGGTTTTTATCCACCGTCGAGGCAATATAGTTTCTCATTAACTAGCAAATGAATCATTTTTGGTGGTAGTCAATTTGTGTGAAGCTGTCCACCACTTTGCACTATAGATCTTATGTTGGATGATATTTCATATTAATAAAATTATCTGTTTTCCTAAGAAAAAAGTGTATTTCCGTAGAAAAGAATCATTAGTTCGGAAATGCACCGAGAAATGAAAATAAGGACAAACTAGAAAATTAAACTCAAAAATAGCTAAAAGAAATATATCTTTGAAAATATCGTTAAAAATGATGTTGGCTTAAGTAAAATGGCTAAAAATATAATAAAATTAAAGATATTTTTTTTTAAAAATTGTAAACCTCAAGCGAGATGAACTCAAATGATCCTACACCCACGGATTATGCATTTCAATTGTTATTTTTAGCTTTCTAGGGGAGAAACGTTTCTCCAAGTTGGGTTGACTGTATAAATATTACTTGGACTTGGGCATTGTTTGCATGCAACGTCTAAAAATAAGTGAATAACAGTTTTTAGTCGGAAAAAGAATGAGTAATTTTTTCAATTAGAAATCGAGAATCACTTTTTTTTTTTCTTCATGAAATTGCTAGCACTTCCTTAATTACCCAAATTTATGGTTCAATAAGCCATCTTAGTAATCTTCCAAGCATTGAGGACCATCAAACTGGAAGATAGCATGGGTCAATTACTATCGGGAAAAAAAAGGTGAAAAGGAAGGGATGCAAGCAATAAAGTAAAATATAGAATATGGAATGGATGGGTGTTTAACTACGAATGTATGGGGTCAAGTCTTAGTATAAAAGATCCTTAGAGAACTTATTTATAGGAGTTCAAGTGCAGATTGCTCGAATTATATATGTTTATTAAATGATAGGATTCGCGTGATTATTTAGCTAAGAAAATTAACGGCTGAAATTAACTACACTTTACTAATGATCTAATATATGTGGGGATTGGAAAATCAAACAAAGAATAAATATTTTGAATTTTTAAAAGAAATTGGATCCATATATAAATATAGACTTTAAAACCTTCCAATCATGACTTTTAAAACATTTCTAGAATTATCTGCATAATTCAATCTATATAATTTAGTAACAAATAATATAATTATAATTAAGTGATAAGCAAAGAAAAGTAATGTTTAACTCCTTTATTTTTGTTGTTTTAGCTGAATTACAACAAAGAGTTACATTAGCATCAATTTTGCATATTGATCCGACTCCTGAAAAATTTGAGTATGTGAGAAAATTTTATTAAATAAACTTAAATATATTCACTACAATGATCAAATTTAAGGATAACATAGTTTATATTTTATTTTATTTAGGTTACGTAATTAATGATGCAAACAAAGTTCGTGAATTATCAATGAATAGGATAATGAAATTTTCAAAGGAAGTAACAATCAATGAATAATACTTTTATGCCAATTATGAGTCTTTTTTTAATTATAATATTTTTTAAATGAAGATTAGCACAAAAAATCTCTTTACTTGCTTAACTTTAGTTGTTTAGTGTATTAAGTATTAACTAATTTCCATTTACAAGATATGTATGATTAGTTCAAAAGAGTTATTGATAAAATGGAATGTAAATTGTCTTTGTAGTATGGAGTTCAGACAAAAAATGTGTTGAATCAATATTCAAAAATAAAGAAAATGACACTTACATTTAATGTAAAGAGGAAGATACTGAAATAATATAACAATATTTAAAGTACTCAAATATTGTATATTCATCCATCTAACATTAATGATTATTTCATGAATTATTGATATATATTATTTTTGAATGTTGTACATGTCACGCCCCAAACGTGACGCGACAACGATCAATCACTTAAACAGAAATAATTCAATAGTCTAAACCAATGATACAAACTCCAAGTGAAATAGAGTCTAATGCAGCGGAATAAAATACACACAAGTACAAATTACATCTTAAGGTCCGACGGAATCCGAATACAACCCAATAGATTATCCGAATTTAACTTACAGTCCAAACAGAATAAAATGAAAAGTCTAACAACAATAAAAGTAAAAGGAGTGTCGCTCCACATCAACAAAGAGGAATTCAATCTGTGGTAGGTTCGACGTCTTCAACGTACTCTTCATCTAAAGGTTAGAAAACAGAGGAGGAGTGAGACAGAAATCTCGGTGGATGGGGTGATCGTGTGCAAGTGTGGCAATATATATAGTTAATGCGAAAACGGTTATATGAAAACGCGTGAGGTATGATGCATGTTTTCATACATAGCCCACAGCATCGCGATAAATATATATTAAGTAATATATTTATATAGTTTGAAAAATAGTTCGTGGTCACACAGCACGATGATTCAAGCAGATGGAGGATTGCGTCATCAAGTGTAGCGCCAATCCCATGCAAGACAATTAGTGGTTGCGCATCTTTGAAGTGTAGCGCCAACCCATGCATTACAAGTAGCGGTTGCGCATCGAAGTGTAGCGCCAACCAAACGCCCGCTCAACTCCGGAATCGTGTGGATCGGCAAGCGATTCCTTCGTTCTTCCTGTAACTCCCCGTCATGATGGTCCAAGACTGCCACCTTATTGCTCCATAGGCAAAGACAAAATCCACGTTGGAGCTAGCAAGGCTCGGATTCGTCATAATCATGATTATACCTCAAGTACTACGACCGCTTTCCCTTGGACAAACTTCGTCCCTCGCCGGGATTAGGGACGATGGGGTTTAGGAAGAGTGGAATAGCAGCGTAGCCGCCTTGCGGTTCCATCCCCGACGTATCCACTCCGATCGTGAGCTCGACACACCAAGTTGACTCAGCGAAGAAATTAAATACACGCTCGGGTAGTCAACCAGGCAATGGAAGTATATTGATTGAAGCGATTCATGAAAAGTTTTCAAACATTTGCGTAAGGTAATTATGGCGTTGGTGGAGTTATTTGGATGAAGATGATTATCGGGAGGATAAGCAATCTTCGATATCTTGAAATATTAGGTGGAACATAAGTCCCATTATAGATTCAAATCGCATGACGGGAAGTCGCCTGCGATCGGGTATTAATGTCAGTCGGGGTCCGATAAGTCAAGGGGTTTTTGAGAAAATAAAATATTTTAATTAAAAATTGAAGTCAGAGGGTCCAGGGCTGTTTTAGTAAAAGGAAAATAATTAGAGTTAGGTCCTTGATAAAAAGAAAATTTACAATTTAGCCCCGTTTTGTAAAAACCAATACTTTTGGGGTTAAAAATTGAATAAATAAATATCCCGACCTTGAAACATTATGAGGTCAGTTTCTAAATTCTTAAAATTGTTCATAGATTCAGATTTTTGAAGTTTTGAGGTCGATTTTTTATAAAATTCTCATATTGGCCCCAAATTTGTTAAAATTGTCATTTCGGGCTCTAAGTTTAAAATAATTGGAACTCACAAACCGGAAGGGCTTTTAATGTGATTCCAGTTGAAAAATATCACTATGGTTAGTGGGATATTGGGACAAAAGCAGTTTTAAAAAGAAATAAGTTTAGGTCCCTTAAGTTTTGAAAATCTCATTTTTGTCCCGTTTTGAAATAATTGCCTTTAAGGCTTTTAGGGGTCCAATTGTTATGAAATTTGAACCTTGGGTCCAAGATATAATTATGTTATAGATAAATTAGTATTTCCAGGTGCATGGACTGCATAAGTCCTGGAAATTGTATTTTGGTCCTCAAGTTTAATCTTTTACAATTTGGTCCCTCAAATTTTATAAAATTACTTTCCAAGCTCTAAACACTTGGATTTTTGGAATACACTTAAAATATGTTATTTCCAGTCCCTTAAGAGTTAAAATTTCAAAATTCAAAATTAGGGTCTGGTACAGTTTCGAAAATTGCAAAATAGCCCTTAAACTTCTAGAATTTTACAATCTAGTCCTTGGGCTTTTAAGGGTTGATTTTATTTATCTAAAAACTCTTAAAACTTTATTAAAATATCAAAGCATAATTTTTGAACTTGAGTTCAGTCCCAAAAATCGAAAATTACAGAGGGGTCCCTTAAGTTTTATTTTCTTGCAATTAAGTCCACCAACTTTCCATTTTTGCATTTTAAGTCCAAAAGTTGAAATTTAATCAATTATGCTCGACTTGTCCAGGTTATAAATCATTCAAAACATAGATTTCAAGAGTCATACACATACATATCCTTCTCATACAAAATTTCATCAAGTATAACAATAAAATGTGCATGTATGCCCTATTTTTCGATAAATCATATTTTGAGCAACACTTGAGAATTTTTCCAACTTGATACAAGAAAATAGCATGCAATACATAATATATATCTCAAGTGCTCAATAACAAAATACTACATACATATTTTCAATTTAAAACACCTAGAAGTTGAAAGAATTTTTTCCACCCACCTCGTAGTAGTTTCTCGGGTTGATCTAAAATGTGGTCTTCTTCCTTGAATCAACTTCTTGACTAAAACTCTTGAAGATCAGCCCCTAAATGGTATCCAAACCATATTTTGGTGTTAAAATTAAAGTCTCAAGTCTAAAGAAAATATACTAGTACCAAATAGTTACTACTCACCTTAATATCTTCAAGTAGTCTCAAAAATGGAAATTTTCCTTCAAGCCTCTAACCTCCACTTGAGATGATGTAGGTCAGCCCCTAAACTCCAAAAATTTATATTCTTGAGTCAAAAATTAATTCTTCATGTTGTCAAGAGAAAAATACTAAAACCATAATTTTCTCACCTTAATAATATGTAATCTTGAATTTCCTCTTCAAGCTTGTAGTCAAATCTAGGTCTCTAATTCTTCAAGAATTTTCTCTAGGAGTACCTCAACAAGAAGGATTCAACATCATTAGATGGTGAAGGTATAAGGTTGAGGATTGGAGAAGAAAAATAGAGTTGGGAGAAATGAAGACATTCTTACCTTATGCTTGAAGAAATCCTTTAGAGAGGAAAATGGAAGCAAGTCTTGTGTTTTTATGATAATTATGAAATGAATAATATTGGTAGATAAAGAAAAAAATAACAAAAATGATTGATTCCCCTAAGACAAGGAGCCAAAAGTTGGAGGAATAATAATCATGGTGTTGGTATTTTTATTTATTAGAATTTGGTGGAAAGAAAAGTTTGTCCATCCTTTAAGCATGTGACCAAAAGTTGAGAAAAAATATATATATGTAAATATATATATATATATATATATACATATATAATTGTAGGTCTTGAAAAGAATATGAAACAACCTCCCCATTTATGGTAATTTTCAAATTTTTAAAAATATAAAAAAATTTTTTTTTAAAAAAAAATTGATTGGGAAATTGGTTGGGATGAATTATAGAATAAGATGAAATATTAGGATAAGGATTGGAATGTACTCCTAAATTGTTGGAGGTCTAATATTCCTAAAGTAGTAGTCATTCGATCAAGTATTAATACTAGAGGAAGAATATAAAATTGCTAAGCTCTAAAAATGCGAAATGCGTAATTGACGTGGGAAGAAATAAATAAAAATAGAGTCGAGTTTCATTAATAATAGGTTTGTGATACATAGCCGAATAAATAATCACTACATAACACCGAATCTCACGTTAAAATTCGGGGTCTCACAGTACATGCAAGGCGATCATAGTGCTTGTGTTATTATGTTTGAGGATTCAACGACAATATATATATATATATATATATATGTATATATATCTACATTCAATAAGTAAATATTTACACTGATTGGACATGCAATAATATTATATTACACATATTTTTTTCTTTATATTTATATATTTTTTATTTTCCTTATATATATTGTTTGCATGATAGGTTAATACATGGATGGCGGTTAAATTATTTATATGATATAACACTGAAAATTTTAATTAATTTGAGTTTAAATTATTGATCATTTCAATTACTGTTGATTAACTTATTTTATCTCTATTTCTAAAATATAAATATTTAATTTTATTAAGGAGAACACAGAGTCAGATATTAGAGATAGTTGAACTTGCAAGGATCAAATGATTCCATTTTTTCCATCACTTTAAACAAAAATGCACAAATAATGAAATAAGACTGTACATTGTAGTCGAGAAGATTCAAAACATAGAACTCATTTTGGAGAAGTACAAAAAGAGAAAGACATCCAATAAATCAACCGATCATGCCTGAGGTAAGAATGCATTTGACATGGGAACAAAAGAAGAAGGAAACAAACAAAAGCGAATAAGAAAGAAACATAAGGAATATTGCATCCTAATTTCAAGCGATGATGAATACACTCTTCAAAGTTTAAAAAATAAATATGCAAAAATAAATAACTAAATAAAGAATAATATCAAAGTCGAGTACGAATAAAAAGGAGACATAAAATAAAAAGAAGGATTGACGAAAAATAATTTAATGAAATAACTTTTTTTTGTTATATTACTCAAATATTTAATGTCCATTGAATTTAATTTAATGATAATATCATTTAAGTTCGTGCTTTTAGATTCAAAATTTCTAAATCATGGTTCACCTACTCAAGTATTGTAAGTCCAAGCGGCTACGATAATCTAGAGGGGGGGTGAATAGATTATCTCCATCTTTTCGATTTCGCCCTCTTTTTCGAACCGAATGCTCAAACACAATAATGAAGGTGCGGAATGTAAACAACACACGTCGATTTAAAGAGGTTCAACCCACCTAGGGCCTAATCCTCTACCACCCCAGTATATCCGGGATGGATTTCGAAAAGAGAAAAAGATTTTATTAATAATTACCAAAATTATTACAACAAAATCTTACACCAACACCTTGAAGAGCACCACACTCTTCTTCAACACCACCTTTGAGATTACCACAATCTCACTTGAAGATTACCACAATCTCCAAACGGCACCTTGTGAAGATTACCACAATCTTCACCCTTGAAGAGCACCACACTCTTCAACACCTCAACAAGAAGATTACCACAATCTTCTTACACCTAACACCTAGTTCACCCAAGTGTGTTCTTACCACAAGAACACTCACAAGGATATCTTGTGTTTGAATGACGACCACAAATTCAAGATTGCAATTCGATAATTGATAATACAATAGAGTGCAAGTGTAATCAAGAATAGCCTAGACCTCAAGAATGTGAAAGTGAATAAGCTAGGCAAATTACAACAAGAAATAAGACAATGTAAGAACAAGTGTATTCTTGAGTGTATCTTGTTGTGTTGTAGTTTTCTCTCTTGTTGTGTTGCTTCAATTCTTCCTCTATTTATAGAAGATGTCTTGTACATGATAGGCTCCTCTTGGGGACATGAATTCTGTAAAAAATTGCAAGACAATTGAAGAAAAGAGCTGTTAGAAATCAATCCCACAAATTAAGGAAATATGTCTGCTGCACAACGGTTACATTTTTGATGTCAAACTTAAGGCGACCGGTCGCGCACAAATAGACGTTTGAAAATGAGAATATAAATTTACAGGCGACGGTCGACGTAGGGTTCGACCGGTCGTCCCTTACTTCAACCGTCGCACAACTTCAAAAACGAAGGGCAAATGTTCTGTTCCAATTTTTGCTCCCAGTACGGCGGGTCGCCCAAGGGGTCGACGGCCGACGCCACCGGTTGCCCTATAGGGCGACGGTTGCCCCGACCATTTTCTCGCAAACATGAAGTTTTCTGTTTTTCTCAACTTTCAGTACGGGTTGCCCTATACGGCGACGGTTGACCTCAAAACAAAAGTGTTGTCCAATTTTATATCGAAAATAGACTTCAAGAAATACTCAGAAAAATAGTGAAAACATTTTAGACCGATCGGGAGTATTAGGACAACATTTAGAAACATTGTTTTGGTGTAAAAATACATTAACAGAAAATCATTAAAAGTGTTGTCCAATTTTGTCGAAAATAAAACTTGAAGTTATACTTCGGAAAATATTAAAACCATTTTAAATCATTTTAGGAGTATTTGGACAACCTTTAAAACCATTTTTTTGGTATAAAACAAAATCATCAAAATCATGATAAAACCATTTATCAAACAATCTCCCCCTTTTTGATGATTACAAACCAAAACAATTTGACAAGGCCGATTTTGAAAACAAAACAATTTTACCGGTAAAAAGGAACTTTCCGTTGTGAGCGACAACATTCCATGCAATAAAAACACAAGGATGGGAGTAGAGATATTTAAACACATATAGCAAATGCTCCCCCTATCAACATGCACAACAAGAGTTATATAGAAGCAACTTAAACATAAGCTAAAATATTAGCTTTTCAATATTGAGCTTAAAAGCTCCCCCTGTCAAGGAGACATCATTAAACACATATATAAGTCCATACTACAACCAATGGACCATGATTCATACATAACCATAATGCACCAAGTGGACTAAATATGATCCACAACTTATGGCTTTATGAAGCCATAACTTATAGCTTCTTTTCGTTTATCTTAGCTTTTATGAGCTAATGAGCTTATAACTTGTTTCTCCCCCTTTGGAATCATCAAAAAGAATGTTAGCACGATAAATACATCATATATTCTTATCAAAGTACGCAAGTAAACCGATGTATCGAGCCATTTGAACATTGAAGCTTTTAAACCAAATAGAAGAGTCGAATCATACGACTTGTAGAAGCATATGAAAAATCATTTGATTTGCAAAAACATGATCTCTATAAATATATGAGACTTTTGAAATCGAGAGAGTCATGTAGGTGATGAATTTTTCATTGAAACGTTTTATCGAACACTTGGCGGGCGTCAAAAATAGAAAAAGTTATATATAGCCCTTGTAAATGAAATCAAGCCAAGTTTTTCATCACCAAATACAATTTAACAAATATCATTTATCAACAATCAATAAGCTCATCACAAACATATATGAATCACATCAAGAAAAATACATATAAGTCACAAACTCAAGGGTTCAACCCAATTGAGCTAAAGATAGTGAAATTCTTACCATTCAATCGGTAAAGACGAGCAATGATGATGATAGTCGAGCTAGATAATCCCCAAAATATATAATTCATGCATCAAAACTCATTTGAAGTGAATTGTGTGTGAAATTTGCAAAGGGACGAAAAATGGCCAAAATGTGTCAAAGTGACGAATGAAGGCAGAACCATTTTAATCCAAATAATAGCCTAGGCGACCGGTCGAGGTTGAGGGCGGCCGGTCGGCGTTGAGGGCGTCGGTTGCCCTCAACCTTTTCACTCTTTGTCTGTTAGTTTTTCCAAAATCCGAATTTTCAACCAAAAATCCGATTTTTCGCCCTAAGTTTTAAAAGCGTGCAAAATGCAAACGTAGACCTCATTCAATATACATTATGTCATAATCAAGCTCGAAATGAGGTAAAATACTCGGCGGTTAACGATCAAAAGTCCATGAGTTATCCTTGAGACGGAATTAAACACATCTCAAGTTTTTGTTAAAAATCACAATCCCTTTAAAAATATATCGAATCTCAATATGTTTAGTTCGATTATGACGAACAAATTTTGAATACGAATAACCGTATAATAGATACCAAACTTGTTATCCCGAAAAAAATAAGAACGTTTTAAATCTTTGGATACAACAAGTCATAAGAAGAAGTGCCTTTCAAATATTTGAAAATTTCTTTTAATAAAGCACTTTAATGAGATTCGTTGGGATAGTTTTTGAAGTCGAGCATATAAACATAAGGCATATGGAATGTCGAGTCTATAGGAATAATACAACAAAAAATACCTCGAATTTGTTTGTCGGCCGATATGCCTTTCTCAACCTTTGTCAATCTTTAGCCGTAGAGGTTGAGATGGTTCTTCTTCCTTCAATGCTTAACTCCTTCAAGAGTTCTTATATAACCATCTTCTTGGCATTGAATAATTTGTAGTCCAAGCAAGAAATTGAGCTCCCCCATCATTCTCATCTCAAGCTCACCTAGTATCAACTTAGAAAAACATATCTTGCACAAATATTCATTAGTAGCACCATAAATATTATCAACAAAAATTTGCACAAGTAAACAACCTTGCCCTTTTTTAAAACAAGAAGTGTAGTATCAACTTTACCTTTTGTAAAATCATTTTGCAAAAATAGCTAAGTCTATCAATTGTACAAGGCCTATTATAAAAATCATTTGGCCTAAAATTTTAGACTCCGATAGACTTATATTTGAATAAAACCATTTAGAAAGTTGGATTTAACATCCATTTGGTAAAGCTTGAAATTTTCTTTAAAACAAGAATGGGCAAGTAAAATGCAAATAGCTACTAAATGTGCTATGAGTGCAAATGTTACAACAAAATTAATTACCTTCTTCTTGAAAATACCTTCGAGCTACTAACCTCGCCTTAGTTCGACCAATGTTGCCTTGGTCATCGAGTTTGTTCCAGGAATACCCTTTTTGTCTTCTTCATCACTATCATCATAGGCCATCCAATTGATCTAAGGTGTTCATAATAGAACATTTACATCCAAATATTTTGAGGTAACTAATATTTGGAGTACTTCATTTCTCATCTACACAACTTAACAAACTCATTAAGGCATCGCTTATATAAGCAAGAAAAAATAGTCCAAGTGTAAAAACATGCCTCAATCATCAATCACAAAAATATCTTGCATAAGAGCATAGTAGAAATAGACACTATATATATAGACCATGAAGCAATAAACACATACTATGCATTTAGAAGATCATCAAGAGTCTAATAAATCATGCAAGTTCAAATAAGCTTAAGAAAGCTACAAAAGGTCTCTTTTGAAATTTGAAAATCCGAAAGCATATAGTTGAGACCTTATTTACAAGAAGTATTTGAACAAGATTTGATACGGCAAATATGTGCAATCAAATATCGAATAGTGCCTTCAAAAAATCTAAAAATCCTCTTAATGGCACTTGTATGAAATACTATGAAAAACAAGCACATAGGCACATGGCAATACATATATCGAGTCTATAAGAGTAAGAATAACACAAGTAAACGTACCTCGATAATTTATGCCTTTCTTGACAAATAATGACGTAAATGGCCATTTGTGAAAATATGTAAATCCTACACAATTCTTAAAACATATCTAGCACAAATCATAATGATAAAAGTGTAGGTTAAGAGATATCACAAGTAAGCTCATGCCATAAAAATCCATAAAAGATGATAACACACTTTAGTCTACAAAAATGCACAAGAGTTTTAAAAACATCATATAAGGTCTTCTTTTTCAAAAATATTTTAAAAGCACAAGTATATATTGAAGACCTTAATTAAAAAATAAATATTTGAAAACTCATTTGCAATTAAGACACAATTAAAAGCATGCATAATAACAAAATAAAATGCATATTTAAATAGGGAGATACGGGTTACCAATTACGCCATTTCCATGGGTTGTGTCGTTCCCATTGTTGATGATATCTTCCCCTTGAGAAGTCACTTTGTTGATGATGACTTCTTTGATTGCTCCATTTCAAGGTTTGTTGCTTTCCCATTGTTGAAAGTCTCTTCTTCTTTGAAAATCATCTTGTTGATGATGTCTTTGCCATTTCAAGGATTGTGTTCTTCCCATTTTTGATTATACCCTCTTCTTGAAATTGGCTTTGTCGAAAATAGTTTCTCCTTCTTTGATCAAATGAAACGGTCATTTGATGTCTTCTTGGCGGTATAAATTTTCTTCGATCATTATTTCACGGTACCTAATATGACATTGTTTTGTGGTACCCTCATGTGTTTGGGTCCTTTAGGATTAGCTATGAGACTTTTAGGTCTCCAACAATAATTAGAGCTATTTCTAGCCCGACAAGTATTTACCGTATGACCCTTTTTACCGCAATAAAAGCATGTAATAATTCTAGGAGCATAATGACCAACGTCTTAGAGACTTGATTCTTTTTCATGTGATTGACACCCCTTAGGCTTATGATCAAGTTCTAGTTTGAATTATCACAACAATCAACAATATTGGTCATTCTATCGGTACTCAAGTTGGATTTAGAAAAATCATTTTTCAAGCAATTTATATCCTCAACAAGAGTACTATTTTCTTTCTCAAGGTTTCTAACCTTGTCAAGAGTGGTGGTGTGAGCACATGATAGTGATTCATAGGAAGTAAATAAACTATCCTTATCATTCTTTAAAACAATGAATTCCTTTTTCAAATTTTTGTATTTAACAAGTAAGTTTTGGAATTCATCTTGTAGCTCATCATAATCATTTTGCAAATCACTATATTCATTTTGCAATTCATGGTCATAAGAAGTAGAGGGTTTAGAACTTACCTCGTTTTCTTCTTCGATTCCCATGAGGCATTGTTCAACTTGTTCATCATGAGAGGTTGTAGAAGGCTTATCCCATGTTGTTGGATTTGATGTTGTGTCCATTTGTGAAGTAGATGCTTTTGAGTTGCTCCTTTCATTTGCATATACTTCATGGATGACTTCTAATTTTTGCCATACTTCATGTGCCGATTGGATACCTACAACATGATCAAATTCCAAAATGGTAAGTGAACAAAGTAAAATATTAAGAGCTTTACCATTTAAAGAGATGATTTTCTTCTCTTCATCATTGAGCTTTTTGAAGCCTTTTGAGGTGTATGGTGTATTTTTCGTCGGAATGGATTCTCCATTAATGACGGTGTTCCAAATGTCGAACTCGCAACCTTGTAGATAGCATTCCATTCTTTCTTTCCAAAAATTAAAATTCTTGGAATCAAATAGTGGTGGCTTGGTGGTGGAGGTCCGGATAGATGAGCATCGTTCGTAGCCGTCGATCGTTTCTCTTCACTCGCGATGTGAAACGAGCTTGCCAAAGAGTTTGGCTTTGATACCACTTGTAAGTCCAAGCGGCTACGATAATCTAGAGGGGGGGTGAATAGATTATCTCCATCTTTTCGATTTCGCCCTCTTTTTCGAACCGAATGCTCAAACACAATAATGAAGGTGCGGAATGTAAACAATACACGTCGATTTAAAGAGGTTCAACCCACCAGGGCCTAATCCTCTACCACCCCAAAGTATATCAGGGATGGATTTCGAAAAGAGAAAAAGATTTTATTAATAATTACCAAAATTATTACAACAAAATCTTACACCAACACCTTGAAGAGCACCACACTCTTCTTCAACACCACCTTTGAGATTACCACAATCTCACTTGAAGATTACCACAATCTCCAACGGCACCTTGTGAAGATTACCACAATCTTCACCTCAAGAGCACCACACTCTTCAACACCTCAACAAGAAGATTACCACAATCTTCTTACACCTAACACCTAGTTCACCCAAGTGTGTTCTTACCACAAGAACACTCACAAGGATATCTTGTGTTTGAATGACGACCACAAATTCAAGATTACAACTCGATAATTGATAATACAATAGAGTGCAAGTGTAATCAAGAATAGCCTAGACCTCAAGAATGTGAAAGTGAATAAGCTAGGCAAATTACAACAAGAAATAAGACAAATGTAAGAACAAGTGTATTCTTGAGTGTATCTTGTTGTGTTGTAGTTTTCTCTCTTGTTGTGTTCTTCAATTCTTCCTCTATTTATAGAAGATGTCTTGTACATGATAGGCTCCTCTTGGGGACATGAATTCTGTAAAAAAATTGCAAGACAATTGAAGAAAAGAGTCATTAGAAATCAATCCCACAAATTAAGGAAATATGTCTCCACGCACAACGGTTACATTTTTTTTGTCAAACTTAAGCGGCGACGGTCGCGCACAAATAGACGTTTGAAAATGAGAATATAAATTTACAGGCGGCCGGTCGGCCGACGTAGGGTTCGATTAGGTCGTCCCTTACTTCAACCGTCGCACAACTTCAAAAAAAAGGGCAAATGTTCGGTTCAATTTTTGCTCCCAGTGCACGGCCGCCCAAGGGGTCGACGGTCCGACGCCCACCGGTTGCCCTATAGGGCGACCAGGTTGCCTGACCATTTTTTCGCAAACATGAAGTTTTTGTTTTTCTCAACTTTCAGTCACGGGTTGCCCTATATGGCGACAGGTTGACCTCAAAACAAAAGTGTTGTCCAATTTTATATCGAAAATAGACTTCAAGAAATACTCCGAAAAATAGTGAAAACATTTTAGACCGATCGGGAGTATTAGGACAACATTTAGAAACATTGTTTTGGTGTAAAAATACATTAACAGAAAATCATTAAAAGTGTTGTCCAATTTTGTCGAAAATAAAACTTGAAGTTATACTTCGGAAAATATTAAAACTATTTTAAATCATTTTAGGAGTATTTGGACAACCTTTAAAACCATTGTTTTGGTATAAAACAAAATCATCAAAATCATGATAAAACCATTTATCAAACAAGTATAAGCCATGAAATATATAAGTTTAGTTTTAAAC
Source organism: Rehmannia glutinosa (assembly GCA_016081115.2). Classification (NCBI taxonomy): domain Eukaryota; kingdom Viridiplantae; phylum Streptophyta; class Magnoliopsida; order Lamiales; family Orobanchaceae; genus Rehmannia; species Rehmannia glutinosa. The sequence goes on from JABTTQ020001161.1 coordinate 65,027, forward strand.
TTTACAATCTTAATTTAAGAACAAAAGACATGAACGGCATTCACGATAAATACAAAATACTTTAATAAATGATAATTTGAACTAATGAAGATTTTAATTGTAATTAATTTGGTAGAATTATTTGGATCATCGTGCAATGCACGTGTATCTTACTAGTTCACATAAATGGTGAAAAACAAAGTAAGAAGATTCCTAAAAATATTTACGCTACTTTTAGTTAAAGTTAAGATTGCAAAGATTATTTATATTAGTTTCATGACCAATAATTCTTTTACCGTATGACCTATCATCATGAAAGTGTTTAAAGGCACATTTTTTTATTCTGCCAATGTTTATTCCAGGTCCAACGATGTCTTGGAAATGACATAGATGTTTTCAGAGCAGCCAATTTATGAATTAAAATACTTATGGGACATGTTGAGACTTATGATGCTTTAAACTTTTGCATTGCAACAATATTCACATCAACATAATTATTATTTATTATCTGCACATACAACTACTACTCTTAAAGAAATTTCACCACAATTTTCTCAAAAAATAAAATAGACGGAAAGAAAACACAATCAATCATAGCCTAAATCGCCCATTTTCTAAATGGACCAATGCTCCTAAACAATTAGGGATATCAATGGATCGGGTCCGCCTGGAACCGAGACCCGGTCCAATAAGAAAATATAACACCCATACCCGCCCCGACCCGCTTCATCTTAGATCCATACCCACCCGTCCCATACCCGTGTCTAGTAGGTAAGACTCCTTAGACCCGCCAATTTTTATATATTTGGCCAAAATTGTAAGTTTTTTACTCAAAATCATGTATTCAAAACTTATGATATTTATATAATTGTAGATATTATATGAATTATGAAATAAACACCAACATATATAAATTAAGAGTTCTCGAACAACAATATATTCACTATATATATAAACTAAAAAAACAAAATGGGTCGGGTATGGGTTGGGTCCTACCATACCCGCTACCCGATCCATATCTTATCGGGTTTAAAAACCAATACCCATTATCTGCTCCGTACCCATTTATTGGACCCATACCTGTCCCAAATGAGGCGGGTTTGGTTCGGGTCCGGGTCATTGCCATCCCTATAAACAATATAAAAAGATACAAAGAAAAATGAGAAAGAGACTGAATAGTGTTCTAAGAATCAATAAGCGTTAGTCGGGTGACAGACTGGGGCATAATGCCTAGACAGAGCGTGGGCGAGATTAGGCGGGACCTGGACGGAGTTAGGCAGTGCCTAATCGGAAGAATAGCATAGGTGGAGATGGTGGACCTAGCATATAAGCGTGGACTAATCGGAGTCAAGGAGAGATTTTTAGAACAGCGATACATAATAGAGAAGGGGAGGGCAGAAAGAGCGGGAGGAAAATTAGGCGACAAGCAACCAATATATTTTCGACCTTTTTCAAAAATTGAAGAATCAGCTTCCAAGCCGCAAAATTGCTGCACGATCTCTTCTTCCCTTCAATATTTCAAGAGTCCATTTCTCTTTCCTGTGATCTGCGAGCGATCTCTCTTCCTCCGCCATCTCCATGGCAGCACGGAGTCGAAGTAATGACTCAAGTAAGAAACCTTCTCTTCGGTTTTTTCTTATACGTGGTGTTATGTAAAAAGAGTTACGGCTTTTAGTTGTTGTTCTTGCAATTTTCACGATAGAGAAACTTTTCTTTTTTGATGATCAGTTGTTTTTCAGTTCGAAATTCAAGGTCTCCATGAATCTGTTTTTTAATTGATTTTCTCGTGTTGCTGTTCTTGTTTAATATTGATTCGATTGTGATTTTTCTTGCATTGCCTTCTCCCAGTGATAGGTTTTTCACTATCTAGGCTCTATGAAGTGTTTGTTGTCATCTTGACATACACATCTTTAAAGATTTAAACTCTCTTACATAAGCAACATCGGTAGTTGAGTCTGAATAGGCACGAAATCACTTGATATGCTGATAAGTAATAGTGCTGGTGAGTGGATGTGTGGATAGGTTCTATATTGTAAACAATGTTAGTACTGATCAGATGGAGGTAGTTGTTTTTCTAATATTTAGATACACCTATGCGTTTAACAGTTTTCCAGATCAGAAATAAATTCTATACATAGGAGGTGCCTGAACCAAAAAATGTTATGCTCTAGACAGCTAGAATCAATGAATCACAGTAAAATTTCTTAGTCTTGGTACACCACTTATATATGGGGTCGTTAACAGAAAAAAAGAATAAAAATCATCTATGGGCTTGTTTGTAGAACCTTGTGAATGGCATGGGTGGAAGTTATTCTGTTCTCTTTCAATTATATAAAGGTAATGGATCTTGAGACTTAATACGCCAATTTAGTGCAGAGCAAAAATGTAATCATTAATGGACAAAGTGTCAATACATGAGCAAAATGCAGAAAACCATCAGGTGGCAAAAGCTGCAAAATGTAGTTTTTTTTTTTAAATAAGTTGGGAGTACTGGTTGGAGAGGAGGAGATAAATCTCAAAGAAACTGAGAGATACTGAGTTCGAACCCCGGTCAACACCCTTATAAAGGGTTAGGGATACCACTTGAGCTACAAACTCGTGGTAGCTGCAAAATGTAGATATATGGCTCTTACTTTCATCCAACGACTATATGAAACTTTCTGTTGGGTTCAATGACAATATGTTTTCCTTTTAGTTGTCCCATAAATATGTAAACTGATTTTTGTACTAAAAGTAATTTGTATTTATTCAGCATCGGACTTGGCTATTACGAGTCAAGGAAGAAAACAACAGACTCAAATACAAGAAGATTCTCAAGAACCATCTAATGTCGAGCAAAGTTGCAATTACGCCCCTGGTTTATATTATTAAATCATTTTTTTATTATTAATTTTTGTTGCTTTCAAGAATATTTTTCAACTCCATGCTCCTTGATTATCTTTAAGCAATTCGAATTTTTAGATCATATACTTATGGTTTTGATATAGGTGCAACCCAAAAAAGAGGAAAAGGGATAACAAAAGGTATCTCGGTTCAAAAGAAGATACGCAGGACGGAAAAGCTAGACATCACTATTAAAATTGTTGGTTATGTTCTTTGTGTAACGTTTTCGTTTTTCTAATTCGTGTAGAAGGCAAAGTAGCATCAGATGAGCCTGCAGCTGTCCTTCCTCCTTTACCTATAGATCCTAAAGTGAAAAACCCAAACCACCAATTGAGCTTGATCAACCCTCTTAATGCACCTACTTACTGTGTCTGTAACCAGGTCATGCTTCTCTTACCTTTTTCTTCTCAGTATTGACGATCAATTTATGTAATTATTTTGTATGCAGCTAATGGATTACTTTTATTCTAAAAGTTATCTTGATCTACAGATATCTTTTGGTGATATGATTGCTTGCGACAACGAAAACGTAAATCCATTTCTCTTACTTATTTTGTGCCTCTTGTAGTTTCCATGTGCTTAGTTTACCCCCTATTGCACCGTTTACATTTGAATTAGATTATAGATAAAGTATTCTTAATCGCTTGGAGCAAATGTTGGTTTTTTTTGAGGCAATTTTTGAAATACCTGTTGCATCATATCCTTGAATTGGGACAATGGAAAGGGATGAGTTAAAGTTTTTTAGTGAAGAGTGAAAATAAATATCCTGTTTATATGTTGCCTTGTAAAATATTGTCTCTTTGTCGAGTGTTAATTGATTTGCTTTACCAGTACATAAGAGAACAGCTTCAGTTTCAACAACTTTCTCCAATGCCTAAGCTTGTTAGCATTTTCTTGACAGTGCCAAGGAGGTCAATGGTTTCATTTTGCTTGTGTTGGCCTCGATGTTGAGACAATATTTGAAGGAAACTGGTATTGTCCAACCTGCAGACAATTACCACACTTACGACACTGATGCTTGTATAGTTGTATGGGTAACAGGGTAAGTATATGAAGTCGTCTATCATTTTTTTTTTGATCGGTATGAATTGGTCTATCATTGAAAATTTTCTGATGCTGAGAGGCAAGAGATTCAGTGCCTTGCCTTTTTATCTAGGATTACAAAACCCTCCTTGAGGTTCAGCCTAATTACAAAAAAACCTAGAGATATTTTGAAATTGCAAAAAACCCGTTGAGGTTTGATTCCATTTTAGATTTTACCCTTAATAAGCAAAAGAACATTTCAAAACCTCCCTGACATTTATAAAAATATTACAGCTACACCCTTAAATTTAAGACACAATCAAACATGAGGCCATGAGGGATCTTTTTGTAATTTTGCAACATCTCTGGTTTTTTTTATAATTAGCTCAAACTTCAGAGGTATTTTTGTAATTATCCTTTTATCTATAAAATGTGTTCAAAGAAATTTTGTTTTGCCTTGCAGAAGCAACGTGTGGCTCCCATGTTGCTTTTCTGCAAGAGAACAGTTGTTTACATGTTAATAGAAATGCTTGAGAGCTTTTGTGATGAGTATTGCTCTTTACTCTTTAGACCGTAATCTGCCGTAGGTCAACTTTAGCAAGCTTGAGAGTTGCAATTTTGCATGACAAAAGCTTGTCAACTGTAGAACAGTTGAATGTTTGATTGTACATTCTAGGCTTCTTCACTTCTAATCCTATTTTTCAATCTCATGGAGCTAATCTTTCAAATTTCTCCGAAACATACGCATTTATTTCTCATCGAGTAAACATAAGTAAATCTATACTTTTTTTTTTCTTATAAAAGTGTGAATCATTTAAAAGGTTTCTTGGAACTTTTGATGTACCTATTATAACCCTAATAAGTATGTATTTAATAGTGTGAGAAGAGGGTATAATTGAACTTATCTTTTATAATTGAACTTATCTTTTATAATATAATTTAAATATAATTGAACTTATCTTTTATAATATAATTGAACTTATGTTTTATAATATAATTTAAATATAATTTCAAATGTCCATTCACATACCAAATTCTTTTTCAAATACTACAAGTCTATTTTTTATGTCATAAGTTTTTGTGTAATAAGAATATTTAAATAAAATTAAATTCATATTAAAATATGTTTCAATAGCTTTCCAAACATACCTCATAAGCATATATATAGAATTTATACGATAAAATTATAACCATTCAAAGATGAATAAAATACACAATTGTATATTAATTGATAACAGTTTATGAATAAATGATGCATCTCTATTGTATTTTAGAGAAAACAATAAGATTAATTTACTTTAGAAATAAAAAATAAAAACAAAAAGAAGTTAACTCCAAGTGCTTTATTTGTAAATAAATAGTAATTGGTTTTAATTAAAAATCAGAACATAAGACATTTTGGTATCTAAATTTTGCATTCCTAAATTAGATCCAGGAATCGGTTTTATTATTTTTCTAATATACTCTGTTAATCAAATAAACAATAAATATGCAATATAAATTCTTATAATAACAATCAAATTAAAAGGTATATAGATGCTTATATCATATAAAAATTTAAAATTTAAAATTTAAAATAAAATATATGAAAGCTTTATTTTTTTTATTTAATGAAATTAGAATAAAAAAATTAATATTAATGTGAAAGTAATTTATTTGTTAGAGTATTTTCTTTGCATATTTTGTATTAACTAGAAGAAAGTCTCATGTTTAAACAAGATTGAAAGTTAATTTCTTTTTTCACATGATATATATATATATATATATATATATATATATATATATATAAACACACATAAGAAAAATTTTGAATTTAACTTATAATTGCCAAATTTTGGTATTCATATGTATTTTTTTAGAAATAAATAATAATTTATATTTTATATAATATTAAACCTATTTATTTTGATCTTGGTCTAATATTTCTTCTCTTCATAGTTATAATTCATTTTAAAGATGATTACTCTTACGGCATGATTGGTATGAATGAATGGAATTAGGATGGAATGGAATGAATTTAGGAATGGAATAACATTAGGAATGGAATGATGTAGTATTACTATTCTTATGATTGTTATGTGCAAGGAATGGAGAAATGAATGAATGACAATTTTTTACTTGATTTAAATATATTGATTGATAATTATAAATTAATGATAGTAATTGAGAAAAATAATTTTAAAGTATCAAATTCTCTTAAATAAGATTTTTAAAATAAATTTATTAAATATGTTATTCGTAAATTTATATAAGATTATTTTAATATGTGCTAAATAATATATATATATATATATATATAGATTTATATATATGATATCAAAAATATTTTATATAATATTTTTTAGGGATGATTACAAAAACACCCATGAGATTTGGGCTAATTACAAAAAAATCTAGAGATGTTTTAAAATTACAAAAAAATCCCATCAGGTTTGATTATGTGTTAAATTTAAGGGGGTAAGTATAGTATTTTTATAAATATCAGGGGGGGTTTTGATATTTTTTTTGCTTATGAAGGGGGAAAATATAAGACATAATCAAACCCAAGGGGTTTTTTTGTAATTTTAAAAAATCTCTGAGTTTTTATGTAATTATCCCAAACCTCAGGGGTATTTTTGTAATTATCTCTATTTTTTATAAGAAAATATAGAAAATCAACAAAAGATTTCTATATCAAAATTTTGATTTAACTATTGAATATTGATAGAAATTGACATATGATTTATTAAAATATTAAATATAAATTATATTTAAATTATAAATAATTTTTTTATTTATAACATTACTTTTCGAAAATATAGATTATATCCAACATTTTTAGTCATTTATAAGAAGATAATTTTATTAAAAATAAATTTGAGTCATTCTTGATGATTGGGAATAGCTAAACCCATGGGGGAGAGGAGGAATGGTCATTCCCTTACTTTTGGGAATAGGGATTCCCATGGGAATGAGTATTCCCATTACTAAAGCATACCAATCATGTGAATGGGAATGAAACAAGGAATGCCCATTCCATTCCTACCCTATTCCCACATACCAATCATGTCGTTAGTGTTTTTAAAGTTGTACATATTTTGAACATATAAAAGTTGATTAATTTTTTTCCTTATATACTTGAACTTATTTTGATTTTCCACTTAAGTGCTAAAAGTTAAAAAGGACAGGTATTATTTAACTTTAGTTAATTATTATTTATAATATCACTTGAATATATATTCGAGTGACCTTCTATATTCCAAATTCTTGTGAAGAATTCACAGTCTTTATTTTACCTGTCGTAACTATTTGAATGCTTTGAAATTTCAAACAAGATTGATCAATTTTATATTAAATTAGACCTCAAAGCCTTTCCAAACATATATATATCTAAAAAATTTATATAAGAAATTTATATATTATGATCTTTTAAAAACTAAGCAACATGCATAACAGTATTAATGAGTAATAAAAATTATTATTATTAGACTTCAGTGGGAAAAAATGAGTGAACTTACAAAAAAAGAGGTAGTACTAAAAATTTGATTAAAAAAGATTTGATTCTAAATTAAAAGTAGGTTTGGAGATAAGCAGTCTAATTATATATTATTAACATATATAGAGAACTCTGCATTATGCATTATGAACCTATAGTTTTATTTTTCATATATATTTTTCTTATTGATATAAATCTATAGTAAATCGATAGAAGAAACAAGGTGATTTTAAAATAGAAATAAATAAATACAAATAAAATAGTCAATCTTAACTACTCTTACGCAAACTCTAAAATAATTAGTTGTAATAATAGTATAATATAATAACAAAAGTATTGGTCATTAATATTAGTAAACAAAATTCATATGAAGATAGATATGCATATAACCTTTCACGTCCAAATTTACATTCAAGTGATATTTCTTTAATTTTTCATATTATACTCTTTCGATTAAATAAAAATAATAATTACGATTATATAAAGTTAGCAATAATAATGAAAATGATACTGTATTGATTAAATAAAACCAATAATTCAAATATTTATTGACCACATCGTCTTATTTTATTATATTTTTGGCCAAAAACTTTTTAAAGATCAAAGTACTATATAGATTTTTATGTTTATTGTTTAATATAATTTTATGAATAAAATTATTGAATTTTGATCAACTTTTTCAAATTTAAACAATATAAGCCTTATGGAAAAATATTTATATAAAAGGAATAGTTTTGATTTTGTAATTCTACATGGTTAATACATTTATGAGTGCGTAATTGTTTGTAAAATGCATCTAATGCAAAGAAATCTCTTAAATCAACTAAAAATAATTTTTAATCCATCAAAATCAAAGAAGCGGATGATTAGTACAATTATAAGTTCATTTAGAACATTTTAATTATTTTATCCTAAAGTTTTAAATTTTATATTTTGTCTCAAAAACAAGTTTTAATTTTTTTATTGGATCTGGTTTTTTTGAACTTTTTTAATCATTCATATCCATATATATATATATATATATATATATATATTTAACTAAAATAAAATATTTTCAAATATCAAGAGTTTTCAACATATTTTAATTCCTATTAGTTTAAGTATGCAACCATATCTGATTATTTACAAGACCATCTATTATTTCAGTAAAATTATTAAGTTATATTATATTTCACTAAACTCAGAGTTGACACAAAATTATTTCATAGAATAGCTTTTTTCAGTTATATTTCTTTTAAGTTTTTTAGTGCACATTGTATTTAGTTCAATTATAATATCTTTTAGGATATAGTTCATGCAATATATAAGTTCAATTTTAATCTTGTAGGTTTTATGTTAAAATCAAAAATATATGAACAACATTCACAATAAATTCAAAATAGTTTATTCAATAATAATTGCAACTAATTAAGATTATATTTTTAATTAAATTATTAAAATTATTTGGATCACGTGCAACGCACGTTCACCTTACTAGTTATAAAAAAAGTGATGAAATAATCAACTGTACCGGTAAGAGTGGTGGATTAATGATTCTCTCGAAAACCCCTTTGGGTATTCTAATTAAATCGTGCTCAAGGGACATATCGATTCCGTTGTTCAAGACATTGAAAAAGTCTAGCTCTATACCAGTTTTTATGGAAATCCAGATGCAAATTTAAGACATTTGTCATGACAGTTTCTATGTTAGTTCAGATCACTATCCAATTTGAGTGGATTGCCTTGGCTTGTAGACGTGCTCTGTTACATTTTGGTGGTGATTTCTTCACTTGGGGTAAACAAAAGGAAGAATTGACGGCCTCTTATGTGCACCTTTGATTTTCTGCTTTTGAGATTGAAAAGGCTCTTTTCGATATGAATCCTGAAAAGGCTCCGAGACGAGATGGCATGAGTGTCTTGTTTTATCAAAAATTCTGGCATATTGTAGGGCCTGACTTTACTAAGGCAGTCGTCCTTAAGGTACGTAATGATGGTGATGCGCTGACTCCATGGAATAATACGATTGTCGCGCTAATCCCAATCTTTTAGAACCCTATGCTAATGAAAGAGTTTCGCCCTATTAGCCTTTAGAATGTGTGTTGTAAAATTGTGGCCCGAGCAATGACTAACATACTTTGTTCTACACTTCAACAATTATCGACAGTCCACAAAGAGTTTTTTTTCAAATGTTTATATTGGATGAAAAATCGTCGTAATAGCAGCAGAGGTTACACCACAATTAAATTGGACATGAGCAAGGCATATGATAGGGTCGAATTTTCTTGAGGCTATCGTGTTACGGAAGAGCTTTGCAAATTCATGGGTCTCGCCGGTCATGAGGTTCTTCATTTTGCTAATTTTTTTCCCCTAGGCATTCTGTGATTTCTATTGCGCATTCAGTAGCACGTTTTGTTTCTCCTTTCTCTTCTTCATTTATTTTCCAGCCTGGATGAGTCTCTTATAATGTAACTCATTCTATGGAGTAATACTACCAACTTTTTTTTCCAAAAAAAAAAAAAAAATAGATGTGAAATAATCATAGGACCTAGAATACTCGCCAACTAGAATTAACATCCGTGTGGGTTCGATTCGGGGAGAGATCGTTAGTAATAGATTGTGGGGTCGAACATAATTGTTCTGTTTACCTGGGAGGATCTGGTTGTACGTCGTGAGACCAGACCTGTCGCCGAACACTAGCTAGTGCGTGCACATCCCGCGGTTTACCTTGGCGGCAGCAATGAATGGGGCGGACATGTTGCCCGGGCAAGATAGTCGGGCGTAGTTGGAAAAGGCTGAGTTATCAAAAACAAAAAAAAAAAAAATAGAATTAACATTGTTATACCTAAAGTGGAAGGCCACGTTGCAACTAGCCACTATCTATCCATTTTTGCTCCTCTCAGGGAGAAACAACATGGAGTTTCAATATTAAATGAGCCTTAAATCTGATGACATTGAAAAATAATTAAATACACCATTTGCCAATTTCAATACTTTTGACTTAAGCTTCTTCCAGCATCTCTTCACTGTCAACAGATGGAGCCCCAACGTAGAATACGACAATTTACGCGTAAACATTAATTATATTCTGTACAATCAAAGTTAAAAAAATTATTTGTCAACTTTTATTCCACGCCATACAATACTTGTTTACGGGGAACACCCCCTGCCCCGATGTTTCCTTTGGTCAACCCCTAAAGAATTATATATATATATCTGAAGGCTTTGGTTTTGAAGGCACTCCAATTTCTTGCTTTGAACACCTATCTTGCAAGAAAATGGCACTCTTTTCTGAATCCAAATCTTATGCAAATTTTGTGGTTCTTTTCCTTTCAATGATCGTAGTATGTTTGGTACAAGTACAACCTTCTGCTGGGAACTTCCACAGAGACGTGGACGTCAATTGGGGCGATGGGCGTGGTAAAATAGTCGAAGGTGGGCGAGGTTTAACTCTGTCCCTTGACCAATATTCCGGTTCTGGTTTCCAATCCAAGAATGTGTATTTATTTGGGAGATTCGATATGCAACTCAAACTTATCCCTGGAAACTCTGCTGGAACCGTCACCACATTTTTTGTAAGTCTCCTATTACCATTTGTTTTTCCGTCAAAATCTTCATTTATTTCACATATATCTATGTTGTTTTATACGTGTGACATGCCTATATAATGGCGTACCCAGCCCATAAAAGTAGAGTGAGCCAAATGGAAAATTCAAAGAAGATTATATGAACTTTTTTGGTTATGAACAAATGGCAAAAAATCCGACAGTTAAGTTTCTTATTTTGTTATATTCCCACAGTTGGCGTCTCCAGGACCGGCACACGATGAAATCGATTTCGAGTTCTTGGGGAACTCTACTGGGGAGCCGTACACAGGGCACACCAACGTATATGCGCAAGGGAAAGGAAACAAAGAACAACAGTTTCGTCTCTGGTTTGATCCAACCTCGGCATTCCACACCTACTCAATCGTTTGGAATCCTCTACGCATCATGTAATAATCTCACAAACCCCCTCATTTCCTCTTTAAGATCATTGGAATTGAATTATGTCATATGGATGAGATGGAAAACTCAAATTAGGGAACCAGATCGAATTTCTTTTAGGGCCCATTTGGATGGAGGGATTTGAAATTCCAATGGATTTCAAAGTCATTGGATTTGAAATCCACCGCTTGTTTGGATGATGTAGATTTGTGTAAGGATTTCAAATCCATCGTAAGTTTTGATTAAAAAAAAATTAGAAGCTCTATTTATTTTCTTAATTGATATGAAATAAATAAAAATAAAAGATATAATCTTATTATTTTGTGTGTAGTGTGTGTAAATAATGTGTGCATTGTGTGTAGTGTGTGTAAATGTGTGTAGTGTGTGCAGTGTGTGTAAATATGTGTGGTGTGTGTAAATATGTGCAATGCGTGTAAATGTGTGTGAAAATGCAAGTGAGCGTAAAGGAAAAAAAGAATGGATTTCAAATGGTAGGTTTTGGTAGGGATTTGAAATCGTTTTGAAAATGAACTAAAAGTTAAAGGGATTTGAAATCCATTGATTTGGATTTATATGCCAAACAGGGGGTGTGGATTTAGCTAAGGATTTTAAATCCCTCCTCCCAAATCCCCCCATCCAAATGCACCCTTATATTATTTCAAACATTGTGCAAAGTTGAGAATATTAAGAGTTATCAATATATTAAATGATTTATCTCTCTTACTCATAACTTAAAAAGAAAATGATTTTTTTAATCCTGTAACTTAGACTATTTTGAGATTTAATTCTCTAGGTAATTATATTTAAATTTTAGTCAAATATCTTTTAAAAATGGACATTTAATCCTATTTTGACAGAAATGTGTAATTTTATTGGAAATTGCTGACTATGACCGATCATGAGCTAACATGTCAAAAGATTGGGGATTTTGGTGATTTTACCAAATAATTAAAATCCCCAAACTTTGTGTGTCGTTTTTTCGTGATTTGTCGTGTCAATTTTTACTCCAAAATCCCTAAATTTCTTAGACACATTAGCACTGATTGATCCCTAGTTAGCAATTACGGTAAATTTACATATTTGCGATTAAAATGGACTAAATGTATAAATGTTTGAAAGATATTTGACCAAAATTTATAGGTAACTTCTTAGAGAACTAACTCTAAGTAATCCAATTTCTGAGGACCGAGAAAAACTATTTTCTCTAATTTAAATTTACACTTTTGGATGAAGTGATTATTGATCAATATGTTATCAAAACCAGACACAACCTATTTGGATCCACTATTAACCAACGAGCAAGGTCTTATGTGAGACCATCTCACGGATTTAATTATATGAGACGGATCTAACCCATTTACAAATCAATGCAAGCTAGATCCAAATTTACATGAGTCAACTAGTATGGGTCAGTTTAGGATCCGTCTACGAATTTGGACCCGTAAGACCGTCTCATATGAATTTTTGCCTCAACGAATTTATGAAAACCATAATCGTATCACTAACAAGTATGATATGCAGGTTCTTGGTGGACAACATACCGATTAGAGTATTCAACAATCACGACGCGTCCGGAGTCCCATTCCCAACAAACCAGCCGATGAGAGTGTACTGCAGCTTGTGGAATGCGGATGACTGGGCAACCCAAGGCGGGCGGGTCAAGACGGATTGGACCAAAGCTCCATTTATGGCCCATTACAGAAACTTCAAGATCAATACATGCGTAAACGGGTCGTCAACCGGATCCACATGTGGGTCCAAACCCGGGGATACTTTCAGTAACCAGGCGTGGCAGACTCAGGAACTTGACGCCAATGGTAGAAACAGGTTACGGTGGGTGCACCAGAAACATATGATCTACAATTACTGCACTGATAAGCCCAGGTTTCCTCAGGGCATCCCATCTGAATGCAAACGGTCCAAATTCTGATCATGGATGATTTTTTTAATTATTATGATTATTATTATTATTATTAATTTTTTTTCGTTTGTGGTTAAGAATTTGCTGATTCTTTATTGTTTTATTATATTGTTGAGTTGTTACCATGTGAGTCCCCAATGTTTTTACGGAAAAGTTGAGAAATAAATTATAAATCTTGTTTTCAAGTTTTGTTTAATAAATTTAGATGAATTAAAAAAAAACATTTCATGATTGATATAGTTTTTACATTGAATGGTTTATTTTATAGGGATAATTACATAAGCAACTCCCGGGTTTTAGATAATGACAAAAAGAAACCTAGAGGTTATGAAAAACTATAATAATCTCTTTGGTGTTTGAATCGTATTACAAATTGTCCCGTTTATAAACAAAAACTATACTTGTCAAAATTAGTCCGGCCCAAATGGTCCAATAAAAAGGCCGAATTGGACTTCATTATTAGACTTATTAGGCCCAAAACGCTGGACAGGCTGGATCAGGATGTTTTTATGTATTTTCATGGATTGGTTTGGACTGGGCTCTAAAATATAGTGGCCTAGTATTCGCCTATATTTTTAGCTTCACCGCAAGTGTACGGTGTAGTTTATAGAATAGGGTGAGCAAGGTCGTATCCACGGAGACTAATAAATTAATGTGCTAAGTATTGAACTAAGATAGTCTTATTTTTATTTAGACGATCAATATTTGGATGATTGTTGTGGAGGTAAAGACAAGAATAACCACAAAAACACAAGATGAAAAATAATGGAGTTATCAAGAGAATAAAACGGATTCCCGGGTTATGGTTTCGATTAATATTCCTCTTGTTGTCCGATTTAATCAAAGCCAAAGTTATTATCAATATACCTATAAGACGATCACCACGATATTTTATCCTCCCTCTCGAGATGCATATAAAACGTAGATTGAAATATCTTTGCTAGCATCTCTACTCAACAATAGATATACAACTCCCAAAAGCACCAAAGATCAAATGTCCTCACAATATTCACAAACCTCTCGATTCATGCAAATATTCGTGTCAAGTACTTAAGATCTAATATTGAAACTCATCTCTCGAATTATGAATCAATATATCAAACATGTTAAATCATTGGCCAAGTGATAAAACAAGAATAAGCTCAAAGTACTCAAATAGGCTTCAAGATAATAACTTCAACCAAGATTAAAACATTCAACAAGAGTTCATTAATTTACTTCCAAAACCCGGAAATCACTAGATGTTTAGCTACCCATTACAAATAAACAACTCATAGACAAATTGTTCATATTCATAAGAAGCTAAAATGAAAGATTAAAGCACAAAGAATGAGAAAACTTAGGGAAATGGATAATCTCTCGATTTATCTTCAATCCTCAAGCTCGATTCGACCCGATTCTTCTCTTGATTCTTCCTTGATGAAGTTGAGCTATTTCTTGTGTTCTTGGGTCTTTTCCGGACCTTTCCTCCTGGTGTGTGCCCCAAGAAGTGGTATTTATACCCTTTTGGAAGTCAAGTCAATTCTTTGTCATTTTTGGAGTTTTCGCAAGCACGCACGGGTCGTGCGCCCACGCATGAGCTACCCGTGCGCCATTTCGTAGAAAACACCCGAGTCAGAGCACGCACGGGTCGTGCGCCCACGCACGGTCTACCCGTGCGCCATCCTAAAAAAACATCCGAGTCTCAGAGGGCGCACGGGTCGTGCGCCCACGCACTGGGTTACCCGTGCGCCACCCAAACGTCCGAATTTGCTTGCGGGGTCTTCATAAGAGTTGTAGCTCTCTCTCTTAGCTTTCCATAGCCACTTGAATCACCTCAATATCAATTTTGTAGAGAGATTTATGGCCAAAATACTAAACCCCGCCAGGTGTTGGAAATTCCATACGCGTTTGGATGTTCCTTGAGATAAATCTCCTTGTTGTTTGATCATCCATGCTTCTTTTGACACACGACTCATCACTATGACTCTAGACTCCACATAGTTGGCTTCCAATTGGGTGTAATCGCTCGATTCTTGATGATTTAGGTAGCAATGCTCGTATTTGTCACAAAATCACTCCAAATATCGTTAAATTCCTACAAAACAAGCAAGCGTAATATCTTTTTCCACAAAGAGCGAATATATACCATTTCATACATGTTATTGCATGTTTAATCACCATTTTAGTCATATTTATACCTCAAAATACATGCAAAACTCACACCTATTGTAACGGCCGCCTTCCAGGATTGACGATTGTCCCCACAAACCAACACAAGTCTTCCCGGTGGCGCTTTGTCTCACTCACGCGCACCCGAGAGCAAGCGACTTCCGGGGGGTCACCCATCATGACATTGCTCGGGCCAAGCACGCTTAACCCGGAGTTTTTACATGATGAGCACGAGAAAAAGAAGATGCATCTTGTTGATATGAGTAGTATCTATCAAATCTTTTAAGCTCTCTCAATTGTATAGTCATACCTACCTGGGTCTCGAATCTCCTCTTCCGGGTGTGGGATCGGTTCATTCATGTCCCCCTCCGCCTAGAAGCCTGCCAGAGCCGCTCCTTGTCCGTGCCTTCTTGCACCTGGCGATCACTCCCCCGCCTCTTCGCCCCGGGCGTCCAGCAAGATGTGTAGGTATGGAATTTTACTATCTGATTGAGAAGCTTAAAAGATTTGATAGGTACTACTCATATCAACAAGATGCATCTTCTTTCAGTCGGTGCTCATCATGTAAAAAACTCGAGTTAAGCGTTGCCCGGCGGAAGCAATGTCATGATGGGTGACCCCTGGAAAACTATTTCGAAAATGCGCGCGTGGTGAGACAAAGCGCTTGCAAGACTGTGTTGTTGTTTGTGAAGACGATAAATCAATCAAAAGCGGCATCTGAATGGTATCCGCCGGGACCTCTCTCCTAGTAAGGTGTGGTTCGACGAACAAGCGGAAGGTGGTGGGCTTGTGGCCGGGTAGAAGAGAGCGGCGGGAGTGATCGCCGGTGCGAAGGCACGGACAAGGAGCGGCTCTGGCGGGCTACAGGCGGAGGGGACATGAATGAACCGATCCCTTTTAGAAGAAGAAGAGGAGATTACGAGTGTGTAGGTATGGGGACTATCTGATTGAGGAGAGCTTAAAAGATTTGATAGGTACTACTCATATCAACAAGATGCATCTTCTTTTCTCGTGCTCATCATGTAAAAACTCGAAGTTAAGCGCTTTGTCCTCACCACGCGCACCCGAGAAAGCGACTTCCAGTGGGGTCACCCATCATGACATTGCTCCGGCCAAGACGCTTAACCGGAGTTTTTTTGATGAGCACGCAGAAAAGAAGATGCATCTTGTTGATATGAGTAGACCTATCAAATCTTTTAAGCTCTCCTCAATCTGTATAGTCCCATACCTACACTCTCGATCTCGAAATCTCTCTTCTTCGGGTGTGGGATCGGTTCATTCATGTCCCTCCGCCTAAACTTTGCCAGAGCCGCTCTGTCCGCCTCTTGCACCGGCGATCACTCCCGCCTCTTCGCCCGGCGTCACAAGCCCACCGGCTTCCGCTTGTTCGCCCCCGAACCACACCTTAGGAGAGGTCCCGCTCGATACATCCAGAGCGCTCGCGCCTTCCGGATTATTTGTCCCCACAAACCAACACAAGTCTTCCCGGCGCGCTTTGTCACTCACGCACGCGACTCGAGCGAAGCTTCCCAGGGGTCACCCATCATGACATTGCTCCGGGCCAAGACGCTTAACCGGAGTTTTTACATGATGAGCACCAGAAAAAAGAAGATGCATCTTGTTGATATGAGTAGTACTATCAAATCTTTTAAGCTCTCCTCAATGTATAGTCCCATACCTGTGATCTCGAATCTCTCTTCTTCGGATGTGGGATCGGTTCATTCATGTCCCCTCCTTTAGAAGCTGCCCGCCAGAGCCGCTCCTTGTCCGTGCCTTCTTGCACCTGGGCGATCACTCCCCGCCCTCTTGCCCGGCAAGCGCACACATCATCACCTAGTCACTATTTGATCCGGCCCGATTTTTCCCATTGGCCTATTGACCCAGATCCGATCCAACCCGTTTGACAACTCTAGCAAAAATATCTCAAATACCTCATTTACATTTGTACATATATTACAGATTATCTCTTACATTGGTTTTTTTTTAATGGTACGGAATTACCCCAAACTCAAGGGTAGTTTTCGTAATTATCATATTTTAAATGTAAAAGAAATTCGTTTGTATTAGGAAACACCTTGTAGTTAGACATGAACTTCATTAAAGTTTCAATTGGAAGAAGGAAAAAAGAAACTAAGATTTCTATTATTCAAAAGCATTAATTGATCCGATATTCAAGTTATAAAATTATAAACGAAGTTCAGTTGCATTAGGAAATAAAGATGTAGTTGAACATAAACTTCCTTTCAGAAAAAGAAAAAGTAAACCCCATTCTCCAAAACTTATATATACACATACACCATCAATTTACTCTTTCATAATTCACCCAATAAACACAAAACCACTTTCATATTATTTCCGTGATGACGATTGATAAAAATATACCATCTGTTTCAACACCTTCTGAAGAAGAACAAGTAGAATTTTTTAATTCTACTACTCCAACTACGCTTATGTTACTTGATCAAGAAAAGCCGAATCTAGATTGTGATCATATTACTGATGCTAATGTGGATACAACTTTAAGGTTGTCTGTTGCTGACGATAATGTCGATACATATTTGAGGTTATCCACTGGAACCCCTGTTGTTCCAAAAATTATCAACGATAAGAAGACCGCTATGAAAATGGATGCAAGTTTTCTCGGATTGAACAAACTTTCTGATCCTATAAATAGTACGGATGATTATCCAAGTGTCCCCAATCCAGTGCCATTGGGATCTTATCCTCTCCCAAATATTAATACAAAGCATTTGCTTTCGCTTGGATGCTTTAGTGCATCACATTGTCAAGAATATGGCAATGATGATAAGGGTACTAAAAATTCCGAAGGTGATGACCAAGCACATGTTCTCTTGTACAACAAAAGTCTTGAAGAATCTGATGTACGGCCAAGTCAGAGTCGATTGTTCGTTACTAGGATCGAAAAGTTTATGAATTTTTTGACTGAAGATGAGAAGAGAGCGGTGAATAATAGCAAAGAAGGGCTTGATTTTGATGTACTCGATCAAGCTTCGGGCAAATTCTGTAGGTTACACTTGGGGAAGTGGCCAAGTGCAAAAAAAATGTTAATCATGAACAAGGGTTGGAATAAGCTGGTTCTTGATAATAATGCCAAGAAAGGCGAATTGGTAGAAGTATGGGGTTATCGTCGAAACGGCCAACCTTATTTGATTGTCAAGTTCAAAAAATCATAATCTATATAGCCTAAGTCATATAGTTGTACGTATATTTTTCCTTTCGGTAGAGTTGTACAAGTTTAAAGCTACTGTGATTTATATAGATGCATTTTTTTTTTAATTTTCCTTTTTTTCAATGGAGTTATCTCTAAATGGTTTTGAAGTTTTTGGCATATAATTATTGTTTTACATAGTTTAGTAATTTATTCCGAACAATTATGTAAAACATTTTTAGTAATTCATTTCGAACATTAATTGCTAATTTAACTGTTATATTGTTAATATGTACTCATGTTTAATAAGTTGGGAGTAGTGGTTGGAATGAGGAGATAAATCTCAAAGAAACTGGAAAAAAAACAGGGTTTGAACCCTGATCAACACCCTTATAAAAGGTGAGCGATACTACTTGAGCTACAAGCTCGTAGTTTTATGATCTGATCAGAACCTTTGTCCTTTCGTCTATATATTTTTGCGCTTATTCTAAAAGAAAAAATGTACTCATGTTTAAAACATATTGTACTGTTTACAACTCGAAGCTTTTAACAAAATTCTTTTGGCGAAGCAACTATGAGATATTATAAAAAATAATTGCAGATGAAATCTTGTCTCGGATGAGATCTTCTATTTATTTCAAAAGGGTGTTTTATCTCCTATTCTTTCAGTTATTCACTTATTTATTCTAAATAAATAACAAATATTATAGTCGATCTACTGAAAATGGGACCTTTTTTTTAGTACTACTGAAAATGGGACTTGATTGTTGAGATGGATTTCAAAGTTATCAAATGTTAATATATAATCGAATAGGTGTATTGGTTTTGATCAACAAATTTTAAATCAAATTAGTCCATCTATTTACAAATCCTGAAGATAAATTCATCTGTTGTAGCTGTACACCGCCTCACATACCTATGTTAGATTAATTCAGAATATAGTTCAGGTTCTATTTTTGATATACAGAATATATTTCCTTTTAAAATGTAATTAAATAAAGATATTACACATTTTTGACATGCCCAAAATTAATTACTGACCTGGATTAAGAAGGATATTCATGAATGCTATATCATTTAGAAAAGGTCTATGATGGGTTTCTTGAATATCATTTTTTTCCGATGTACATTAAATTGTTTAGTTTAAAATGTGGAAGAATATCAGTTGCTGTAGGAAATAAATTTACATTTGAACATTAATTAACTTCCCGAGAGTTTCACTTCTAATAAGGAAAACAAAATATTTGCTCCAGAATGTTGTAGGAAAACTCCATCACATAGAGATTGTATTGGAAAGTTCCAAAAAGACTCCCTTATAAATATTTAGAGGAACTTGTAACAGTACTCCATAGAGAATTCTAGAAAGTTGGAAGTTAGAGGTATCTTGTAACAATACTCCATAGAGAACTCTAAAGAATATTTTCCAACAGTTAGATCAAAATCATCTCCATCGTCTATTAAGGAAGTGAATTAATATAAATAGTGGTACGAGCTCATTTTAAGCAAAGGAATTAATATAAATATATATTGGTAGGACCTCGCAAATGAATAGGACCTCATTGGCAACCAACAGGATCTCATTGGCAACCAACATGTTGTAATATTGAAGGCGAAATGTATTGGAAGACGAAATAATATTGTTAATAGTGACCAAAATTTAGAGTAGTAGATCAAAATTAAGAACCAATTTCTCCACTAGAAATCGAAGTGCAGAATGGGGCTAATCCTATAAATTATACGGATGATGGATGCTTTAGTGTATTATGGTGATGGTGATAGGGGTATTAAGAATTCCGAAAGTGATGATTTTTCTTGTATAGCAAAAGCCTTGAAAAATCTGAGTCGATTGTTCATAACTAGGACGAATAAGTTGATGATTTGTTAAGCAGATAGGAGAAAAGGGCTTTAGCTAATAGCAAAGAGAAAAATAACCAACCTTACGTGGATGTTCAGAAAATCAAATCTACAGACTTAAAAGTCAAGTCATATAGTTGTATGCACAATTTGAAGTTTAAAAAGATAGTTCGATTTGAAAGTTTGTTAATAAATATATACATCATTTTTTTTTTAAAAATTATGTTTTTCAGTGGAGTTGTCGCTCTAATTGGATTTGAACAAAAGCCACAAATTAAATTAATTTAAACTCATTTATGTTAGGGATAGTGCCCTTAAAGCAATTGTGAATTATTTTTTATTATTAATAAAGTCGACATTTATTTTCGAACTCTTTTGCATGTTGTATGTATTTTCTTGAACATCATGAAAATCCCTAATTTATTTATGTAACCATAATCTTAGTATATAAAAGTTATATACAAGAGGATTAAGATTATGGATAATAAACTAAAATTAAGTTCGTGATGAAATTAATTAAAGTATGAGATCTTTAATTAAAACATCATTAATGCGGCCCAAAATATTTTGAATGTATTTGTCTTATCAGGACTGGTCAATGTGGAGACATCTTAGTGGGGGCATTCATATATGATTTGATCATATAGGACTTGGACCGATTTAATTTGAATTTTCCATACAAATTCCGTTGTAGAAATGGAAAATCAAATTAAATCACTAGATAAATCTTAATCCTGAGTGATTATAGACTCATGTTTATTTCATGTGATTCTTAATTTGCTCGTTTAAGTTTGTCCTACGACATTCCCACACTTGCATTTTAGATTCACATTTGAATTAAATAGCTGGGAATATAAATTCACAGATATGGAATCCATTCATTCTTGCGAGAAGTAGAAAGACGATTCCCTCATTTGTTAATTCTGGAACCGAATGGTTTGAGATCTCTAATTTATAATCTGATTATAAATTAACCATTCGCTAGTGAATTAATGGTAAATGAGGATAAGAGGTAATTGAAGAGGTTTAACGGATACTACCTAGCTTCAATTACGAATTGTCTATGGAGGATTAATCTATATGTAATGATTATGTCAGTGGACTGCTCAATTCGTAGAGTAAGATATTCTATAATTATAAGAGTGCAATTCCGAATTTATAGTGGAGTAATATCAGAATTAATTAGTCGAATAAATTAATTAAAGAGTTAATTATTTATTCGATTTATTGGAGCTTATAATTATAGGTCCATGGTCCCCGGTTCGCCTTCCTAGAGTAAACGGGTTGGAAATAATATTTTCAGTTCCTAAGGGTTTATGGAAAAGAGTTTTCCAAAATATTTGGGCTAATATATTAATATTAGTTAATTAGGAATATATGATATTCTACGATTTTAATCGTATTTGGAATTAAATAAATATAAGATATTTATAATATTAATATAATTATTTATTTGATAATTATATTGGATAATTATCAAATTAAAGTTTGAATCTAATCGATTGAACAAAACCTATAAAAAGTTTTTAATTACATTCTCACAATTACTAAACCATTATCGGCGCACCAATTAGCCACACAACGATTCACGACCGCCCATCTCTTCATTTGAAAAGAATTTTCCTTGACAAAATTCATCCAAATTGCGGCACCACGATAAACAAACAAAAGCAAATTTTTGTGGTCAATTGAAAAGTTGATTTTCGTTCAATTCAATTGCAATAGTTCTTTTTTTGTTTTGGCCAACACTATTAAATTGGGATGTACCGTGTACGGCCAACATCTATTTTATCCATGGCCGATTTTCGTGTTATCTTATAGTGAGATTTTGTGGTTCAATTTTAAGCCTAGTTCAATTCCCCTTATATTCAGTTAGTCTAATCCTACGATCTCATGAGTTGAGTACATCGTAGAAAAATAAAAGTTAGGAACTTAGATTTATTATTTGGGTGCCCACACACTGCCGTTGATAGAGAGGTTCGAATTGGAAGATCGTGGTATCTACGAGTTTCGGGGATTAATGATTGACGGAGAAAAACGAAGAACAAGAAAATCATCGAAAGAGGTAAATTTTCTTTTCTTCCTTTAGTTTGAATAAATTTAATAAGCATGATCTTATGTTCTTATATCTAAAACTCGATTTTTTGAAATCCCACACTTCCGCTTCCGTTCGATTAGATCGAAAAGTCGAATCTTATTTGGCCCGGATTAGATCCGGGACCCGAATAATTTCCAACAATTTATTGTTTATGCTGATGTTGGATGGCAATGTTGCAACAATTTCGACATTAATGTTTAGTAAATTTTAACGTATATCGGATTCCTCAGATTTATTGGAGGTCAGGCCTAGAGAAAAAACAGGCTTAAAAGTAAAGTTTTATCTTCCAACAATAGTCTCGTTAAATCCCATCAACAATTCTTCATCTCTCAAAGGCTCATCTTCTTTCTCTCGAAGTGATTCTTCACTCTCAAAGACTCATCCTCATTTCTTCCTCCCGAAGAATAAATTCCTACTATTTTAGTAGAGAAAATCTCTCCAATGATCCACTAAATCCCATGGTAATTTGATAAATGTGAGCAAGTACCCCGCTACATGTAGCGGGACTATTCATGTGAGGGTTTTTTTTTTAATTTTTTTGGATATTTTGATTTCTTTAAATTATTTGTTTTCTCTTTTACTTCTTATTTCTATTAGGGACTCTTTTATTTCCTATTTTGTAATAATAAATTAATATATTATGTTGATATTTTTTTGTAAATAAATATTTTTTTGTTAATTTTTATATTATATTCAATTCAAATATATAACAAATTAAAAAATAATTTATCAATAAAAAATTACCCAAAGTAAGAGAGAATTTATAACACATATTCATAAAACTACAATAAATTAAAGGACATCAAATAACCTAAAATACATTAAATTAAAGTAAGAGTACCATAATCAAAAACATATAAATGAATCAATTGACATAAAATATCAAATACATAATATATTAATTATATTAATGCAAACTACATTTATATTTAATTCAATATAATAAAGAATAAAAATAGAATATTCTATTTTAAAGTGAAATATAGAGTTGACTGTTGGAGTTGAATCTTGAGTTCCTCTAAATTTTCCTTTAAAATAGTATAAATCCACACAAAAATAGTGAAAACCATTGGATATTCTCTTAAGAATATTTGCAGCAAAATTCAATTTGACTATTTGTGATGGCTCAAAAGCTACTCTAGAAAACCGTAGGCAATTGCACCTATCATTTTATAGTATAAATTATTGAGTATCGAATGTCATTCTGTCACGCCCCAAACGTGACGCGACGGCGATCAATCACTTAAACAGAAATAAACCCAACATTCTAGAAAACGATGCAACAATCCCAAGTGAAACAAGGTCTAAAGCAGCGGAAAACTACAAGTACAACAAGATTACAATTACATCCCAACAACTTAATAGCTTACGAGTCGAACTAGGAATAAAGTACACATCATATCACAAACTTAAGTGTCAAATGGGTCCTACGCCCTTCAATTACTGATCCGAGAATTTCAAAGGAAATAAAAGAGTCCAACATCGAGAAAAAGAAAAGAAAATAGTCCAAAGAACATAGATAACGATAGGAAATGAGTTCAACGGGCGGAGCTCGAGAGTTCAATCAAGGGGGTTTTCTTCGACAAAGTCATCTTCTAAGGTTAGAAAATAGGAGGGGTGAGACAGAAATCTCGGTGGATGGGGTGATCGTGTGCAAGTGTGGCGATATATATAGTTAATACGAGAAATTTAGTTGTATGAAAACGCGTGAGAGATGATGCATGAATTCACACATCCACAAGCGTCATGAAAAATATATTTATGTAATATACTTATACGATTTAAGAAAACAGTTTGTGGTCACGCAGCACTATGGTTCAAGCGTCGGGGAGGATTGCGTACGGATTTGTAACGCCAATCCTATGCAAGGCAAGTAGCGTAGTAGCGGTTTTGATTGACGGTTTGTAAGCGCCAACCTATGAAATACAAGTAGCGGTTGCGCACGGATTTGTAGCGCCAACCAAATGGGTCCGATTAACCGAATCGTGTGGATCGACAGTGATTCCTTCGTTCTTCCTTGTAACTCCCCGAGTAAGATGGTCCAAGACTGTCACCTTATCGCTCCGTAGGCAAAGACAAAATCCACAAAGTGGAGCTAGCAAGGCTCGGATCCGCATGCATAATCATGATTATACCTCAAGTACTACGACCCGCTTCCCTTGGACAAACCACGTCCCTCGTTGCGGGATTAGGGCGATGGGGTAGGAGAGTGGAATAGCCGAGCTACCCGGTTCCATCCCCCGACGTATCCATTCCGTGAGCTCGACACACCAAGTTGACTCGGGCAGAAATTAAATACACGTTCAGTAGTCAACCAGGCAATGAGTATATTGATTAAGGCGAGTTCATGAAAAGTTTTCGAAAATTTCCGTAAGGTAATTATGGCGTTGGTGGAGTTATTTGGATGAAGATGATTATCGGGAGGATAAGCAATCTTTGATATCTTGAATGATTAGGTGGAACATAAGTCCCGTTATAGATTCAAATCGCAAGACGAGGAAGTCGCCCGAGATCGGGTATTAATCGGTCAAGGCGGTCCGATAAGTCAAGGGGTTTTTGAGAAATTAAAATATTTTAATTAAGAATTGAAGTCAGAGGGTACATGGTTGTTTTAGTAAAAGAAAAATAATTTGAGTTAGGTCCTTGATAAAAAGAAAAGTTTCAATTTAGCCCCGTTTTGTAAAAACCAATACTTTTGGGGTTAAAAATTTAATAAATAAATATCCCGACCTTGAAAAATTATGAGGTCAGTTCCTAAACTCTCTAAATTGTTCAGAGATTTAGGTTTTTGAAGTTTTGAGGTCGAGTTTTTAATAAGATTCTCATATTGGCCCAAAATTTGTTAAAATTGCCATTTCGGTCTCTAAGTTTAAAATAATTGGAACTCACAAAACGGAAGGGCTTTTAATGTGATTCCAGTTGTAAAATATCACTAAGGTCAGTGGAATATTGGGACAAAAGAAGTTTTTAAAAGAAGCAAATATAGGTCCCTTAACGTTTGAAAATTTCATTTTTGTCCCATTTTGAAATAATTGCTTTTAAGGCTTTTAGGGGTCCAATTGTTATGAAATTTGAACCTTGGGTCCAATATATAATTATGTTATAGTTAAATTAGTATTTCCAGGTGCATGGACTGTATAAGTCCTAGAAATTTTATTTTGGTCCTCAAGTTTAATCTTTTACAATTTGGTCCCTCAATTTTTATAAAATTACTTTCCAAGCTCTAAACACTTGGATTTTTGGAATACACTTGGATTTTTGGAATACACTTGGTTTTGAGCAATACTTGAGAATTTTTCCAACTTGATACAAGAAAATAGCATGCAATACATAATATATATCTCAAGTGCTCAATAACAAAATACTACATGCATATTTTCAATTTAAAACACCTAGAAGTTGAAAGGATTTTTTCACCCACCTTAAAGATCGGTTTGTTGGTGAAAATGGGATAAATCTCTCTCGATGAAGGAGTGACTTAGGTCAGCCCCTAAGTCAAGGAATATCAAAAAATATAGGAGTTATAAGAATGTGGTTAAAAATTTAGGGAAAAGAAGAAGATGGTGAGAAAATTGGAAATACTACACTTACCTTGTGTAGTGAGTAAAATGTGACTAGTAATGGCTTCCAAGTATAAGGTTTTGGTCACCCTTAATGTCAACCTCCAAGGTCAACCCCTAAAACTCCAAAAATGAAAATGGGGTGTCAAAATTTGGAAAATAGAAGAGAAGAAGAAAGTGTACTAAAAATTTCATTTCTTACCTTATAGTCCAACTTCTTCACAATTTTTCTTCAAGATGACTAGTCTCTTAACTTCTTCAAAGGTCTTCTAGGTATACCTCAAATTCAAAAATCAAACTTAGATTAGAAGGTGAAAGAGGTGAG
Source organism: Rehmannia glutinosa (assembly GCA_016081115.2). Taxonomy (NCBI): domain Eukaryota; kingdom Viridiplantae; phylum Streptophyta; class Magnoliopsida; order Lamiales; family Orobanchaceae; genus Rehmannia; species Rehmannia glutinosa. Next base: position 91,427 of record JABTTQ020001161.1, read on the forward strand.
CTAGAAGGTATAAGAATAGATTGAAGAAGAAAATTTCTTACCTTGTGTAGTGTATATGGTTCGAATTTTTGAAGAAAATGGGAGATGAATTCTTGAAGTTTTGGTTAAGTGTTAGTGAAGAAGATGAAGAATAGGTAGAGAGATGTAGAAGGATTTTTAGAGAGAGGTAAGAAGAATTACAAGACTTAGAAGAAATTTGGTGTTGGTGAAATGAAATGGGAAGAATAAAAATTTTGTTTTGTTTTGATTAAATGATAAGTTAGAGTAATAATTGAGGGAATTAGGGAAGAAAGTAATATTTAGGCAACTTTATTAGGGACAATTAGCCAAAATGCTAATCTTAGGGGGGGGAATTTTTAAATTGGTCTTGTTTGACCAATTGGATGATTGAAATGGTGGGATTAATTTAAGATGTAGGTTTGAATTAATGGTGTAAAAATACACAAGATGAATACTTAAGGTGTACATGTACAAGAGTTGAGAGATATTTCTACACCAAAAAATACACCAATGCCGTCCCCCTAAGGGTATTTTGGTAATTTCACATTTTTTTTGGTCCCAAAATTGATGATAATAGATGAATAAATATCAATCTCCAAAATAATTAGTGATTTCCTTGATCACTTATAAGTCTCATGATCCCTTAATCTAAATCGAATTTTTAATTCTATAAATTATAAATCCCTAAAATAAATAGTCTCTTAAAATTCTAAGGTGACTAATAAATACACCAATAATAATAATGATGATCATCCAAGTGATCATAAATGTGAATTAAAATTAATAAATGATTATGATCACAAATAGAATTTAAAAGAATTAAATGCAAAATATATTTATCATTAATATTTACCCGTCAAAGCGACGCTGTAAAATAGTCAAATTGTACAAAGACGATACGTGAGACAAGTACATATTCGAATAAAAATCGAGGGTTTCACATTCTCCCCTCCTTAAAAGAATTTGATCCCCAAATTCTCTCTAAAATAGCTCTGGATATTGATTCCTCATGTCTTCTTCCATCTCCCATGTTGCGTCTTCGTCTCGGTTGTGGTTCTCGCCATACAACTTTAACCATTGGAATCTCTATTACACAACCGACGATCTCACGGGTCAATGATGATTGGTTCCTGTAAGATAAATTCTCCATTAGAGAAGGAGCATCACGAGTGATGATGTGCTCGAGATCCGGTTGATACTTTTTCAATCTCGATACATGGAATACATCGTGCATTCCCGCATATTGTGCAGTAACTCTAGTCGGTAGGCCAACTTTCCGATTCTCTCGCAAAATCTTGTAAGGTCCAATATATCTCGGGCTTAATTTACCTCCTTTCTTTGGGTTGATTAATCCTTTTCGTGGCAAGAGTCCGAGAAATACTTCATCTCCGCTTCAAATTCCAAGTCCTTTCTCCTCTTGTCCGCGTAACTCTTTTGGCGGCTGAGCCGACATGCGGATCCATTCCTTGATCAACTTGACCTTCTCCATGGCTTCCGAACTAAGTCGACCTTTGGAATCGAGGTGACTTCCGTTTCTCCTTCGGAGTCCATTGGTCATCAATCTCACAACAGTGTGGGGATCTACACTTTCGTCCATACAAGGCTTCATAGGGTGCCATCCCAATCGTGGCACGATAGCCGTTATTATAGGCGAACTCGGCTAATGGTAAGTGTGCATCCCAACTTCCTTGGAAATCCAATGTGCAGGGCTCGCAACATGTCTTCCAGGGTTTGAATTGTTCGCTCGACCGGCGTCGGTTTGGATGATGTCTTTGTTGTCTTTGAAACTTAGCGAGGTACCCATTCCTCATGTAAACATTTTTTAATCCGGAGACAAACCTCGGGTCTGTCTCGACACTATGTCGATCGGCACTCCATGCAGTCGAATGATCTCTCGGATGTAAATTTGTGCAAGTTTCTGCAAGCTGTCGGTTTTCTTCATAGGTAAGAAGTGTGCAGATTTCGTGAGTCGGTCTACGACTCGCCTCGTCTAGTCCTCGGTAGATCCATCACGAAGTCCATCGTTATGTGTTCCCATTTCCACTCGGGAATTCTCAACGGTTGTAATAAACCAGATGGTCGTTGGTGTTCTGCTTTTATTCGTTGACAAGTTAAACATCTCGCAACGAGCTCCGCTACCTGGTTCTTCATGTTTACACACAAATAATTCCATTTCAAGTCCTTATACATCTTGTTTCCTCCAGGATGTATAGTGTATTTTGAACGGTGTGTCTCTGTGAGGATTCCATTCCTAATCTGCTCATACTCGGTACACAAACTCAATTTTTAGAATCTAATAATTCCATCTTCATGTACCGAGAATTCTGAACTCTCTCCCTTAAGTATCTTCTCTTTAAGTTTTTGAAGATGCACATCTGTTCCATGTGCTTCCTTGATCTCGTTCAGCAGATCGGGTTTAACTGAAATGTTAGCACATGAAATATGAGTATTGGTTCTCGTCGGATTCCAAGTGCTCAGCTCTTCTAATGATTTCCACTCTCGAATCATTTGTTTGGCTAAACTCGCCTTTCTGCTCAAGGCGTCAGCTACTACGTTAGCTTTCCCGGGATGGTATTGAATATCAAAGTGATAGTCCTCAGTTGACTCCATCTATCTCCGTTGTCTCAGATTGAGGTCTTTCTTGAGAGAATAGATACTTCAAGCTCTTGTGATCCGTGTAAACCGTGAATGTTGCTCCGTAGAGATAGTGCCTCCATTTCTTTAACGCGAACACTATTGCCGCCAATTCCAAGTCATGCGTTGGGTAATTGGCTTCATACGGCTTGAGTTTCCGTGATGCATAAGCAATGACCTTTCATTCCTGCATGAGTACTGCTCCTAGTCCTTCCTTTGATGCATCACTGTAGACTACAAAGTTTTCTGTTCCCTTTGGAAGGGCTAAGACTGGAGATGTAGTGAGTCATTTCTTCAGCTCTTGGAAACTAGCCTCACACTTGTCATTCCACACAAACTTGACTTGCTTCTGGGTTAGTCGAGTGAGTGGTCCGACTATCTTGGAGAAATCCTGGATAAATCTTTGATAATATCCAGCTAGTCCTAAGAAACTTCTGATCTCATTACAGACTCGGGTTGTTTCCATTCAACCGATGCCTGTACCTTCGAAGGGTCTATGGTGATCCCAGTGTCGGATACTATGTGTCCCAAGAATGCGACTTCACTAAGCCAAAATTCGCACTTGCTGAATTTGGCATACAACTTGTGCTCTTGTAGTATCTCCAAAACAATATTCAGATGACGTTTATGCTCTTCTCTAGACTTAGAGTATACAAGTTATGTCATCAATGAATATCACTACAAATTGATCCAAATAAGGTTGAAAGACTCGATGTATCAGTTCCATAAACACTGCTAGTGCGTTCGTCAGACCGAAACGCATCACTACAAACTCGTAGTGTCCATATCTTGTTTGAAATGCCGTTTTGGAAACGTCTTCTTCACGGATCTTCAGTTGATAATATCCTTGTTGTAAATCAAACTTCGAGTACATTGTCGCTCCTTGAAGTTGATCCAATAGTTTGTCTATCCTCGGGAGGGGATATTTAGTGGTAACATCTAGTCGAGATCGTATAATAGTCACGAAATTTTTAATGTATCTTATCTGTGATACCTAAACCACAAGTCAAATTCCCTTACTTAAGCTTGTGCAAGTACTTGAGAAAGAATAACACAAGGGTATTATCATTGACCAATATACTTAGTGATTCCCCTACTATCATTTTCCAAAGTAATATCATTAGGTGTCTAGATCCCATAATATATCACATCCAAATCATATACTTATCAAGAGATATCCTCATATTCTTCAAGTCTCACCATATCGGGCATTATAATCTATAAATCATGATTTTCTAAATCACCTAACGTCCAAATAGAGGAATGTCCGGATATCTTAATATTATAACATCCCAAAAGAGTTCAAATATTCATCCAAGATTCAACTTAAGTCAATTAGTAGTGGTACCTAATCCAAGGTCGAGAGGAACCTATCTCCGGGTCGCTCGGTGTAAGTTTCCATCTTATCGGCCGAGCTCGATACCATAATCATCACGCCCCAAACGTGACGCGATCGCCACGCCCCAAACGTGACACGACGGCGATCAATCACTTAAACGAGTAAATAAACCCAACATTCTAGAAAACGATGCAACAATCCCAAGTGAAATAAGGTCTAAAGCGGCGGAAAACTACAAGTACAACAAGATTACAATTACATCCCAACAACTTAATAGCTTACGGTAACTAGGAATAAAGTACACATCATATCACGACTTAAGTATCAAATGGGTCCTACGCCCTTCAATTACAAATCCCAGAATTTCAAAGGAAATAAAAGAGTCCAACATCGAAAAAGAAAAGAAAATAGTCCAAAGAACATAAATAACGATAGGAAATGAGTTCAACGGCGGAGCTCGAGAGTTCAATCCAAGGCGAGTTCAACTTCTTCGACAAAGTCATCTTCTAAGGTTAGAAAACGAGGAGGGGTGAGACAGAAATCTCGGTGGATGGGGTGATCGTGTGCAAGTGTGGCGATATATATAGTTAATGCGAGAAATTTAGTTGTATGAAAACGCGTGAGAGATGATGCATGAATTCACACATCCACAAGCGTCATGAAAAATATATTTATGTAATATACTTATACGATTTAAGAAAATAGTGTGTGGTCACGCAGCACTATGGTTCAAGCGATCGGAGGAGGATTGCGTATGGATTTGTAACGCCAATCCTATGCAAGGCAAGTAGCGGTTGCGTGCATTTAATTTGTAGCGCCAACCTATGCAATACAAAGTAGCGGTTGCGTCACGGATTTGTAGCGCCAACCAAACGGGTCCGATTAACTCGAATCGTGTGGATCGGGGCGATTCCTTCGTTCTTCCTTGTAACTCCCGAGTAAGATGGTCCAAGACTGTCACCTTATCGCTCCGTAGGCAAAGACAAAATCCACAAAGTGGAGCTAGCAAGGCTCGGATCCTGTCATAATCATGATTATACCTCAAGTACTACGACCCGCTTCCTCGACAAACTCCATCCTCGGTTGCGGGATTAGGGCGATGGGGCGGAGAGTGGAATAGCGGCCGAGCTACCCGGTTCCATCCCCGACGTATCCATTCCGATTGTGAGCTCGACACACCAAGTTAACTCGGGCATGAAATTAAATACACGTTAGGTAGTCAACCAGGCAGTCGAGTATATTGATTCGGGAAGCAGTTCATGAAAAGTTTTCGAAAATTTGCGTAAGGTAATTATGGCGTTGGTGGAGTTATTTGGATGAAGATGATTATCGGGAGGATAAGCAATCTTTGATATCTTGAACGATTAGGTGGAACATAAGTCCCGTTATAGATTCAAATCGCAAAGGCGAGGAAGTCGCCGCGATCCGTGATGTCGGTCAAGGCGGTCCGATAAGTCAAGGGGTTTTTGAGAAATTAAAATATTTTAATTAAGAATTGAAGTCAGAGGGTCCAGGGCTGTTTTAGTAAAAGAAAAATAATTTGAGTTAGGTCCTTGATAAAAAGAAAATTTTCAATTTAGCCCATTTTGTAAAAACCAATACTTTTGGGGTTAAAAATTTAATAAATAAATATCCCGACCTTGAAAAATTATGAGGTCAGTTCCTAAACTCTCTAAATTGTTCAGAGATTCAGGTTTTTGAAGTTTTGAGGTCGAGTTTTTTATAAGATTCTCATATTGGCCCCAAATTTGTTAAAATTGCCATTTCGGGCTCTAAGTTTAAAATAATTGGAACTCACAAACCGGAAGGGCTTTTAATGTGATTCCAGTTGTAAAATGTCACTAAGGTCAGTGGGATATTGGGACAAAAGCAGTTTTTAAAGGAAGCAAATATAGGTCCCTTAACTTTTGAAAATTTTATTTTTGTCCCATTTTGAAATAATTGCTTTTAAGGCTTTTAGGGGTCCAATTGTTATGAAATTTGAACCTTGGGTCCAAGATATAATTATGTTATAGTTAAATTAGTACTTCCAGGTGCATGGACTGCATAAGTCCTAGAAATTGTTTTTTGGTCCTCAAGTTTAATCTTTTACAATTTGGTCCCTCAATTTTTATAAAATTACTTTCCAAGCTCTAAACACTTGGATTTTTTGGAATACACTTAAAATATTGTTATTTCCAGTCCCTTAAGAGTTAAAATTTAAAATTTTAAAATTAGGGTCTGGTACAGTTTCGAAATTTGCAAAATAGCCCTTAAACTTCTCAAATTTTACAATTTAGTCCTTGGGCTTTTAAGGGTTGATTTTATTTATCTAAAAACTCTTAAAACTTTAATAAAATGTCAAAAATAATTTTTGAACCTGAGTTCAGTCCCAAAAATCAAAAATTACAGAGGGGTCCCTTAAGTTTTATTTTCTTGCAATTAAGTCCACCAACTTTCCATTTTTGCATTTTAAGTCCAAAAGTTGAAATTTAATCAATTATGCTCGACTTGTCCAGGTTATAAATCATTCAAAACATATATTTCAAGAGTCATACACATACATATCCTTCTCATACAAAATTTCATCAAGTATAACAATAAAATGTGCATGTATGCCCTATTTTTCGATAAACCACATTTTTGAGCAACACTTGAGAATTTTTCCAACTTGATACAAGAAAATAGCATGAAATATATAATATATATATCTCAAGTGCTCAATAACAAAATACTACATGCATATTTTCAATTTAAAACACCTAGAAGTTGAAAGGATTTTTTCACCCACCTTAAAGATCGGTTTGTTGGTGAAAATGGGATAAATCTCTCTCGATGAAGGAGTGACTTAGGTCAGCCCCTAAGTCAAGGAATATCAAAAAATATAGGAGTTATAAGAATGTGGTTAAAAATTTAGGGAAAAAAGAAGATGGTGAGAAAATTGGAAATACTACACTTACTCTTGTGTAGTGAGTAAAATGTGACTAGTAATGGCTTCCAAGTATAAGGTTTTGGTCACCCTTAATGTCAACCTCCAAGGTCAACCCCTAAAACTCCAAAAATGAAAATGGGGTGTCAAAATTTGGAAAATAGAAGAGAAGAAGAAAGTGTACTAAAAATTCCATTTCTTACCTTATAGTCCAACTTCTTCACAATTTTTCTTCAAGATGACTAGTCTCTTAACTTCTTCAAAGGTCTTCTAGGTATACCTCAAATTCAAAAATCAAACTTAGATTAGAAGGTGAAAGAGGTGAGCTAGAAGGTATAAGAATATATTGAAGAAGAAAATTTCTTACCTTGTGTAGTGTATATGGTTCGAATTTTTGAAGAAAATGGGAGATGAATTATTGAAGTTTTGGTTAAGTGTTAGTGAAGAAGATGAAGAATAGGTAGAGAGATATAGGAGGATTTTTAGAGAGAGGTAAGAGGAATTACAAGACTTAGAAGAAATTTGGTGTTGGTGAAATGAAATGGGAAGAATAAAAATTTTGTTTTGTTTTGATTAAATGATAAGTTAGAGTAATAATTGAGGGAATTAGGGAAGAAAGTAATATTTAGGCAACTTTATTAGGGACAATTAGCCAAAATGCTAATCTTAGGGGGGAATTTTTAAATTGGTATTGTTTGACCAATTGGATGATTGAAATGGTGGGATTAATTTAAGATGTAGGTTTGAATTAATGGTGTAACAATACACAAGATGAATAAACAAGGTGTACATGTAAAAGAGTTGGGAGATATTTCTACACCAAAAAATACACCAATCCGTCCCCCTAAGGGTATTTTGGTAATTTCACATTTTTTTTGTCCCAAAATTGATGATAATAGATGAATAAATATCAATCTCCAAAATAATTAGTGATTTCCTTGATCACTTATAAGTCTCATGATCCCTTAATCTAAATCGAATTCTTAATTCTATAATTATAAATCCCTAAAATAAATAGTCTCTTAAAATTCTAAGGTGACTAATAAATACACCAATAATAATAATGATGATCATCCAAGTGATCATAAATGCGAATTAAAATTAATAAATGATTATGATCACAAATAGAATTTAAAAGAATTAAATGCAAAATATATTTATCATTAATATTTACCCGTCAAAGCAACGCGGTAAAATAGTCAAATTGTACAAAGACGATACGTGAGACAAGTTCATATTCGAATAAAAATCGAGGGCTTCACACATTCCCACGAGGATTGTAAGTACTAATAATTACTGTCTTTTTGTTATTTAATCTAATAATTTTCAGAGTTTTGTTTGTTAAAATGGAAAATGAAAAATAGAAAATTTAAAATAATTGCAACTTACAAAAGATCAAATAAAAGTAGATTGTAAAATAAGAAATCAAGATCTAGAAATGTGTTTGAATGTAAATCCCTCTAGAATGTTTTTGTGATTCAACAAGATAAAAATACTACCATAAGCCCTTAAGCAAAAACCAACATCTTTTAATAAAATCTCATGTTATGTGGACCGTAGAAATTCCCGATTTAAGTTAAACCCTTTCTCAAGGTGAAAAACTCCTAATCTCAAGTTGATTAACTGAAATCTCTTTCTAGTTAAAACCCCCAAGATTGCATTATAACGATTTGTGAATTCCCATATTAGGTTTGACCCTAATCCAGAAGATTTATGCTGTCATATATCTAGGATTGCATGCAACTCTTTTCACTTATACAAGTTCTTTTTCACCATAAATCTCTCGATTACCCGATGAATAATAGAAATCAAATCAATATACCAGAAATATTAACTCGAATGAAATAAGCATGATATAAGTGAATCACACAAGACATGAGAATTTTATTAAAAACATTCAATCCAAAAATCACAAATCTATTCTAGAGTTCATTACATTCAAACTCCAGAAATTTAGCTACACATGGCTTTGACAAAAGAGTATACTACACAAGAAGATTTGAATAAAATGAACATGGTGTACTTAGTTCTTATTCAAGACCAGTTCAAGGCTTCTTCCTTGGTTGATTGAAATGATGTTAAGCTCCAAGTCTTCTCCTCTATTGCTCTTCAACTTCCAACTCTACCTCTTTTTATCCTTTCAATGTATTTTGCTTTGAAAGAGTGAATGAATCAATGAATTATGAATGGAATGGAATGCCTCTTCCAACCCAAACTCTTGACTTTTATAGACATTGTTGTTGTGAAAGAACACATTAACAATGTCATCTTTTGACAAATAATTGTTTCACTTCCATAGTTGGGTTGTTGAATCCTTGTTTTCATATGATAATTGAGGGAATAATGGGACTTAATGCAGCAAAATGAGATGTAAAAGTTGTACAAAAGTTGTCCAAAAGCAAAAATGAAAAGTCTCTATAATTTCCGCCAAAAGAAGAATTGAGCTGGAGAGAAAAAAATGGCCGTGCTTTTCGTCAAAAATGATGAACACGTGACGAACACGATCGTACTTCATAAGCACGGTCAGGCCGTGTTTTCCACGCAAATTGGCAAGGTGTGTTTTTGAACACGGTTTGGGTGTGTTTTTCTTGTCATCAAGCTGAACACGACCAAGCTTTCGAAGCACGGCCTGGGTGTGTTTTTCAACTTTCTTGTTTTTCTTCTTTTTTGAAGCATGACCATGTTTCCCAACATACTAGGGGTGTATTTTGCACGAGATTAAGTCTTTTTGCCTTCTTTTTGATCAATGTTAGACTTCTTTTTGTTCGTATTTCATACGAAATCCATATGAATTTGCTTCAAGTCTTTATCTTCATCATTTAAAACAAGCCAATGTGATTTTTCTTGATTTTATTGATTTATAAACTAAAAAGTTAAAGAAATTATCGAAAAAGAGTTATAAAAAATGTGAACAAAAATGCACTTATCCATTTGCCATGAATGTTTTTTTTCTTCGAAAAAAACAATGCTATATATGTGTTATTCTTCTTTGAAATGCGTCAAAATACTCTGTCACGCCTTTATATATATATATATATATATATATATATATATAGGGGGAGGATCAAGTGAGACCATGTCTCTAGGTGAGACACAATGGACTAATCTCAACCATCCTCCACTATTATTCAACGGGTGTGATTTAATGGATAAAAATATATTAAAACATTAATTTAATCAACATAAGGGTAATAGGGTAAAATAACATAACAAGGTAGTTATAAGAATGGAATCAAATCTCTTTCTCTCTCATCCATCTCTCAAATCTCACGTCTTTCTCTCTCTCTCTCTCACACACACACATGTCTCTCTCCATCTCTCTCTCTCTCTTTCTCAGTTCCTCCATTAACGCAAATGGAATAACTCGAACTGTGAAAAAAATAGTGAAGAAGATGCAATTTATGTTTCAAATGAAAAAACAACGACAAAGAATCGAACTCATTTATATTCAACCTACACTTTATAAACTAATTTTATAGAAAAAAAATTATGAAGAAGAAGATGATTTCTATTCCAAATGAAACAACCATGAATAAGACGATGCATCATGTAGACATCAATGGAGAACTCAAATCGATCATTAAAATAAACTCTTAAAAACTGTAATTTTCACGAATAAGACGATGCATAGATACTTATGAAATGATGTATAAATACTTATGAAACATTACATATATAATTATGAAACGATGCATATATTTGTAGGATATTACATATTTGAAAATATGCAATAAAAATCAACTAAATATGCATTATCTGAAAACTATCTATGAAGCGTAAAAAAACTAATATGTAGTACAGTATATCCAACTATGCAAGACGCATAAACTATGCAACAAAATCAACTAACTATGTATTATCTAGAAACTATTTATGCATTTTGGAATAACTAAATATGCAGTACGTTATGTAACATCACATTTTTATAATTTCCAAAAGCAACATCCCATTTTCATAACTAAATATACATTATATTGAACCTATTTATACAGTGTAGTATAACTACATATGCAGTACGTTATATTCAATTATGTCTTGTTTTCGAAAAACATTGCCAATAGAATAGCTAAATATGCATTATTTGATGTCTAATTATGCAGTAGAAGAACCCTAACTATGCTGTAAAATAAAAATATTTGGAAAAAAAAACAGGTTCCTTAAATTCCGCCACAAAATCCAAAGATATCAATTTCAAACCCATAAAAACAGTTTCAAAAAGTCAAACTTACTAGAAAATCCGCTGGGACCACTATTTTAGATTACAAAATTACAGAATTACCCTTAAATCAGCGGAAAAAATGGAAAACCAAAAAAAAATTGAATAAATCACATCCCTTCATTTTTTAAGATCAATGGGTGAGATGAATCCACACTGTCTCACCTAGAGAGGGTGGTCTCATTTGAACCAAATCCTATATATATATATATATATATATATATATATAGGTATAGGATCATATGTGGCAAGGCCCCTAATATGTGGCGGTGTGGACGAGATCTAGGTCATTAACATGTTTAATCCAATGGCTTTTTTTTTCGATTTTTTTAAAAAATTATAATCAGCCCATTTAAGGGCAAATTAGACAAATCATAAATATTAAATAACACCCAATTTTGGTAACTCCCCACAATTTCCTATCTTTATGGGATTCAATCACCAAAAAAATCTCCCGCTTCTCCCAAAATTCAGAAAGTTTTCGTCCTCCCCCCCAAACCCACGATCACACGTCTGCCATAACTTCATCTCCCTCCAAAATTCCTCCATACAAACGGCTGTGAACTCCATTGTTTTTCTGAAAAAATCGAGCCAAGGACTCTTCTGTGTACGGCGAAATCCAGTTGGGCATAAAACCTCCAAAAAGCTTCTGTTAATCTACATCAAGGTTTGCCCTACTTCTATTTTTTCGATTATATTTGGGTCTGTAGTGCACAGTGCAAAGGATTTTTTACCCAACCTCGACAACATGTTTTATATCAATTAAAGATGTTTATTTATGGGTTTTTCCTTAGTTTTTGTTGACCTAGTTGTAGGACACTTTTTTTTTCTAGTTTGAATTTTTTAGGGTTCTTATAATTTTCACACGCCTTTTGAAGTTGGTTGTGTGGAATTATATCATTGAATGCAATGGGTGGACCCAACTCCGGCGAATCTGCAGGCCATTGAGATGGTATAACTTTTTTAGAATATATATGTCGTGTTTGTTGTTCCTACGTAAATTTTAACGAGTATACATTTTCCTGAATGCTACTTAGTTCTTCTTCCCTATTATAAATGGATGGTACTTGTTCGTGATATGCGTCAACATAAAGAAGAAGAAGTACTGTCACATTTTGGACAGCTCTTCGGATGGTGGTACCGGTTGCAGCAAGTACGCACGAATGCCGGAGAAATTGGTAAAACACCTTACATTTTTATTTATCCTGTATTTTTTTTTTTTTTTGTATTTACATCATGGATAATATCTGGTGATAGCATACCAACAAGTTGTATACAAATAGAAATTACTTAGTATATGGTTAGTTCAATTTTTATATTTTTAAGTTGGTATGTTAATTTGATGAAAACATAGATATGAATTGGTGCACACATAGGTTTTGTGTGGTATACAATTAGTCTTAGTTTAACATACGATGTACATGATGGAAGCTTTTTGCTTTTTTTTTTTTTTTTTTTTTGTTTTCTTAGTTGATGGTAAGATTTATTATTATGGTGATTTCATTCTTTGGTTTATCATTTTTCATCTTGTAGTTGGATCTGTTTGCTCGATACCTACAAGCACTTGGGTGCCACCAGTCATCTCGCAACGTTGAAAAATGTTGCCCAGTAAGACTCGCCATGTCGTGGAGGGTGGAGGGAAACACAGTCGACAATGGGATATATGCCATGCGTCACATGGAGACCTACATGGGGGGACTGTTCGCCTATATTTTTAGCTTCACCGCAAGTGTACGATGTATGTTATCGAATAGGGTAGCAAGGTCGTATCCACGGAGACTAATAAATTAATATGCTAAGTATTGATCCAAGATAGTCTTATTTTTATTTAGACGATTGAAATTTGATGATTGTTGTATTGAGATTAAGACAATTTAAATCACTAAAACACAAGATTAAGATAACACAATGAAAGAAGTATCAAGATAATGAAATAGATTTTCGAGTTAAGGTTTCGATTAATAATCCTCTTGTTGTCCGATTTAATCAAGCCACGTTATTATCAATATTCCTATAAGACGATCACAAAACTATTTTATCCTCCCTCTCGAGATGCATATAAAACGTAGATCGAAATACTTATGCTAGCATCTCTACTCAACATGAAGCATTCAACTCCCAAAAGCACAAAAGATCAAATATCCTCACAAATATTTACAAACCTCTCGATTCATGCAAATATTTGTGTCGAGTATTCAAGATCTAATATTGAAACTCATCTCTCGAATTATGAATCAATATATCAAACAATTTAAATCATTGATCAAGTGATAAAACAAGAATAAGCTCAAAATACTCAAATAAGCTTCAAGATAATAACTTCAACTAAGATTAAAACATCTAACAAAGTTCATTAATCTACTTCCAAAACCCGAAAATCACAAGAGTTTAGCTACACATGATTAAACAACTTATAAACAAAGTGTTCAAAGTCATTACAAATGAAAATGAACGATTGAAACTAAAAGAGAAGCAAGAAAAACTTAGGAACGTCGACAATCTCTTGATATATCTCCGTTCTTCAAGCTCCGATGCAACCCGATTGTCTCCTTGATGTCTCCTTCCAAGAGTTGACCCTTGTCTTGTGTTGTAGATCCCAAAAATGCCAGAATATCCCCGTGTGCGCCCCCCAAAAAGCCTTTTTATACCCACCATCAAGTTTAGGGTATAATGCTGCAGATTATGGGATTCCAGCGCAGACGCACGGGTGGTGCGTCGGAGCACGGGTTACCCGTGCGCCACCATGCTGAAATTATCCAACCCTCTGTAGGACGCACGGGTCATGCGTCGATGCATGGGCTACCCGTGCGCCATGCTGCAGCTCCAGTTACATTTACACAGGGGTGCACGGGTGGTGTCTGAGGCACGCCCAACCCGTGTGCCCCTTGTCTCTTCCGTAAACGCTCAATTTTTGCTCTTTTAGGCTTCACTTTTCGTATATCCACTCAATTCTCCGTGTTTCTACTTTGCTTTCCTCGTATTCATATTCAATTAGCTTCAAAAATCATGAAATTCCTACAAAATAAGCACAATGTAATATCTTTTCCACAATGAGTGAATATGTAACATTAAACGTGAGTATGTGCATGTTTACTCATCATTTTAGCTCGAAATACGCCTCAAAATATATGCAAAACTCACACCTATCAAAATCCCCCAAACTTACACCATTGACCGTCCCGATCAACAATTTATTTCCAAAAATGATCAAGCACAACAGGGAGATAAGGATAAAAGCGCACACAACGGATCCACAAAAAAAAATTCAAATTGTTCATCATGAACGTCAAGCAACAAACCAATCAAGCCTCAAATATCTGATCAAAGAACACGCCTCAAGTAAACAAAGTGAAATGCTCTGAATTCCAACTCTCAAAGTTAAGTGTATACTCTCATCTCACAAGGATATAGGACGTGTTTACGCTCAAATCAATTCAATGTCGCAAAATTGCCATAGGCTTGCAATTCATCTCATATCTCCGCCACTAAAGTGTATGCAATTTGTGAATCAAAAAGGACTTTCTCATTTGGTTGTAATGAAGGATCTTTGGTTTGGGTAGGAAATTTTGGATAAAATTACTCAAACTCGAGTATATAGACCGATGAGCATATCAATCATTTTCATTACAATCTCATATGCTACTCCAATCATCCCTCATTTTTATCAACTTCATTTATCTCCATTTCCTTTCTTTCTTTTGAGAATTGCCTCCATTCACAATCCTTCACCCCCCAAGTTTATCAACTTTTCAATCAATTTTTTTTTTCGTATCCACTCATTTCCTTCCTTTTTATGTCCCATTTAACCAAGTGTGCCCATTTACCCTACTTTTCAATTCCCACCCATTCATCCTCATTCATTCCTTTACTCAACGCTATACATTCGAGTCTTAGGTGATGGATATATTAAGATCAAGGGATAAATTTTGTGGCTATCAAAGAAATAGGCTATAGGCTCAACTTGGCTAACTAGGAATTTCAATATCATCATTAGGTAAGCAAAAGGCTTGAAGGGCTAACAAAAATGGCATTTAATCACCTTCACAGTTCGCATACAACATGTGGCCTTGACAGAGATACCCAAGCAAGTTCTAGAATTTTAACGACATGAATGATACACTCAAATCACAACAAGACTGCGCAAGATACAAGCAGTAAAGGCTCAAAAGCTCACATGCTTGTAATTATGTAATTCAAAGCATCAAACCAAGTTTTCCATATCAACATGCTCAATGTCATCTATTCAAGGCTCAATCAACTCGTAACCAACATCCAATCCTAACAATATGAATTTCAATCAACACACAACAACAAGTTGCAACATGCCCGGTCAACTCACTCTCTAACCACTACGAAAGCAATAGACGTGCTAAAGCTATAAACGTGCTCTAATGCAAATGCAACCTAGAATGCTCTAATGCAACTACATGAAAACACAAAATGCATGAATATATATATATATATATTTTTTTAAAAACACACAAAAAAAATACAACAAAGACACACAAATCACACTCATTAATAAAAACACGCATGTCAAATCACTCCAATCACACAAAATTGAAACTAACACACACAAAAATGAAAGTCACACGAAAAACCATTGGGTTGCCTCCCAACAAGCGCTATATTTAACGTCTTTAGCTTGACGCCTTTTAATTCCGATTATGATCTTTGCGAAATGAGACTTGTCACCTCATCGTGCACTTTTCCATGCCAATCCCGCTCACTTGGATTTACATCTCCCTTGATCATTGCTAAATAAGGTTTTTCATGTTTGTCAACTATCCATGTGTTCTCCTCTTCATCGTGCGAATGGTACGTGCACGCTCTTGGTTCAACATCAGGCTTTTTGTGCCTTTCCTTCTTCTTCATTGATAATCCCTGCATATTATCTTTAGAATGCACACAATTATTCAAGCTATTAGCTTGAGTATAGGAATTAGAAATTGTTGTTGTTTTACAACCATTAAAACCATCATGTCTTTTCACATTCCGAAAAATGGAAAATGAAATACGCTCATCGTCAACTTGTAATGTAAGCTCCCCTTTTTTCACATCTATTAGTGCTTCTGCGGTTGCCAAAAATGGACGCCCGAGTATCAGAGGGGTGTCACAATCCTCATTCATATCTAGCACTAGAAAATCCACGGGGAATATGAATTTATCGACTTTTATGAGCACATCTTCTAGTATCCCCGTTGGATGTACGAGTGATCTATCCGCGAGTTGTAGGGTAACAGTGGATGGTCTCACTTCTACGAGTCCAAGCTTCCTGAGGACGGACAAGCGGCATCAAATTGATACTAGATCCTAGATCACAAAGTACATTATCAAAGAAAATATCGCCTATTGTACAAGGAATAGTGAAACTCCCCGGATTTTTCAGCTTTTGTGGTATTTTCCTTTGTATGAGTGCGCTACATTCTTCCGTCAAGTTGACAATCCCATTCTCCGCCCATTTGTTCTTGTTGGACATCGCTTCCCCTAAAAACTTTGCATAATTTGGTATATGTTTCATTGCTTCTGCAAAAGGGATGTTAATGTGCAATTTTTTAAACATGCCCACAAATTTAGCAAATTGATTATTCAAATTAGTCTTGTGAAACAATCGGGGAAAGGGAAGAGGAATATTATATTTCAACAAATTAGAGTTAGGATACAATTCACGTTTCTTGGCTCTTTTTTGTTTATCTATTTGTTGCTCGGTTCCTCCTTTAACTTTCATATTGCCTTGGGCGTCGTTTCTGTCATTTCCCTGAATTTGAATGGTAGGTTCGGCAACACATACGACCTGGTTGTGCGTTGATACACGGGTCGTGCGTGATTCTGACGTCACACCAATATCAGCATTTTCAGACTTTTCATTCTCTTTTCCACCCCACACATGGATAGCATTGCAATGTTCCCTCGGGTTGACCTCCGTGTTGCTTGGAAATTGACCCTTTTGATGTTGATTCCCCACAATTTCAGCCAATTGACCCATTTGAGTTTCCAGATTCTTTATCGAGCTTGTCACTTGTTGTTCTAACTTATCCATCCGAAGGTCTTGCTTAGCGAGGCGGCTCCTCGTGTCATTCATGAAATCATTAGATTGATTTATGAAGGAGGTGAGTGCGTCTTCCAACGACGATTTGCCTTCCCCATTATCGCCTCCACTTGAAGCATTAAATCCCGGCGGAGGTTGTAACACATTCTTTGTATTTGCATAGGAAAAATTTTCATGATTTCTCAACCCTGGATGGTAGTGTGTTGGGTTTGCATTATTCCAGAAATTGTTGAAATTCCGGTTATTCACATAATTTACCTCTTCCATCGGATATAGAAGAGATTCACTACCCGTGCTCGTGCCTGCTTCTGGCCCCTTCGTAAATACACTAAATTGTGTTGTCAAAGCTGCTACTTGTGCCGTCAATGTTTTAATTGGGTCTGAATCCGAGATTTCGGCTACTCGTTGTACATTGGATCTTTCAGATGGCCACTGGTAACTGTTCATGGCCATTTCTTCAAGAAGGTTCAAGGCATTTTGTGGAAACATTGCCAACAATGCTCCTCCTGCTGCGGCATCTACAAAGGCCCTCGTTTGTCCCATTAAACCATTGTAGAAGAAGCATAATTGTTGATCCTCTGGAAACCCATGTTGTGGACATCTACGTAACAAATCCCGAAACCTTTCCCAAGCCTCATACAAAGGCTCTGAGTTGAACTGTCGGAATTGAGTAATCTCGCTTTTGAGCTGCAAAGTTTTGCTCGGTGGAAAGAATTTAAACAAGAACTTTTGGCTCAGTTCGTCCCATGTGCTTACATCGCTTGCGTCAAAGTACCCAACCAATTTCTCGCCTTATCCCTTAAAGAGAATGGGAACAGCGCAATCTTTATGGCGTCATCCGAGACTCCGTTCATTTTAATCGTATTGCATATTTGGATAAAATGCGCAAGGTGAGAGTTAGGATCTTCAGTTGCAAACCCCCCAAACTGATTTTGTTGCACCATATTGATTAGTGCCGGTTTGAGCTCGAAATTGTTGGCATTGATAGGAAAATGGGCAATACCACCGTAATTACGATTCGTTTGTGGTCGAAAGTAATCACGAATGGCTTGATGTTGAACTGGTATCGGTAACTCGTTCCCACCATTGTTTGCCGGTATTGGTAGTTCATTCAAATCCCCCATTATCGGATTGTGTTGTCTTTCGGCCCGTCTAGTGGTAAGACCGATTCTCCTCGCGAAAGCCTCAACTTCCGGTATGAGCGGTATTAAGTCCCCCCGCCTAGAGCGCGTGTTCATGCACTACCTGGACCAAACTAAAAGAAGCAAGTCAAATAATGTGGAATTAAAATCACAATAGAATAAATAAAAAAAATAAAATAAAAAAATGTCTAAATTAAGAATAATTCTATCTATCGCAATATTAGCACCATAAATTGTATTAGTCCCCGGCAACGGCGCCAAAAACTTGTTTGCCTATATTTTTAGCTTCACTGCAAGTGTACGATGTACGTTATCGAATAGGGTAGCAAGGTCGTATCCACGGAGACTAATAAATTAATATGCTAAGTATTGATCCAAGATAGTCTTATTTTTATTTAGACGATTGAAATTTGATGATTGTTGTATTGAGATTAAGACAATTTAAATCACTAAAACACAAGATTAAGATAACACAAATGAAAGAAGTATCAAGATAATGAAATGGATTTCCGAGTTAAGGTTTCGATTAATAATCCTCTTGTTATCCGATTTAATCAAGCCACGTTATTATCAATATTCTTATAAGACGATCATAAAACTATTTTATCCTCCCTCTCGAGATGCATATAAAACGTAGATCGAAATACTTATGCTAGCATCTCTACTCAACATGAAGCATTCAACTCCCAAAAGCACAAAAGATCAAATATCCTCACAAATATTTACAAACCTCTCGATTCATGCAAATATTTGTGTCGAGTATTCAAGATCTAATATTGAAACTCATCTCTCGAATTATGAATCAATATATCAAACAAGTTAAATCATTGATCAAGTGATAAAACAAGAATAAGCTCAAAATACTCAAATAAGCTTCAAGATAATAACTTCAACTAAGATTAAAACATCCAACAAGAGTTCATTAATCTACTTCCAAAACCCGGAAATCACAAGAGTTTAGCTACACATGATTAAACAACTTATAAACAAAGTGTTCAAAGTCATTACAAATGAAAATGAAAGATTGAAACTAAAAGAGAAGCAAGAAAAACTTAGGAACGTCGACAATCTCTTGATATATCTCCGTTTTTCAAGCTCCGATGCAACCCGATTGTCTCCTTGATGTCTCCTTCCAAGAGTTGACCCTTGTCTTGTGTTGTAGATCCCAAAAATGCCAGAATATCCCCGTGTGCGCCCCCCAAAAAGCCTTTTTATACCCACCATCAAGTTTAGGGTATAATGCTGCAGATTATGGGATTCCAGCGCAGACGCACGGGTGGTGCGTCGGAGCACGGGTTACCCGTGCACCACCATGCTGAAATTACCCAACTCTCTGTAGGGCGCACGGGTGGTGCGTCGGAGCACGGCCTACCCGTGTGCCATTCCGGTGAAATGCTCCAACCCTTTGTAGGACGCACGAGTCATGCGTCGATGCATGGGCTACCCGTGCGCCATGCTGCAGCTCCAGTTACATTTACACAGGGGTACACGGGTGGTGTCTGAGGCACGCCCAACCCGTGTGCCCCTTGTCTCTTCCGTAAACGCTCAATTTTCGCTCTTTTAGGCTTCACTTTTCGTATATCCACTCAATTCTCTGTGTTTCCACTTTGCTTTCCTCGTATTCGTATTCAATTAGCTTCAAAAATCATGAAATTCCTACAAAATATGCAAAGTGTAATATCTTTTCCACAATGAGTGAATATGTAACATTTAACGCGAGTATGTGCATGTTTACTCATCATTTTAGCTCGAAATACGCCTCAAAATACATGCAAAACTCACACCTATCGGGGACCATTGAAGAAATGGGATCGTGGATTTGACAAAGCCGACGCGCGGAGTTTGCACGTTTGAGGACCTGTCGCCACACAATCCTAATGCACGACTTGAACCAAGAGAAGGACAGGGTGCTTGGTTTAGCAAAAAAATTTGTTAGGGGAAAGTAGTTGGTTTATCGACTCAGGAGTTCATTTCGTTAGACGGAGCTTATAAGTACACTTTATTTATTACATCAGACTAGAACACTTTTTATCCTGTGCATTTTCTGTCAACATTATGTGTTACTTATTTATGAACGATATTCAAGCAAACATGTTTCCCTGTGTTATGCGTATTGTTAGTGTGTAAACAATGCACATTTTCGTCAGTACGCAAAATATGTTCCTTATTGCTTTGGTATATGTACGTTCATAGGCAAGAACTTGGTGTTTTCCAGTTTTGAAGATGTTTTTAACAATTCATGTGTATGCACAATACTTAAGCAGTTTGTTTTCAGGTATTGTAATTACTTTTTATTTTTTGGAACTCAATGTAACAAATGTACAACTGAATGTTACACTCAACACGAAATGACAATCCAATGTATACCAAAATAACATATTATGATACTATAATATAATTATTTATACACCAGAATATCCTGAGTATAAAACCACCAAAGTATTGATATATATACACCACAATATACAACCAAATTTACTATGTTTTTTCGATATTTTGTTGAAGTACTACAAATATTTTTACTCATTTGAAGTCATTGTAATCATTTGAAAAGTTGTTTAGGTTAGGTTACAGGGCATTTTGTTTAGTCAATAGCAATTATAACATATAATTGTTTAGGTTACAGGGCATATTTTTTAGTAAAAGTCAGAAGATTAAAAACAATGTAACATTAGAATGTAAATGGCATCCAGTTATAATGCAAATGACATTCAATTATAATATAAATGACATTTCATTTAACATTGGAGACGGATTTGTTTGTTCTTAAACTTCCTCGACGTGCTTATTCGTATGTTAAAGCCGCATTGTCTACCATAATCCCTATAAAACTCCACATCTTTGTCCAAACTCCCAAAATGCATGTCCACCCGCGGTATTTTATCATGTTCAACTTCAGGTATCCAATATTTGGTGTTGTCGGGTGATATTACCAGACACTCTCGTAATTCGGCGTGCTGGATTGTTTCATCACTACTATCTGCAAAGCATATGTACACCAAATAAGTGAAACTGATACACAAAAATAAATTTCAAATTACACAATAGTTTCACTATCATAATACAGTTTCCTCAAATCAAAAATCTGCCCATCCACACTGAAAGTGTTTCAATCTTCACACCAATTTTCGAGCAAATGTATACCAAAATGAAATGTTGGTATACTATTATTGAACTATTTGATCACCATTGTTGTTCACAATCTAAATCACCAAAGTATTCGCATATATACACCATAATATGTGGCAAATACACAAGTTTGTCGAATGATGTATACAACTATACGTTTTAATGTATCGCTTCAAATAACATTCAAGCACATAATATCATATTTTAAATTAACACAACAATATACATATTTATACACGAAAAATTGGTTTACAGGCATATATATTGCACTATGTGTATACAACGATTTCACATAAAACATTCATCATCACCCCAGCCAGCCCACAACATATTATGCATGCTTACATGTACACAATATTGAATATAAATGTATAGCAACCTAATGTATAATGTATACGTTTCTGTATATTTCTTTACATTAAGATAAACATCAATTATGATTCACGTTTCGTAACAAAAATACCAACAGGATGAATAAGGATATTGCGCGATTTTCCGAAAAAACACACATACCAGGGAAAAAAACGTCTGAAACCCAGTTCTCATTAGATTTGTCCGCCAAATATTCTTCATGTTGTGATTCGTCGCACTCATCGCTCATTTTTCAAGGTTTTTGTGATCTTTTTTCTCGACTGTAGGTTTTTTTTCTGTGTTTTTTGGACGTCAAACTCGGTATTTTTGCTGAAGAATTCTGGATGGATGAACAATGGAGAAGATGACAGAGAAACGTGTGCTTTTGGTTGCTAAATTAAAGATTCTTCTGTTATGGTAAGATTGCAATCAAGAGGATCCCTTGATTTTAGGTTGTTAATTATGGTATTAATTTAGCTGGTTTTAGTGGATTACTGAAATGCCTTTTTCGAATTAAAAATAATTAAAAAATGGTGTTTTGCAAGACCAATCTAGACCATTGATTATTTGGGATGTAGGGATGGGATCTGTCCACACTGCCACATGAGATCTCATCCCTATATATATATATATATATATATATATATAGTAGTGGAAATGGTTCAAATTGGCCATTTCCAAAGTGTTAAAATTAAAAATAGCTAACTTTTTCAAACACGTATTTTTTAGTCATTTTGGGATGTGAAATGACATTCATACCCTTTAAGTATATTACATTAGTCACATACCTCTCTTTCTCTTTCTCACTTTTGGTTCTAAGACATAAAACTTGACCGGCGACCCATTTTTTTCGATCGGAATCTCGAAACAATGTAAGCATTTTGTTCTCTAGTTCATCATTTATCATTTAAGTATCGTAGTTAGTTTGAGGTTGGATATACAATAGATTTGAAAACGATAAACATGAAGAAAAAAAATAAGTTCGAAATAAGAGAGGAAAACAGTCTGCAAATGTAACTCGACATCTGACTCGATGTCGAGTTACATCTGTTTGAGTTGTATGTCACGCTTCTTCAGATTTGAATTTTGTTTTTTTATCTGTTGTTGTTGGTTTCAGATGGATAAAGTGATAAATGTCCATAGTGATTTTTGGGATGGTAGTATCTATAGGAACGGTGAAGAAGTACTCGCCTTTACGTCGTTGTGGACAATATCA
This sequence comes from Rehmannia glutinosa, assembly GCA_016081115.2. Taxonomy (NCBI): domain Eukaryota; kingdom Viridiplantae; phylum Streptophyta; class Magnoliopsida; order Lamiales; family Orobanchaceae; genus Rehmannia; species Rehmannia glutinosa. The sequence goes on from JABTTQ020001161.1 coordinate 114,411, forward strand.
TATAGTGGGTTTGTGGATATTGTTCATAACGTTGTAAATGGTGATCGGCGTTTGTGTTAATACAAATTATACTGTTTAATGCCAACTGAGGGTGATTCTAAGGTTAAGTCTTTGATTATGTGTGATCGGGATCTTCGACGAGTAGCTGAGATTTTCAAAGATCCCCGAATATTTGTGATCTTGCAACCAAAAAATTATGGGATGGTGGGGACTTGATACACCAAAAATAACAATACACGTGGTTTTATGAACCTCATAGCTGCTCAATCGTATTCATATGGTATCGACAGTCAATTCATGCCCTTAAATCCATATAATTCTCATTGCGGCATGAATTATATACATGTTGCGCCCGATAATTGTCCAAGTAAATCTAGGACCTTGGAGCCTCAACCAACATCTATGCAACATGTAGTACCCAATAATTGTCCAAGTAAATCTCCTATCTTGGAGCATCAACCAAGAATCAATAGTATTGATCATGTGGATGGTGATAATGATGATGATGGTGGTGGTGGTGGTGGTGGTGGTGGTAGTGGTGGTGGTGGTGGATTTAATGATGATTTTGGGTTGTATAATGATGTTGGGAGGTATGATGATTTCAGGGGTGGTGGCCATTATGATGACCAAGATTTTGTTGGTGATCAACATAACCAACAAGATGAACAATTTGTTCAATCAGGTGATAATGATGGTGACACATCCGAGGAACAAGATGATGACCTAGAGTACGACGTTGACAATGAACTAGTCCGTTGATTGATTTATGATCACTTTGGATGGGAAAAAGATGACTATTTTGTTCCCGATGACCGTGAAGGGAATGGTGTGAACAATGATATCATAATAGGAAACAATGACGAGCATGTTCTTCGGAATAGACGATTTCCAATCCATAAGGTACCTCATGTTGATGCCAACGAAGTAGATAATGAGAACACTGATCATACAAAGCTCCCAACGGTTTGGTCGAAGGATGGCTCCTGGAACGTCTTATTAGTATCCCGACCTTAATTCCATTCCACAATAACCACCTAACATTGAACGTGACTTATTCAAATGTGCAGTGCTTGAAAGCAAGGAATAAATTGTAATAAAGTTGGGCTTCTACCATCTACGCTATCGTGTGGAGTATAGAATAACCCGGTCTTCGACTTTACATTATTACATTATGAGGTTGTTTGCAAACATAAATGATGCACCTTCTTACTTCGTGCAAACGCTATCCAAGGAGGAAGTTGGAAGGTGACTAAATTCGAGCAACCTCATATATGTGAAGCCAACTTAAGTAGACATGCTCCTCGACAATTGCCTTCGAAGATTATTGGAGCCCTGTTTGCGCCAAAACTACTAAAGGAGGGACGTTCCCTTAAACCTAGGGATATTATTGTTGATTTGTCTGCTGAACATGGAATAGACATTTTGTACAACAAAGCACTAAAATCGCAGCATCATGCTTACAACTACATACACGGTGACCACTTACAGTCTTGGGGGATTTTGCCTACATTCTTGTACATCTTGAAAAAAGAGAACCTGGTACATTTGCGCTAGACGAGACTGATGACGATGATAGATTCAAGTATGTTTATATTGTCTTACATGTGTCAATTAAAGGATTCAGTGAGTGTTGGAGACTTATTATTGTTGTTGATGACACACACTTAAAGGGCAAGTTTAAAGGTGTGTTGTTTGTTACGATTACGAAAGACGGCAATGAACAAGTATTTCCACTAGCATTTGGTGTGGCTGGTAAGGAGAAGGACGAATCATGGGAATGGTTTATGAAGCAATTACGCAATACATATGGATGCCCTGAAAATATGCTCATTGTATCCGATCGTTACAAAAGTATTAAGAATGCAGTTGGCACTGTATTTCCTGATGTTGTGCATAGTATATGCACATATCACTTGGGGCAAAATATCAGAAATTATCAAGGTCAAGACCTTAATTATACCAAAAGGGACGTGATGAATTTACTTATTCTGGTGCTTTTATTTGTGACAATTACATGAATAAAAATAAAAACAAATGAAGAATACAAACGGAAACAATAGACAATTTAATCTGACAACTTTTAACACAGAATCAAAGAATTCATCCTAAAATTGTTCCTCAGAACCTGGAACGCTTGCACTCAACAGAAGTGCCCTGGGGAAACCTCTGAACATCAGCACAATAGTTATAAACCATATGTTTCTGCTGAACCCATCTCAATCTGTTTCTACCATTAGCATCCAGCTCATGAGTCAGCGATTTTGAAGCACATGGTGTCCCAACTGCACAGGCATCGATCTTGAAATTCCTGTAATAGGCCACAAATGGAGCTTTTGTCCAATCCGTCTTGACCCGACCGCCTTGAGTTGCCCAATCATCTGCATTCCACAAGCTGCAGTACACTCTCATCGCCTGATTCTTCGGGAATGGGATACCGCTCGATTCGTGGTTGTTAAAAACTCTTATGGGACTGTTGTCCACCAAGAATCTGTTTGAAATTATATGTTTGGTTAGAAAATGCATATATTTGTATCATTGTATGGTACACTTGTTTAGTTAATATAATGCAAAGGGATATTATAAAAACACCGCTGACGTTTGGGCTAATTACATAAAAAAAAAAAAAAAAAATTAGAGAAGTTTCAACAAAAAAAAGCCTCAGTTTAATTTTGTTTAAGGGATAATACAAAACACCCCTAAGGTTTGGGTTAATTACAAAAAAATACATGTTTCAAAATTACAAAAAACCCCTTCATGTTTCGTTTTGTATTAAATTTAAGGGAGGTGACAAAAATAATTGTAAGTGTCAAGGTTTTTTCTGAAATGTTATCGAAAATCAATGGGAAAACTGTAAGACGGAATCAAACTTCAAGCGGTTTTTTGTAATTTTCAAAAAACTTTGGTTTTTTTGTAATTAGCCCAAACCTTAGGGGTGTTTTTGTAATTATCCCTAAATATAATGGAAAACTGTTTAAATTTAAAATATTTTTCATTCATAAGAATATGAAGACGGAATCAAATCTCAAGAAGTTTTTGCAATTTTGAAAAACCTCTGTTTTTTTTGGTAATTAGCCCGAACCTCAGGGGATATTTTGTAATTATGCCTAATGCAAATGAGATGTGATGATCAAGTCCGCCAGTCCGGGTTCGTTAAAATAAAATTACATGATGCGTTGAGGATTCCAGACGATTGAGTAAGTGTGGAATGCTGCTGTGGGATCAAACCAGAGATGGAACTGTTGTTCCTTGTCTCCTTTGCCCTGTGAGTATACATTTGTGTGCACAGTGTATGGCTCTCCAGTCGCATTTCCCAAAAACTCGAAGTCAATTTCGTCGTGTCCTTCGCCTTGAGATGATAACTGTACATGTTTTGTAGGAAACTAATTAGAACCACTTTTTTTTTTAATAAGTTGGGAGTAGTGATTGTAGGAGATGGGATAAAAAAACTGAAAGATACAACCCCTGGTCAATCTGCTAAATTCAAAGGGTGAGCGATACCACTTGAGCTCTAAGTAGGGGCTTTAGCCCCCCAAAATTTTTGAAAATTTTATTATTTTTATGTATATTTTATTTTAAAATATTTATTTTTAGTACTAAATATTTATTGTTTATTGATTTAGCCCCCAAAATTATTTAGCCCCCAAAGATACGGGTCTAGCTCCGTCCCTGGCTACAAGCTCGAGCCAATTGATTAGAACCACTTGAGAAATCATGTACTTGTGTATACATAATAATAAAAATTTGGTCGTTAAAATAAAGAATTGAAAAAAATACTCACGAAAAATGTGGTGACGGTTCCAGCAGAGTTTCCAGGGACAAGTTTGAGTTGCATATCGAATCTTCCGAACAAATACTCATTTTTGGATTGAAATCCTGAACCCGAATATTGGTCTAGCGACAGAGACAGACCACGTCCACCTTCAGTTATCTGTCCACGTCCGTCGCCCCATGTGATTTCCGCGTCTCTGTGGAAATTAGCAAGGGAAGGGACTGTGAAACAGGACAATATTACAAAAAATGAGAGCAGTGCGAAATTTTCTGGAGCTTTAGGATTAGAAAAGAAGGCCATTCTTTTGGGGTAGGTTGTGAACAGATTTAGTATGAATGAAAGAGTTAATTCTTTTTTTTTTTTTTTTTGGTGATGATCATGCAAGAAGTTCCCTCAATTTATATATTGTGCGTATGAGTCTGTGTGTGGGGTTTTGATCTTTTTTTTTTTTTTTTTTTTTTTTTTTTTTGCTTCAGTCCAAGTGAGAAGGTGTGAGCTGGATGCAAAGGAATTGAAGCTGGCTAACTAACAATGTTTGAATGATTATTCATGTAATAAGCCAATGGGTCCTGGAATGATTCCAGCGGTGGGAGACTGTAGCAGAAATAAGATGCGTCATTGCATTATTGTAACGCCGACGGGAAAAGTGTTTATCAAAATTCCTGTGAATGAATTTAACACGTGTATAGAAATTAATATTAAATCCCTACAATTTAGGCTTGAGTTATGCTCCAAATTTTATGGTAATTTCTACACACGTGGCAAAAATGGTGAAATAGGAGATGAAACACAACGCTGATAAAAAAATCTCATCCGATTATAACGGACAATTACAAAATTCGGGCTAATTACCAAAAAATTCACAGATTTTTAAAAACTGCAAAAAAACCCTTGATGTTTGGTTCCGCTTTTATTTCTCCCTTCATATAAAAAAAAAACATTTCAAAAATTTAGAAATGTTACAATTACCCACTTAAATTTAAGACAAAATCAAATTTGATGGGCTTTATGGTAATTTTGAAACATCTTTGTGTTTTTTTTGTAATTAGCCCAAATCTCAGGGGGTCTTTTGTAATTATTCCTTATTATAATATTCACATTATTGTTGTTGTAGAGTATTTTCGGTGCCTTTCTTGGCTGCTTCTCATAGGCCCACTGCTAATCATTGATGGAGCATGATTTTGAAGGATGGTGCTCATGATTTGTTTGGTGGTATTTTATTCGATTGAAATTGATTGTATCAACCAATGTTTTGATATGGTGCCCAAAGTCTTTTCACCTTTTACATTTTTTTTTCCTTCAAAATTAAAACTCTTATTTGGTCAGACAAAAAATCAATTTTAAATTTTGGTTAAATATCTTTCAAACTCTTATTTGGTCAGATAAAATGTATTTTGATAAAACTCTTATTTGGTCAGATAAAATGTATTGTAACTTAGATAACTTGGAAATTTAATCCCTAAACAGTCACCTTTAAATTTTGGTTCAATATCTTTCAAAAATTTGGGCATAGAATCCAGTTTTGACAAAAATTGTGTAATTTTGTCGTTATTGCTTACTAGTAACGATAGGTGCTAATGTGCCTAAGAAATTAAAAATGAAAACGGTTCAATTGATTGATAGGATGTAGAATCAGAATCGGTGGACGAGCCTGTCCGATTAGGCTCCAAAATTTTTTTTCATAGTTAAACCAGTCAGAACTGGCTTTTGATTTATTTTTTAACTTTTTTGAATATTTTGTTGAAACTTATAGTCTTAAATTGTTGAAACGTTTTTTGAATATTTTTAACCAAAATCAATTACTGACCTGGATTAAGAAGGATATTCATGAATGCTATATCACTTAGAAAAGGAAACTCACCGCAAATAGGGCCTAGTGGAGTATAATCGGTTTCTTAAAGCTGAGATCTCAAGTTCGAATTTCAATTTTTATCCGTGCACAGAGCTTGTCTAGTGCGATTTAACTTATTTTCCTAGTTTTGTAGGCTAGTGGTTGGGGATTTCCCGTGAGAGAGAGAAAAAAAATTAAAGACAATAAGCTTAATTGGTCTAAATATTACAATTGTTTTCTACAATTTTAATGGAAGCACTACCATACCTCTCTCTATATGTATATTTTATTTTTTCCAATGTACATTAAATTGTTTAGTTTAAAACGTGGAAGAATATCATTTGCGGTAGGAAATAAATTTACATTTGAATATTAACTTCCCACGAGAGTTTTACTTCTAATAAGGAAAACAAAGGCCTTGTATGGTTATGTTTCTATGGATCATTTCTAGTTTCTAGTGTTGGAAATTAAATTTTGAGAATTTATTGGTTTTCGTGAAAAACTGAATTATGTATGAATGAGTGAATGAAAATGAGTTTTATGTAAGTTTGAAAATGAGATTATGTTTTTTTTTTATGAAAATGAGATTATGTTTGGTTGTGTAGTTTTGAAGTAGTATTTTATGTATATAATAATTTGAAAAGTTGATGGTGGTTGAATATTTTAATTGAATATATAATATTATATTTGTAAGATTATAGGCTGGTGGGTCCCATTAAATATATATAGTAATATTTTAAGTAGATAAAGTTAATAATTGAGGGTCTCACATATATATTTAGATAAAAAAAATGAGAATATTGATTGATGGGTGATGTAGGTAGTGTATAGGGTTGAGATTTGAAATTATAGGTTTGAGATGTTGTTTTGTGTGAAAAATGGAAAGTGAAAATGATGATTTCTATTGGAAAATTTATAAACAAATATGGTTCTATTTCTATGAATAGGTGAAAATTGGAAATTGGGGCTTAGAAACATAAACAAACATGGCCAAAATAGTTGCTCCAGAATGTTGTAGGAAAACTCCATAGAGATTGTGTTGGAAAGTTCCAAAAAGACTCCTTATAAGTAATTAGAGGTATCTTGTAACACTACTCCATATATAAATCTAGAGAGTTGGAAGTTAGAGGTGTCTTGTAATGATATCCCCTAGAAAACACTAGAAAGTATTTTCCAACAGTTAGATCAAAATGATCTCCACCTCTATTAAGGAAGTGCATTAATATAAATAGTGGTAGGAGCTCATTTGCAAAGGAAGTGGATTAATACAAATATATAGTGGTAGGACTTCATTTGCAACCAATAAGTTCTAACACTAGGAGTGAATGACTATGGAATTCTCTTCCAAAAGCTTTCTTTTAGTTGTGTTTTTAGTTTATAGCCAATAGAGGATCTGAGGTTAAGGGAGGGAAAACAAGTTATTAAGAAGCAAAAGAGCTAAGGTGGAACAAATTTTCGAAAATAAAGAAAGAAAAGAAAAAAGAGGCAAACGATGTCTCTTTGTGTCACGAGAATAAAAAGAAGGCACCATGAGCTCTCGCGTAGGCGCCAATACAATGAGTGCCTACACATAATAAATCAAATAAGATATTGATATCAATTCACTTAAACGCAAATTTTTACTATTAGAGTTTTTTCTTCGTCCTCCGTCCACACAATAGTCTCTTACGTTTCTCATAGTTTCTTAGTCTCTTACAAATATATAAGATATTGATATCTTGCTCAAAGAAAAAAGAAGATATTGATATCAATTCACTTAAATAAATCAAATAAGATATTGATATCAATTCACTTAAGCGCAAATTTTTATCATTAGTGTTTCTTCTTCTTCCTCCGTCCACACTATAGTCTCTTACGTTTCTCATAATTTCTCTTACGTTTTTCACAGTTTCTTAGTCTCTTACAAATAGTTATCAGTCTGGCACGATAAGACACGATAAAAATGTGGATAATATCGGACTGGCACGGTTAACACAATAAGGGACGATGATGCATGATAATTTTTTTAAATATTGGTAATTAATTATTTATATGAGTAATTTACTAATATTTAACTATTTGTACTTGACTATTTTTATTGATAATTTATTAGAATATATGTTTTAAGTATCAAATATAAAGAATATAAAAAAAAACAAGTCTTATTTGTTAACGGTTTTAACGGTCGAACGAGTTTACCCAAATAAATTTGACCATATTTGTTATGTGCTTATCGTGTCGTGCCGTATTTTTCGTGTTTTTAACGTGTCGTGTTTGGGCTTAAATTTCAGGCATGTTAAGTTTATCGTGTCGTGTTTGCGCTCGTGTCAGGGCTTATCGTGTCGGCCCGATAATGACCCAACATGAACAATTGGCCAGCCCTAGGAACAAATACGTGGAAAATTACAAAAAAAAATCCTCTTTCCGGTAACCATACCAAACAAATATGTTCCTATTACTACTTCGTACACATTTTTTTCCTTTCTTACGCTCCTGCATATTTTTTGATTATTTTTACGTTTTTTCATATTTTTGTTCTTGTATTATTTTATATGTTATATATGTTGTTTCAATATTATTTAAATTTTTTTCTTTGTTGTTTCGATATTTCAAAACAATTTTTACCTACTATTCATGTTGTTTTTTGTTCATGTATTATTTTGTACATTGTTTCTATTATTTTTGTGTTGTTCAATAATATTTTTAATGTTGTTCTAATAATATTTTTTGTTGTTTCTATGTAGTTTTCATTGTGTAAATACAATCTTTCCCTATTTTTAAGCTCTTTGTATTCATGTGATGTTTTTAATATTTTCTACGTTGTTTCTGGTTATTTTCCTACCATTTTTAATGTTGTTTTTATGTTTCCTTGCCGTTCCCACATAGTGTTCGGTGTTTATATACAATATTTACCTATTTTTAAGCTATTTTTGCTCAGATGGTGTTTTCGTATTGTTTCTGGTTTGTTTCTATATTTTTTTTCTTGGTTGTTTCCATATTATTTTATGTTTTCATGCATTGGATCAAATATTGAATTGTGTTTTATTTATTCATGTTGTTTTATGTGTATATTTCTTGATTTTTCTAAGATTTTGAGTATATAAAATGGATTATTTAATGGAACAAATTTTATTTTTCACTGAAATTTTATCAGAAGAAACATGTTCGAAAATATTCGAAACAACATAAAAAAGGCCGAAAAATTTGTAGGGGTGGCAATTTCCGACATGACACGAAAACACGACTTGAACCTAACACGATATAAGCGGGTTAGGGTTGACCCATTTATTATTCGATTCATAAATCGTGTCATACCCAATTAATCCAAATGATAAATGGGTCAATTTCGGGTTGACCTGAAATGGCCCGCTAAACATATTTAACCCGTTTAAAGAAGAAAATTCAGAATTATTTTTAATATTTTTAAATATATATATATATGTAATATCCCAATTTTAAAAAAATAATAATAAGGGTTAATTTAGGAGTTATTTTAGGGGTTAGATTAGGGGTTATGTTAGGGGTTTATTGTATGGGCTATTTTAGAGCTTATTTAGGGGTTAGAATTAATTAGTATAAATATGTATAACTTCTTACACAAATTTTACACGAAATTTCAAATAAATATAAGGTATGATATTTTTTCTACTTATTATTCAAGTTTCCTATGTATATATATATATATATATATATAGGGGGAGGATCAAGTGAGACCATGTCTCTAGGTGAGACACAATGGACTAATCTCAACCATCCCCACTATTAATCAATGGGTATGATTTAATGGATAAAAAATATATTAAAATATTAATTTAATCAATATAAGGGTAGTAGGGTAAAAGTAACATAACAAGTTAGTTACAAAAATGGAATCAAATTTATTTCTCTCTCATACATCTCCTTTTCCCCAATCTCACGTCTCTCTTTCTCTCTCTCTCTCTCTCTCTCATTCCTCCATTAACGCAAATAAAGAAAATTGTGAAGAACTCGAAAATTACAAAGAAAAACACGAAAAATCGGTGCAATATTACAGATAAATAACGAACAGTGAGTTCGAAAACTAAATATGCAACAAAACTCAACTAAATATGCATTATCTGAAAACTATCTATGCAGCGTAAAAAAACTAATATGTAGTACAGTATAACCAACTATGCAAGATGTCATAAATTATGCAACAAAATCAACTAACTATGTATTATCTAGAAACTATCTATGCATTGTGGAATAACTAAATATGCGAGACATTATGTAACATCACATTTTTATAATTTCCAAAAGCAACATCCCATTTTCATAACTAAATATACATTATATTGAACCTATTTATGCGGTGTAGTATAACTACATATGCGATGACGTTATATTCAATTATGTCTTGTTTTCATAAAAAAAGTGCAACAAAATAACTAAATATGCATTATTTGATGTCTAATTATGCGGTGGAAGAACCCTAACTATCTTTGTAAAATAAAAATATTTGGAAAGAAAACAGGTTCCTTAAATTCCGCCACAAAATCCGTGAGTGTCTATTTTTAAGCCCTTAAAATCACTTGGGACCACTAATTTGAACCATAAAATCTTGGGACCACTAATTTGAATTACAAAATTACAATCTTACCCTTAAAATCAAGAAACTTAGGAAATAATTAAAAAACTGAATTAATCACATCCCTTCATTTTTTAAGATCAATGGGTAAGATGAGTCCACACTGTCTCACCTATGGAGGGTGGTCTCATTTGAACCAAATCCTATATATATATATATATATATATATATATATATATATATATAATTCCCAATTCACAAGTTTTATTCAATATTTATTTTTACAAATTATTTCATTAATTAGTATGATTTATTAAATCACATATTAATTATAATTTTATTTAATGTAGAAAATGAAGGGGTCGAGGACTATGATTTTTATTGTTCATTTTTCTACATCGAATATCTGTGATTATTAAGGTATGATTTTTTTTTATAGTATTTGTCTTTATTTAATATTCCATGATTATATTTCATTGATTGCAATATATGTCAAGAGAAAATAATTCATATAAGTTAGGGCCATGAAAAGGGTCAGGGATCAAACGTATCTTGGGGTGAACATGATGCAATATATGAGGCGGCGGTCAGGAGGAAAAAGAGTAAATGAATGAATTTATTGTTGTAATTATGTGAATGTTTTTCATGTTTCATTAAATATTGAGATATATCCCTATTGAGCGAGATGAAGCTCACCCTATTATCATGACTTTTCGAGGGTTGAGGAATCGGTTGAAGATATGATGGTGGAATAAATCATGTTATATTTCATTTTAAATAATTATGATCGGACTAAATTTTAGATTTAAGTCTTTAATTTTTCCGGTTTATGCTTGGAATAATTTTTGGATATTTAATTTGGAATTATTATTATTATTATTATTATTATTATATTTTTCTTAAGAATTAAAAATTTGAAATTAACTTTTTAATAATTATTGGTATCACTTTAATTTATAAATTTGTGTTTTCTTAATAATATTTTAGAGTACTTTAATTTCATAAAATTGGGTCGTCACAATATATAACCCAAAATTTCCATTTTATCATAATAAATAAAAGGTTTATTCAAAGTTGAAAAATATACAGGTCATTTTGGGTCGTGTTCGGGTTATTAGTGTATTAAACAAGTTGTGTTCGGATTGACCCATCTGACCCAAATAATTAAATGGGTCGTGTTTGGGTTGGACAAATTTGTGTAAGTATCATGTCTCAATACGACCCGCGAACTCGAACACGATTCAAATTGCCACCCTAAAAATTTGGCGGGAGCGTAAATTTGTCCAAAAAAAGAGATTGGAGCGTAAATTTGTCCAAAAAAAATACCGAGAAACATAAAAATTGTCATTTTCTAGAAAAGTGGGGCAATTGTGTATATCTCCCAATAGTTTTTGATCAGGTATACCCAATATAAATTGTCCAAAACCATAATTCTAATTTCTAGTCAATTCCTAGATTTATTAAATAGTACCGGGTCAGGAATTCGGAGCTCCGAGTCTCCAACTATAAAGTTAAAAAAACCCGCGTTCTCCCGCTATTACCGTGTGTAATGTATATAGTATATTTCAGTAATCTGCAAAATTTTGTGCGAGCTGTCGAGAAATTGCTTCGACTCGATCTGCATTTTCAATTCCTCTGGCTATTTCCGGAGTTGAAAGCGATTTGATTTTTTGCCGATATTCGGTTTCTCTGTTCGTTTCTGTTAATCGACTGGAATTTGAGTTTTTATGGGGAACTGCTGATTGTTAGGTGTGGGGCTCATCGTACAACAGAGTTTGCGTTTCTATGATTAATTTTCTGAAATTTGTGGGATAGTTATTCATCTAATTCCTTGTTTTGCTGGTTTCTCTGAAAATTGAGGTTTCATTTGAAAATTGTGCATGAAAATTTTCGAATTGACGTTTTTCTGAAGATTTTATTCTAATGATATTGGACCAGAAAAACTGTTGATCTTATGAGTTATTTATTCTTTGAATTTGTTTTTGTTTTTCTTCATTTATCCATTATAAAAATAGAGAGAAATTAATTTGACTTAGATCAGCTGAATACGACTGCTTTTTGATGATGATTAGGGAAATTTTGGCAGGTTCTTAAATTATTGTTATTCGATATGAATGCATTGTTTGTTCTGTATACTTTGGTGGTCTCCACAACTTTATGTTATTTGACTTTTAGGTTTCTAGATAAATTATGTTAGTCATGCAAATCAACATGTTGATTTCGAAAATGTTTGGGTGCTTTGTCATCACTCTACTTATGTTTCTGTGCATACTTCAATCTTCTCAGGTTGATATTGCTCTATTGTTGAAGGACAATGATCATAAAATAATGAATTTTGTCCAAGGAAAATATATGAATAAGATGATGGAGTGCATATGATTTTTGACAATCTGTCTAATTACCCTCTTGTGATGTTTTCATCACCGTACGTTGATATAATATGTGACTATTTGCAATCTGTGCTTTGATAGGAAGAACCACAGTTTAATCTAGTAGTTTAGTTGATGGCAGATGTATTTAGTAATATTTTATTTTTCAGCGTCATATGCTGAAAATATAAATCCATTTCCTTTGTCATTTATAGTGAAAAGTAACAGGTCCTGACACAATTTCAGTTTAGCAAAATGCAGTTGGTCAGTGCGGATGGATTTTGCAGTTACATGTAAATGTAGTCCATTTATTAACATTACATTTTGCTTGAAGTTGTTCCATAATGTTGCCTGGTAGGAGTTTATGTTGATGTCCTTCAGCAAGAATGTGAAACTTAGTGTAGCAGACAATCATGGCTTCTCAGAAAAATAAATTTCAAGTTCTGGTCACACCTTTCAGGTTTCAATAGAATGCAAAGTGAATGTAAAAGTTATTCTAAAAGCTGAAATGAGATGCAATGCCTGCTGGCGAGAATTGGAAGGACGAGCTGTCACTACCACCTGTGGTCACCTCTTGTGTATCCCATATGCATGAAATAAAGTCATAATTCTTTTTATTACTCCTGTCAATTTCTTTATTTCGTGGCTTTTGTTAGATTTCCTTAATTACTTATAAAGGCCCTGAAGATGCCAGTAAGATTCTCAGTAATGACGGTGCTTGCCCCATCTGTGATCAAGTGCTCTCTAAAAGGTATGACAAAGAATTAACTTGTTTGGTTTATCTCCTGCTAGTAAATTGCCAAAGAATTTCCAGAAATTTTAGGAGAAGTAAAAAGAGTTGAGGACCATCTTTTTGTGGTACCATAGACCGTAGCCTTTCTGCATAAATTAAAGGTTCAATCTGCTGAGATGAAGTTAAAAGTCAATCTTACATTTCTTTTTTTTTTTTTTATGTGATTCGTATAGTTTTCAAGTTGTCTGTGCATATATATGGTTTCACTTGGTTGACATGTCTTTTTGCTCGTCAGTCTTATGAAGCCCGTGGATATCAATCCAAATGATGAATGGGTAAATGTAAGAATTCTTCTAGAAGAACTCCTATGTCCTCTTAGATCTTCTCTTTATCCTTTGCAATTCAGCCTTTCTTAAGCTGTAATATCATCTACAATACACTCCATCGGCCTCCTTTCACATACTATGATTGCTCTCTCCTGCAGATGGTCATGGCTGGAATATCTCCTCAGATATGTATCCTTGATATTGCAAATTGCAATCATATTTACATTGGCTGTTAAACATTTTAATAAAAGGCTTAATTATGAACCTAATTCTTAGGTATTTGATTTTCCCTGAACGGTCTTAGTGATGAAGAGTGCATATAGAAGTGTAATGTTTTATATCGGGCAAAAGGATTTGGAGATGCAAGTTAAGATGAATAAGGTAGTAGGTCAGTGCGGCAGAAATGTGAGGCAATGCAAGAGAAATTCACAGAGAAAATGGAGCAGATTTATACAGCATATCAGAAAATGACTAAGAGGTGCCAGATAATGGAGCAAGAGATAGAGAATTTGTCCAAAGATAAGCAAGAGCTGCAAGAAAAGTTTTCAGAAAAATGCAGGTTAATCTCTACTTCACTTTTTTTAAATATCAATGTAGTCCTCTTATAGTATCCATTGAAATGGTCACCAAAGATCTTATTATCACTGCCAGGCAAAAGAGAAAACTTGATGAAATGTATGATCAAGCAAGAAATGAGATCGAATCACTGAAGCGATCAGCAATTCAGCCTGCAAACCATTTCTTTTCAAGACAGGAGCCTGATTTGTTCTCAAATCCAGCTACTAGAATGGATAACAGAGATTCTATTAGGAAAGGTAAACCTATTCCGTTTACGTATTTTCCAGTTAGTCCGACATTTAGGTAGACTACTTATCTATAGGACTTACGACGTTTATATCAGGGATAATTACAAAAGATACCATTCAGGTTTGGCCTAATTACATAAATATCCAATTATCTTTTAAAATTAAAAATATGTCCTTAAGGTATTACGAACACTATTGAGGGTGGAATTTGTAAAATAAGAAACGAATATCAAGGGGTTATTGATAATTTTGAAAGATAGTTGGGTTTTTCGTAATGTGACTATAATTAACCATATATCATGTATTACACTAGATTCTATCTCATCTTCACTAAATGCTAAAATGCACAAGGGTTAATTTTTGTTGTATTCTTCCAAAATATACTAGTGAACTTATTTGTTGCAGATTGGTCGATTCTCACTCCTGACACTCCAGGGCCAAGAGATGACTTGTGGCCTGCAAGAAACAACAATTCCAACTCTACGTTCGACATGTCTGGTGGCTCACCTGCAAAACAGTCGAATGTGCCAATTGACACTGGTAACAGAATGCCTAGTTCTCACCCTTTGTTTGGTGTTGGGAGTAGAGCTGGAACTGGAGCCGGCAATCCTTCAATGACTCTCAGAAACCTTATCCTTTCGCCAATAAAGCGGCCTCAGCTCTCCCGCAGTCGACCTCAAATGTTCATGTAAGGCACTAATATAACAATGTTTTAACTACTACTTCACTTGTAGATTATCTCATAATGCCTGTTTTTCCAGGTTGTAGATAGGAGAGGTTTGCCATCCCTGAGACAGTTGAGTAGCATTTCCATTTGCTTTTCCTGAAGTTTGTCTCGTTAGAGAAAAAGCACCAGAAAATTGCAGTCATAAAATGTTAGATAGATTTACTCTGTTGTAAGATATATGTCTACTTCGTGGTTGCTACATCAGAGAATAATGATCAACATCGTCCGAAAATGAATTTTTCTATTTTGTCCTCTGTTGTAAAAATCCCCGTCTAGCCCCGATTAATCCCCGCCTAGGCGCTAGGCCCCCCTTGTCTGCCGACGATTTTTTTTCCGATTAGGTCCGCTAACCCCGCCGCCTAGGCGGTAGGCCCCAGTTTGCCTCCTAGCTAGCGCCTAGCGCTTTTTACAACATTGATTTTATCTGATGTTTATTATGTTCTTCACTTTTGGAATCACTTTTCAAATGGACTTTTAAGTTTAAATGTCCATTTGAATGTTTTTGGAGTTGTTTAGTGGTTTATATTGGATGAAATTTTGAAATAAATCACATTTTCAAAAAAGTTCATTTTAGAAAGTGAGAAAAGTTGCTTCTCATTATCCATTTTCCGTACTTTTATTTGAAAGTTACTAAAAAAGTGGTATTTCCCCATTTTATCACATTTCTCTCTTAAAGCACTTTTTTGACACGGGTTCACTAAACATGGGTTAATAAGCCAAATGACTTTCAAAAAAAATTTAATTGCAGAAGTACTCTATATTTCAAACTATTTATGCAAATGTGCTCTTTATTGCCCCTCAAACATGTCCTGTTTGTTCATTGCCTTTGTGGGGGTGATGGGGTTATAAGGGCCAAAGACACAGAAACCACAGGCAAACAAGCAGTTCCTTGACACTGAAGGAACAATAACTCCTCTTCAAAGAACATTGCGTTATCAGAATAATATTAAGGCCAAAAATTAGGATATTTCAATTCACCGTTTTCATCTAGCACATAATATCGACAAATCATCTATTCATTCACAATGCGATAACAACTGGGGTGACAAATACACTTTTAACACCGGAGCCCTGGAGGACAGTTCTATTGTATCTCCAAGCTGAACAGAATGAACCACATGAGAACCATCAATGTATAGTAGCCCTTCTCTACAAAACCACGTGATATCCATAGTTTCATTTGACTTCACGAGCCCATGCATTAAGTGTGAAGTATCCCCTGGAGAAATCGGCTCCCTTACCATGTATTGAAGCTCCTTGGATAAAACGGGCATTGTGAATCCACCAGCTGAGTGCATTGCAGCCGTTGATCCAGCACCTGTCGAGACTCTAAGGCCACTTGATCTACAGTGCAGTAAAGAAGAGAGAGGCTCCCCATTTTTCTTGATCCTATTAATGCAAGAACATGAATGAAAAATAATACAATTACTCTGTGCCACAAAATGTGAAAAACAGAGCAATCTTCCTACCTGAATGAGAATCGAGAAACTGTTGCAGGACATGGATGAGCTAGTAGAACATCATTTAGTGCAGAAGTCGAGATGAGCTTTGAGTTGACACTAACAGCCATCCTTGCTAATTCAGATGGTTCAGATCGATTCTCAAGAATGTCATCTAGTATCTACAAAAAGAAATTCTGTTGATTATTTATATTTTCTCACAAGAGCGGCAACAATATTCACTAAGGGAAAATTCTTTGAAGCACGTGATTAATGAATTACGTAGTTGCCTCCTACTCAAATTTAGACTTGTGCAAGAAAAAATATCTGCCATGCTGGTTCAGAATAACTGCATTATAACATGTCATGTCCAATTTAGCAAGCTGGCAACCAGAATACGTTATAAGTATTACGTGCCTCTATTAGATCAACAGCATATTCAAGATTATTTGAATAATTAATGGGTTTTTGTCAACATGAATCCATGCAGTGCAAATCAATCAATCTAGACCAAGAGAGAGATATTCAAATTACATACGTTTTCTAAAATTTTCAGAATTTTTAATTTGATCAAAGCCACACTGTTGACCCTCCAACATTTTGAATACCCGCAAGCAGCCATAGAGTTTAAAAGAAAGAAAAATGGTTTAAGTGGTAGTTTACGTGTTCAAAGTTGTCGGCAGTGGCAGCACAAAGATAGCCAGTGCTCCTCGTAGCATCGAATTCTTCATTGAGTTCTGCCACCTAAGTAAATAACATAATTACTCTGTTACACCGACTGAAGTTAAAAAGGTAGTAGCAGTAGTAGTAGTACTAATAATAATAATAATAATAATAATAATAATAATAATAATAATAATAATAATAATAATATAAAGTCGGCATAAAAGAATCTTGAATATTCTAAATCAACCCAAAGCAAGCAAAGAAATAAATTAACCTCTTCTGGTCGAGTGGGATCAGAATTCACTCCAAGAACTGGAATTGTATCGTCCATTAAATGGCTTGCTTGTAATAGTGTGCCATCACCTCCCACCGTAATGACTAGATCTACATCACGGATAGGCTTAGATAGATCACTACGAAAAACAGCTTTCCAGTCAACAACCTTTTTCTTCAAAATATTCTGGAAGAAGTCAATCGCATTTTTGTGCGCCAATGTCCTGTCGTGTAAGTATCTTAAGACCTGCAATTCCTCAGGAGAATAAAACTGATGTTACCAGAGCATGATATATGAATAAAACAAAGAAAGCCATAGAGGTGGCATTAAGATTTGAACTACAAAGCTAATGACATCAAGTAAAGAATTCAATCTGTCCAAAAAACCTCTAAAAAGTATCCTGTTTAGATACACTTCAATAGTCAGACAATTACCATATAAAAGTTTTACCAATTGGCATAGTTTAGCATGTCCTATTATTGTCTCCTATTGCCAAGTTCTCACGGTAGCCCCAGCGTATTGTCACAGTTCTGTCATCTCACACCAAAATGACATGAAACTCCAATTTCAAAATATATTACCTTATTCATCTATCAATTTAGTGAAATATCCATGCCGTGGAAACTCAAAGCAAATTATTACTTGTACAGTAATCATTGTATGCTTTTAGATGAATAAATAGGCATCACTAGGCCATGGTTGTTAAAGTTGACTTCAATTTGAAACGAACTATATACACAACTATTGGGCAGAGTACTGACCATTTCATAACTCATAGTGAATGGATCATAATACCAACGACCTGGCTTATGTGAATTCTTCCTACACGATTATCTTTCATAACTTAACAACCAAGAAAGGATTGGTGCCCTGCCCAATTCATAGAAACAGAAATCAATACTGGACAAGATATAGTTATATGCTGCAAATACATTAAGCAGATGTGGATAAATGCCACAAACTTTGCATGGATTTTTCACACTTTCTCCATTTTGAGGTGATCAGTTAAGCTTCGCCAAGAAAAATCAAGCTATCATGCACTATACAAAACCCTGCCCATCATCACTAGTTCACTACTTATTAATGGTTTTTTTCTTCCCCAATGCTTTTTATGGAATCATAGAACAGGCCAACTAAGTTTTACACTTATCACATATATAAGTGAGGTTAATTACATGAATCTTCTTCTCCACTCCATTCTCCAAATGCTAATTCGTAATATTAGTTTACCAAAGAAAACAAAATTCCAACCTTTTTGAATAACCACATTCCATTGGCAATTTTGGTCACCATCCTACTAGACTTATGGGTGGGTTCTGCTCAATCTCCTAACTGAAGCATCTACATATTTCACTGTATTTGCCAAACCATCCCAAACGACCGAAATTGCTAAAAACTAAAAATATGTGCAATGCAGTATAATGAATGAAACATCTACTAAAATCCCTCTGTTAGCAAACATCAACAATAACTCAATAACAACTCTTGAATGTAGTATTTCCCCGTAATACTAGTCTTTTTGACATATTATCAAACAGATAAGATGCTTCAAACGAACATGGATTTTTCTTCCCGCAACAGTGTCCAATGTAAAGAAAAACACAACAACATCATCAACTCATTGAATAATCAACAAAGAAACCTATAAATTCGATGGGTTTCCATTTTATCCCACCAATTTCACGTTCAAAATTGAATACCTTATGGCGGTTGGAGGTGGAGGAGGAGATAGAGTGAACAGCTGATTCATGAGAAGGGTACACATCAAATGGCTTCAACAGCATGAGCAATCTCTTCCGCACCATTTTTTTTCCTTTCTCCTTTTCTCCTCAGTAGCCACTATAAATTATAATTAGCCCCCATGAATTTCTTTTTAGAGAACTTGTATAATTGGTAATGTTTATTCATATCAACACATTCTGTCAGTTTTTGTTTACAAATTATTTAACAATTTGATAAACTCATTGACGACCCAATTATACCATTGGCCCAAAATTAGGTTCAAGAGGCCCAGTAAAAGCAGCCCAAGTCCACGGATCTAAAAGGCCTTAAAATTTTCTTGCACCATATTATACGTCAGGACTCAGGAATATCTAAATTTACTAACTTTTCACTTACCTTTTGTCCATTATGCGGTGATTATTGTTTTAGTACAATGAGGGAATAGTTGGAAATGGTACACATTCGTATAAGATTGAACTTAGGGCAAACGCCTTTACAACACGAGTTTAAGTTTTAATAAATTTCGTTTATATAAATCTCATTACATTGTATGTTGAGATTTGTCTGCAATGTGTAAATTTCACTTGACTCAAAATAGGTCTATGTGCGAATAACTAACATATGATAAGATGGCTCTAACCATAGTTTAACGGTCTGACCAATCCATAGTAAGTGTCTAGCAGCACATAATAGAGGTTCGAATCTCACTGGACTCCTGGGCGATATTCAGTTAGGATTTGGCCTTTTGTGTGCACCAGTTGTATTAATTGTGGATATTTTGGCCTCTGTATGCACTATGCACCAATATATTTCTTGGGAAACCTGAGAACCGTCGAGGCACATCTCTTAATTTACCTTCTTTACCAAACTATATATAAAGACGGAGTCCGTAGGAGAGTAAGGGGTAAATATATAAAAAAAAAAAAAAACAAGGATAAGACATAATATTGAAGAAATTTCTAGGTAGTGCAAGTCCACATCAATATGCACATTACAAATGTACGACAAATTATGTCTGCAAGAAATCTGCATGCATGAAAGATTGAGATATCTCACTAGCTAAGCTAGAACAACAACAACAATAATTATGTCATCGTAGGGGATCATTATAGTATGAACATAGATTGTAGTCGCTTTATAAAACACCAGATTTCATATTTTATCTTCTTGATCATGTTGAGAGAAACTAGTAGGCCCAGAGAAAATGTCTGAAATTTCCTTTTGAAAAAGATCAA
Source organism: Rehmannia glutinosa (assembly GCA_016081115.2). Lineage (NCBI taxonomy): Eukaryota > Viridiplantae > Streptophyta > Magnoliopsida > Lamiales > Orobanchaceae > Rehmannia > Rehmannia glutinosa. The sequence goes on from JABTTQ020001161.1 coordinate 134,836, forward strand.
TCTTCATGCTCGGACCAGCGCCTAAGGCCCTAAACACAATTTTATTTTATTTTATTTTTCACTACAGTATTTAGGGATGAAAATGAGGCGGGTCAGCCAGAAATCACACATGCCCCGTGTCTAGAATGGAACGGGACTGTTCGGCCCGTCACGGGTCACAAGACGGGCAGGTCGACTCATTTAATTTTGCCCCGTTATAACTTAAATTAAATAGAAAAAATACATTTATAAAATATTATTTACAAAAAAAATTTGTTATTAATTTATAAATATTAGATATAATATAAGAATATATAAAAATTATATTATAATATATATTATATATGCAAGATATATATTAAAATATATTTTAAAAATAAAAATTTTAGACGGGGCGGGTACCTGTGGGGCGGAAGTGATACCCAGACCCGCTCCGAATCACGAGGCGGAGGACCCAAACAAACAGGAGCGGGTCATGTCGGGTCGAAATTGCCATCGCTAATAGTGTTATACATTTGACCAATAAAACAATTTGGTTTTGGGACTAAATAAAAAGATTTAAGCGAAACTAAAATTAATAAGACTTAAGACGAACGAGTGTGATGATGTACTTATACAGACACGTTTGGTTGCAACCTTTAACAATTATTTATTAGTATTTTATGTAAAGGAAATTGAATTCAGAAATGAATATCAATATGGAATAATTTAGGAGTCCAATATTTATTTATAATAAACAATGTTTTAAATAAAGGTCAAGATATTCTTTTTTTTTTTGAATAAGCAATGTTCTAAAAAGCGCTAGACGTTAGTCGGGCGCGCAGCCCAGGGCCTAGCGCTAGGCGGGCCTAATAAAAAAAATAACTTAGGCGGACAAGTGGGGCTTAGCGCCTGAGCGGGGACTAATCGCCATTAGACAGGGGATTTTTAGAACAATGGATATAAGTACTTGGTGAAAATTATAAATCTGAAAACACAAAAGATAAAAGTGGGTGAAATAGCTAGGGGTAGGGGTGTTCATCGAATCGAATTCCGGATTCTTCGACTTCTTCGAATCGAATTTAATCGAATGAACATTTTAAACCTCAATTCGAAATTTGATCCTAATTCGATTAATTCGAATCGAATTTAAACGAATTGGATTTCTCGATTTTCGAATCGAATTCGAATCAATCCAAAAATCCTAATTTATCGATGAAGTGAACAAGGTTTGGATTCATAACATAATATGTTTGGACTATACCTAGTAAAATTCCAGATTTTGTTTTTTTCAAAATTACAAATTATCGACTAACTATTTTTCATTGTTTAATTTAACTATAGACTATCATAAATTCATAATGAACTCCCTTATATAAATTTAATAAAACATTTTGTGTCAATTTTATACCAAAACTAGTTACTTGGTAAATAACTTCTATACTCAAATATGAGGTATCAAATTGACAAAGTGTATGTATGAAAATAGATAAAGAGATATAATGTGTGCTATCATATAATTTATTATTTTAATATGATCTGAAGATAAATATATGTAATATAGTGTACAGATGTATAATATATAATGCATATTGTAATAAGAATTTAAAATAAAGGAAAAAAATAAAGACTATATTATATAAATGTGTAGTGTATGTTGTATAGTGTATGTACACAAATTTTGTACTTCTCTATACAATGGACATAGCTGGTGGAATATTCTTATAGATTATTTCACCATATGCCCTCCACGTGAGATTGTAAGAACGAAACAGTTTTTACCTAAAATATATTTTTTAACACAAAAAATGATTATTTGATTATGGTCTAAAGATAAAAATTTGAAGCAATGTAAAATGTATTTCATATACTATTAAGTGTAATTATTTCTAACAAAAACTAAAAAACAAGATGGAAAAGAGTTATAATTTTACATTTTAATTTAAAGAGTAGTGTTTTATTCATTTATATATATATTATAAATGCATGTGTATAATTTACATATATACAATAAATAATTATGTATAGTGTGAAATATATACATATAAATTTCGAATTGAAATACGAATTCGAATTTAGTCGAATTTCACCTCGAATTAGAATTTTCGAATAGAATTCGAAAAAAAAACTCAATTCATTATTCGATTCAAATATTCATATTCGAGATTCGAGTTGATTCGAAATTCGATTCGAAATTCAAAAATCCTAATTCGAAAATAAAATTTTCGGACCGAATCGAATTTCGGATTCATTCGAAAAATGAACACCCTAGCTAGGGGACAGTGAACAAATAATTTGCGGAGATACATTACAATAGAAACTAACATGCATCATTTATCAATTGTATATTGGTCTACCTAATTTAATTATGAATTTTCATGTTAGACTCATGAACAAGATTAATTCATCACACTTTTTGAGTTATTGATTGTAATCTGATTTGAATTAAACTCGAGATCTGCTGACAAAAATGAAAAACTGCTCTTGAAGTCCGCATTTTATTAAGACTTTATTCGTCTAGTTTAAATATCCTATTTTAATTTAATATTTTATTTTTATACATATATATATATATAATTTATAAGATATACACGTTTGTGTATAACTGTATATATATTTTTAAAATATATATCTGGCATTAATTATATATATGTGCAGGGACGAAACTAGACATTTTATTTTGGGATGCTAAATTAATAAAAAAATAATATTTATATAAATACCAAAAATTAATATTTAAAATAAATTATATATGCACTAATTGAGTTTTTGAAAATATTGGGGCTAAAGCCCCACAGTACCCCCACAAGCATGGGCATACCCTCCTTATCAATTGGGGAGCTTTAGCCCCACATTTTTTAAAAAATCAATTAGTTCTGTGTAAATTTTATTTTAAAAATAATTTTTGTATTAAATATTTATTTTCTATCGATTTAGCACTTAAGATTACACGTTTAGTTCTGTCCCTGTCCACAAGAAGGCGCCCTTGTATATATGGTGTGCGTATGTTATATGAAATGCATAACGCTAAACAATTTATAAATCTATTCATGATGTGACTAATTCACATTAATCTAAAAAATATTATTAATTATAACTCAAAATAGATATTATTAATTATTATCTTGTCTAGCAAAATACTAGTAAAAATATAAGATAGAGGAATCTAAAAATCTTGCCAAGTTGGTCCTGGAAAAAGTGGAAGGGACATGCCTTTGGCAAAGGCATAAATCCACCTTTTTCTTTAATTCTCATGCCCATGAAAAATAAACTGAAAAATAAAAAGCATGTAGACAGGTAGCCAGCAATAAAACAAAATTGGATTGATAAAATAGTTGAATATGCATCACCATGTAATAGAAAAAGAGAGATCCCATAAGACAGTCCAGTAGATATTAGATTATGAAAAATCCTTTACTTTTTCTGTCAAAACAGCAAAAAAAGAAGATTTTTTTTTACCACCATTGATTACCCCCTGAAAAAGCTTTTAATTGTTGACTCATTTATGACCATTCATTTGTTGCCTTTAAGACCATCTCTAACCGAACTCTAAAACCCACACCAAAACACCAAATATCTAAAAAACATCATCCAACCCAACTCTAAACATCACACCAAATTTGGTGTACCAAATTGGTGTAACACTATTCATTACACCAAATTTGGTGTGATACAAATATTCCCTCTTTGCTCTCCAATTTCTTCTACTTCAAACTTTTAATTTCTATTGTATCCTATATTTGATATATAATTTATTTGTAACATAGTTTTAGTTATTTAAATTTTGTATATAATTATTATTTTGGATGAACAATAGTTAATATTTACCAATAAATTATTATAAACTAAACTTAAAATTTTCATAAACCAAAATAATTAATAAACAAAATTATAATTTAATTAAAAAAGCATCAAAGAAATAATTGCATAAACAAATAAATTAATTAATGTAATATTAGTTAAATATTAGATAAATATAAGTTATATTGTGATATTAGTTATAATTTATTTATTGTGATATTAGTTGTAATATTAATTTTGCAATATAATTAATTAATGTAATATTAGTTAAATATAAGTTTTTATTTAGTTACATTAATAATAATAAAATATAAGCAAAAGAAATAATTGCATAAACAAATAAATTAATTAATGTAATATTAGTTAAATATAAGTTATATTGTGATATTAGTTATAATTTATTTATTGTGATATTAGTTGTAATATTAATTTTGCAATATAATTAATTAATGTAATATTAGTTAAATATAAATTTTTATTTAGTTACATTAATAATAATAAAATATAAGCAAAAGAAATAATTGCATAAACAAATAAATTTGTTATTCCAAAATGAAAAAAAAATTATTAAAATATTCATTTGGTGTAAGATTTAGTGTAGTGGGTTGGAGATGGGTTTTGCAAAATTACACCAAAACACCAAATTTGGTGTGATTTTCACACCAAATTTGGTGTTATGGGTTGGAGATGCCCTAAAATCTCCAGGCAGCTGTAAACCTTATGTGCCCAATAAATATATTTAAATAATTGATAAATATATATATTAAAAAGTGTTGGAATATTGGTTAGAGTGGAGGGGATAAATTTAAAAAAAACTAAAAGATATCGGGTTCGAACCACTGTCAACACCCAAGAGTGATTGATATCACTTGAGCTACAAACTCTTGGTAAGTGCTATACTCATTAATTATTCATATATATTTTTTTGTGTGATTCATAAAAGGCCGCTAGACTATGTTCAAATAGTCAACACCATAATCGGCGTAGCTAGGGGGCCCTCCCGCCACCTCGCATCCCGATTTTCTTGTTCCGTTTTTTCTATGGAAAAAATGAAAAAAAAAATATATATATATATTTAAAGAGGAAAAATAGTTGAGTTAGGGGGAAAAAAGTTTTGGACTAGGAATAACTATTCGGGCTGGCTACGCCCCTGACCATAATGGACTAAAGATTCTTTAAATGAGTTATAATGCTTATATTAAACTCATAGAGGTCCAAAATCCAAATTCATAAAAGCCCAATATAACTATCTCAAAGCCCATAATCATACGAAACCCTAAACGTTGTTCGCACCGTGCCATTTAGGGTAACACTTTATAATATTTTGGTATATAAGACTTTTCACCATTTCGAAGTATGCAATTTTATTCAATAGCATTCGCCGATAGGGCTCCACCTATTACTTGCTTCCCGACAAGGAAGAAAATCGCGAGAATAAGTTGAAAGGAGTCAATTCTCGATCACTGGAATACGTAGGTTTAAGGTGCTACCGCATAAGCCAACAAATCACCGTTGAGCATAGTATTTACTGCAGTCATTTGCACATATATTACTAAAATATCCTTTCAAGGTAACAAATTTGTGTTCAAATATATTAATTGGTATGTTTATTAATTAAGAGTCAATGATTATTTGGATCCATGTTTCTTGTTTTATAACTCGATATGCTTAAGTTGAGATGTAAATATATCGTGTCCAATCAAATAAGGTTTTGTTGAATTTAATTTTTGAATTTGTATTTGAGTTTGATTTGACTACCGGATGAGAAAAAATTTAGTACTAACAAGTTATAAAATGGGTCAAACTCAGGAATTATATAACTGATGAAATTAATTAAATTAAATTATAATTGAATTAAAAACCTTTCGAAAAGAATAAAGTGTTTAAATTTGATTTGGTTTACTAAATAATTTGAACTCAATTCGTCCTAAAACTAAGGGTAAAATTTTATAATTTTGATAAGTGAATAAAAATTTCCTGATATATATAATATAAAGATTATTTTAATAATAATAATAATAATAAAAATAATAAAGGAAAAAGAATTAAAAAAATTCAAAAGAGAGGAGAAACAAATTCCCTCCAAATGATTGGGTACTACAGTACAAGCTGGCTCCCGCCATCCCTCCATCATATATAAGTAAAGGCAGGAATCCATTTTCCACAGTCTGCCAACAATTTCACTCTAACCGATTCTCTCTCACTAGTACTACCTATAGATACAACATATACATACACACCTTTATAGCGCACACGCATATTGATACGCATAACGCAGTACGCACCATAGTTTTATATAAAGCTCTGTCTCTATATATACCCATAATAAAGCTATCCCCCTCCTTTTTGATTCCGCCCTTTTCACTTTCTTCTAGAGAACTCATTCGTCTTCTCAAATTCCATTGCGAAAAGGCACTGCAAAGGATGGAAAGGAAACCGCAATGCTTTAATGGAGCCTGACGTCAACATTTCTCGAATTTCCAGGTTAGTATTTATTTTCTGTTTTTCTGTTCAATTTTTTTTGCATAGATGTTCGTACTTAATTAAACTGTTTATGAATGGTATATTGATTATGTGATTTGATTTGATGTGCTTAATGTTCTGTAGTGTTGTCGTGTTGAGTATTCATTAGTTCTATAGGTTGGTAAATAAATGTTATGCATAAAACGTATTATGTGATCGTTACCGTCATATTAGTGATCGTATTGTAAATTTTTAACAGTTTAACTGTTTGTGAATAAAACATTGATTATGTATTTATGTGATTTGATTTGATGTGCTTAATGTTCTGTAGTGTTGAATTTCATTAGTTCAATAGGTTGGTGATAATGTTCTGCAAAAAACGTATTATGTGATCGTTATCGACCAGATTAATGATCGTACTGTGAATTTTTAACAGTTTCAAATTGCCTATGGATGACGCTTTCTGTTGTCTCTCACTTTTCAGTTCAACACATTTTTTTTTGTGAGATGTGGTTGATGTTTTTTTTTCTAAAAGGAAAATCAGATAGGAAAATTGATTCTGCGAGATATATAGGCAAGGGCGGAGATAGGGGGCTACACTGGACCCCCCCCCCTTTTTTCTTTAAATTTTTGTTACCCTATAAATTTAAAAAAAAAATTAATTATAATTTATATGATTTTCGTGTATCGGCCCACACCGGTTTCGTGTACCGGTCCACCCCATTTTTTTTCCTGGATTCGCCCTTGTATATAGGTGTGCTGTGCCAATTGTATGCTACTGAAAATAGTATTGAGAAATTTCGAGCTTAGAAGATGCCACAACGTTATACCTTGTAATTGGCACTTAATAGTTGTGTGATTAAATTACTGGTGCTCAGTATGTATATATTTTTCAGTCTCCACATAGAAGCACCCTTCATGTACTGGCAGCAGGTTTTGGATACATGATTTGAAAAGAAGTAGAAGTGTAGCGTATAGTGATAGAGGGATAAACCTGCTCATTTTCCTTCACAAAGTGGTGAAGAATACAAAAAATGCTAATCAATATCATAGCAAGTTTTTGAGGTGCAGTGCAAATGTTTGGCCGTGAGCTAGATATTAAGCATTTTTGACCCCGTTGTCTTGAGGTGCCATATATGTTCTATAATTTCGCGGCACCCTACCATATGCAGGATCTACATGACCGGGAGAAGGAGGGTTAGTGGTTATAATGCTGCTTGGGCAATGCCTGGCAATCTGGCATGACGGGAGGATGGTGGATCTGGTTGGGATGGGGGCTAGATTGGACAACGAGAGGGGTGATGACTGATGATCTCTGTGAGAGGCACTCGAACTCCATATCATTCTAATTTTAATACATGATTCTAAACTCAACCTAACTCCGCCTGCATATAGACAGGGCAACCCGTCTATATGTTGCCGGTCCCAAGCCCGGATAAAGGAGGAGGGTTGCGTTAGGTCGACAAAACAGTAAAACTCTTGTCATTTCCTTATGGTATGGATCATATAAGACATCGTGATAAGGCTAGGATGCTCCCCGTAGGAGTGCGCCGCAGGTCCGATCGCGGTGTCTTGGCAAGGACCGCTACACCTCCATAAGGGCTTGGGTGTAGTGAAAAATACACAAGAGCCCTCACACACTAATAAGAGGAACACAAATGATAATAAGAAAATTAGAAAGTATAGAATTGGCAATTTGGAATATAGGTACTTTTGGGTAAAACTATAGAGCTCGTAGATATTATGAGAAGGCGAAACATAGATATTATGTGTATCCAAGAGACTAAATGGGTAGGCGAGAAGGCTAAGACACTAGATACTACAGGTTATAAGCTTTGGTATAGTGGAAAGGATAGAACTAGGAATGGGGTGGGTATCATTGTAGATCCTCTCTTCATAGATCAAGTAGTAGGAGTAACTAGAAAAGGAGATAGAATTATATCCCTTAAAATTGTAGTAGGTAACGAACTTATAAATATTGTTAGTGTATATGCACCTCAAGTAGGATTAGATGATGCTACTAAGGCTAAATTTTGGGAAGATTTAGAAACTCTAATGCAATCAATCCTCAAAATGAAAAAGTCATCATAGGTGGAGACTTAAATGGACATGTTGGGAAGGATAATGAAGATTATGAAAGGGTCCATGGAGGATATGGCTTTAGCTCGAACAATGAGGGGTAGAACCATCCTAGACTTTTTGCGATTTGCTTATGATTTTATTATAGGTAATACCTTCTTTAAAAAGAGAGACGAACATTTAATCACATTTAAAAGTGGTCCTAACAAATCACAAATTGACTACTTTCTAACCAGGAAAAACGACAGAAAAATATGCAAAAATTGCAAAGTAATACCGGAGAAAGCCTCACCACCCAACATAGACTACTAGTTTTGGATATCAAACTTATTAACATACACTTAAAGAGAAAGAAAATTAACATACCGAGAATTAAGTGGTGGAACTTAAAGAATATAGAAAAAAGAGATAGTTTTGTCAAATCTCTAGTAGAAACCATTGATTGGAAAGTGGAAGACAAAGCCAATGAAACATGGAACTATGTAACTACTCAAATGAAAAAGATCGCAAAAAGAAACATTAGGGGTGTCAAATGGTAATAAATGGAATAAAGAGTCATGGTGGTGGAATCAAGAAATCCAAGAAAAGGTAAAGGAAAAACGAACTAGTTACAAAGTATTGTATTCCTGTAAAAACGAAGAAAACCTTACAAGATATAAAGACGCCAAAAAAGAAGTAAGAAGAGCAATATATGAAGCAAAAACCAAGGCATATGAAGATTTCTATAAGAAACTAGATACTAAAGAAGGAGAGAAAGATATATATAAAATAGCAAAATTTAGAGAAAAACAAACAAGAGATCTAACCCAAATTAAATGCATAAAAGATGAGAATGAAAACATTTTAGTGAAAGACGAGGACATAAAAGATCGATGGAGGAGGTATTTCAATAATCTTTTTAATGAACCGAAGAGGAATGAAGTCACATTAGGGGAACTAGGCCAATCTGAATCGAATAGAAACCGTACCTTTTATCGTAGAATTCAACTTCATGAAAAAAAAAGCACTAAACAAAATGAAATGGTGCAAAGCAAGTTGGCCTAGATGATATACCAATTGAAGCGTGGAAATGTTTAGGTGGAGTTGGAATATCATGGCTTACTAAATTATTTAATGTTATTCTAAAAACTAAGAAAATGCCTCGATGAATGGAGAAAAAGTATATTGATACCTATATATAAAAACAAAGGGGATATACAAAATTGTGCAAATTACGGGGAATTAAATTAATAAGTCATACAATGAAACTATGGGAAAGAGTTATAGAAGCAAGAATAAGAAATGAAACTAGTATATTAGATAATCAATTTGGCTTCATGCGGGAAGATCCACAATTGAAGCTATACACTTAATTAGACGATTATGTGAACAATATAATGAGAGAAAACAAGATTTACATATGGTTTTTATTGATCTTGAAAAGGCATACGATAGAGTCAACCGTGATATAATGTGGCGCGTATTGGAAAAAGAGGAATAAAAATAGCCTACATAGATGCCATAAAAGATATGTATGATGGTATAACAACATGTATCAGGACACCAATGGGAATATCTAGTGAATTCCCAAACACTATAGGTTTGCATCGGGATCCGCTCTAAGCCCGCAGTACCTTTTTATCCTAATAATTGATGAAATCACTAAACACTTACAAAAATCCATCCTGAATGTATGTTATTTGCGGACGATATAGTTTTAATTGATGAAACAAGGGAAGGAGTAAATGCAAAATGGAAGTTTGGAGAGAAGCACTAGAATCAAAAGGTTTTACTATAAGTAGGGCTAAAACAGAATACATGGAATGCCACTTTAGTAAAAACAACGGGAACAATGAGACGAAGGTTAAAATTGATGGACATGAAGTGAGTATAACAAAGAGTTTTAAATACTTAGGATCTATAATTGAAGAGAACGGAGAAATCAATAAAGATGTCACACATAGGATCCGGGCGGGTTGGAATAAATGGAGGAGTGCATCTTCTATCCTTTGTGACCGTAAAATACCATTAAAATTGAAAGGAAAATTTTATAAAACGGCCATAAGGCCCGCAATGCTTTATGGAGCGAATGTTGGGCGACTAAATATGAACACGAACAAAAATGAGGGTAGCGAGAGATGAGAATGCTAAGATGGATGTGCGGACACACTAGATTAGATAGAATAAGAAATGAACACATTAGAAACAAAGTGGGAGTAGCACCAATAGACGAGAAAAATTAGAGAAACACGATTAAGATGGTTTGGACATGTTTATAGGAGACCTTTAGATGCACCGTGCGACGTTTAGAAGGTAGAGAATCACTCACACAAATCAAAAGAGGAGAGGTAGGCCTAAAAAGACTTGGAAAAGAAGCTATTAAACATGACATGTTATACCTAGAAATAAACGAAAATATGGCTTTATGACCGTAAACGATGGCGCGATATGATCCGCATGGTAGGCCCAGCGAGCGGGATTAAGGCTCAGTTTGTTGTTGTTTGTTGTTGATTCTAAACTCAACCTGAATTAACTAAGAACTGATCGTGTCTATTAGCAGCCTGTATAACTAAACTTCATACCCCCTCTCTTACAAGCACTGTTCTAAAAATCCCCGTCTAGTTGCGATTAGTCCCAGGCCTAGACGTTAGACCTTCTTGTCCGCCTACAGTTTTTTTCCAATTAGGCTCCACCTAACTCCGCCCGGGTCTCGCTTAATCCTGTCCAGGCTCCGCTTAGGCGCTAGGCCCCATCCTGCCGCCGAGTCTCGACTAGCACCTAACGCTTTTTAGAACACTGGTTACAAGTAGATTTTGTAATCCACGTCCACTGGAAGTCAAAGATTTCCATTTCTTTTAGCTTTTTAGCTCCTACCTTTCGAAGGAAAGGGGAGTTTCACTTCGATTGGCTTTGTGCGAAGCCGACTGTACGGAATATCATGCCACAAGCGAAAAGAAAAAAAGCACCCAAGCTTGCCAACTTCGTTGCCTTTGTGCCACCTCGAGAGTGACAGGAGGAAGTCCCAACTCTATACCTATTCAGTAAATTCCAAGTGATGGCGATTTTGCTCCTATCCTATACTTAGTTCCATTGAATTCCTTTCACTGATTCCGTCACAGGACAGTGATGAAGGGACTTAACACTACTCTTCTGTCAAGTATCAGACAGTGGAAGTCAAAAAGTTCCATTTCTTTTAGCTCTTTAATTTTTGAGTAATTTGATGGGAGGAGAAGAGAGGAGGTGAGAATCGAACAGGCACATGCCTGAATTTTATAAAGGTCTTTTCTCTAGGCTACCAAACGATTTTCACATCTTTAATTTTCAATAGAAAGCAACTAGTTCGAGCGACTTTTTTTTCCACCTCCAGATATAGTTTTAATTGAAAAGTGACAATTATTCACGACCCTGGACCCTGACGAGTACTGGGTAGCTAGCTTTGTTGCAGACTTACTGATTCCATGAAATGGACTCTCTCGTTTCTGTCTTTTTCTTGGCTTCAATATCTATGTTGCTAGAACGTTGCCTTGATGGGCTTTCGTGCGTGGTGCAAATGCCATACGTTTCTCCACTTGCCTTTGTTTGACAGAGAAAAGGAACAAATTAAAGGGTAAATGCGGGTCTTTTCTGTCCCCGATAACTTTCCCATTAGGCCTAGTTGCTGCTTGGTCCTTTAACCACCTCTGATGATATCTTTTTTGATACCCTTTCCCCTAATTCTTGTTATGCATCATTTTGCAAATGTAGGTAGGATATTTAGTGTTTTTGATCACCTCATGTGTCCTAGAAAATATTTACAATATTTTAGGCGACAATATCCCAATAATTATCACATCAACTCTGTGTCCACAATCCAACAGCTGCAATTATTGTTAGATGTCCGCATCCAGTATGAAGTATCCCCGCATTCTTATCACAATCCAGCGATCTTTCTGTAAATATTAGTCATTTTTGTTGTTGTAGCATGTATTGTTGTCCTCTCTCATTCTTATCACAATCCAGCGATCTTTCAATAAATATTAGTCATTTTTGTTGTTAATGTTGTTCTCTCTCTCTCTCTTAAAGTCTGGTATTTAAAGCTATTATAGTAAATAACTTTTATTTACTACCCAATACTTCAGGGTAAAATTTTCAATTACATTATTTATTCAGTCGTTTTTTTAGCCATTATCAAATCAAGATGTTCTTTAGCAATCTTTTTCAAACACATATTTTTTTAGCTATTTTGGGGTGTGAAAAACCCAATTTGACCTTGATTGAATTTACTTGCACCAAAAGACACAATAGCGCGAGACGTGAGTTACAGTGACTCGACACTGTAGCGCGAGTTAAATGTGACTCGACACTGTAGCACGACATTGTAGCGCGAGTTACATGCATAGGTGGCAAAATTCAAGATTTGGGTTGGACTGGGCTGCAACTTTCCCGGCCCAAAAAATTCGGGCCCATCTGGCCCGCCCGATGGGCCGGGCTAGCCAGACTTTTCCGGGCCGACCCGAAATTTCGCAAAAGCCGGCCCGGCCCATTGCCAGCTCTAGTTACATGTGACTCGACACTGTAGCGCAAGTTACATGTCACTTGACACTGTAGCTAGGGGTGGCTACGGTTCTGGAACCGCCGGTTTTGTTTCCTCAATTTGGAGGAACCGGAACTAGAATCGTTGCCATCCGATTTTGGTTCCAAAACTAGAACCGATTATTCCGGTCCGGTTTCTCCACGGTTCTGGTTCGGTTTTAACCGGAACTATTTGTTTTTCTTTTGATAATTTCTTGATTTCTTAAAATAGTTTGTCAATTTCAGTTAAAAAAATAATAAAAAAAGACTTGAAATTAATATTCAATAAAATTTTATACTTAATACTAATAAAAATATTAAACTACGTATATATACTATTAGAGTATAGAAGAATCAAACTTCACGTAGTTCGCTTACAACAGTTGGTTTACATGTCTCATGTAGTTACGAAAATAAAACATCATAATAAACATTTAACATTTCTTCTAGCATGTATTTATTGTTGGTTTTAACCTTAAAAAAGGGGTTACATTATGGTTCCATCACGGTTTTACTGACGATTCTAACCGATGGTTAAAACCGCCAGTTCCATGGTTTTTTAGACCTAGGAATTGGAACCGAAACCGGCCTACATAGTTCCGGTTCTGGTTTTGGAACTGTTGACCATGATTACTGTTTAGGAACTGTTGACCATGGTTCCGGTTTGGAACTGATTTTGATTCTATTTGGCCACCCCTAACTGTAGTGTCGAGTTACTTCGACTCGACATCGAGTTACAGTGACTCGACATCCAAGTTCTCTCACTTATTATAACCCAGTTATTTTGTTTTTCTCCAAAAAACTTTGAATTCAAATAACTTGTTCGTTTTAAATTTATTTTGCTTGTATAATATATCAAATTAATACTCTTTTCGATATCTATAATTCAACATCCATATTGCATATTTACAAACGAAAAATACATATTCAATTTTTTTTTAAAAAAAAAACTTGAAAGAAAAGAGTAAGAGGATACATAGAGATAAATGAAAGAGAGAGAGAGAAATAACCAAATATCAAATAAACATCTTTAGAAGGGTATGAATGTCATTTTATATCCCAAAATAACCAAAAAGATGTGTTTGAAAAATTGGCTATGTTTAATCTTTACACTATGGAAATGACCAATTTGAAACATTTCCACTTATTTATTTGTAGGATATAGGAATAGCTTTTAACTCCATGTGCCAAAAATGAGAGGAGGGGAATGTTTCTATTTTAATAGCATTAGGGTTAATGCACGTCAAGTATATATTAAATAATGTCACCTTATTTATCATCTATTAATAATAATAATAATAATAATAATAATAATAATAATAATAATATTGAATTAGGAAATAAATACTATATATAACAGAATTTAGTGTTTCCTCAACAAAAATTTTTTTTTAGTGCAACTATAACTTGTGTATTTCAAAATCTAAAAAGAATGTTTGGTTAGTGATTGATCGTTTTTAGTGAATGCATTGGTTAATTAAGGGTGAAATTCGATGTGATGCATTAGATGACACAATATATGTTTAATGTTATTTTCGATGAAGAAATTAAAAAATTTATAATTGGAAGAATTTAATTAATAAAATATACCTTGTCAACGTGGTCTACCAGTTTGCCGAATTTTTTCACGTTTCTGTATCTACTTTGGGCCACGGAACTAGTGTGTGCATCTAATTAATAATGACATAAAATTTTGTAATTGACTAATTTATTTTGGAAAGATATTATATTAATTAATCATAATGGGACATAATTGATTGGTATTTGGGACGAAAGAAACTAATTAATATTGGTAAGGGAAAACCAGTGACTACGGTCGGGGAAGGTTGATGTTCATAAGTCGAAAGGGTTTATAAGAATGTTAACATTCTCCGAATCCAGTGTATAAATAAATGTTTAAAATGATTTAGTCGAAGTTGTAATAAGTTGTAACTGTTTTTTTAATTAATGAATGAAATTCTATTTTTATTCTAAAAAAAAATTTAAATAGGCCAATGATAAGACTAAATACCACATGTGTAAGATGGACGTACACCCCCAATTAAAACACTTTGGTAAAATTGTATGAGATTAAAATTAAATAATTTTTTATTGGGATCTAAAATAAAACTGTTTGATTTTATAGATTTTGCTGTTGGTTTTTTATGAGGAGAAGGAGAACAGAAATTATCGGGACAGCATAGTGCGTAATGAAACTTCTTCCTTTTACGGTTTTACCATTCACGTGAACCCCATGAACATTTATGATTGAAATTTCATTTATGGCCTACTTTAATTTACTCCTTTCCCTGTTTGAAATTCCTCTTCTACTATAATTCCCAGACAATTTACTCTGTTTCCATTAATTTCTGGAAGAATCATTTCATTTGGCAAATAACGTAAAAGTATGTTTCCGGACAATATATATTAAAATCAATACTTCATTACGGCTATATACTCCAAAGAACCCGGATATCAGAATCCCGTAGTCGGGACCCACCTATCATGCGTACACTCCCCCACCCAGAAAGACCCGATGGATGATATAATTAGTTAAACTAATCACACGCCCAATTGCCAATCATTATGAAACTTAAGACTAACCAAACATAAATCCAGCTATGGAGGGTCCTACCTCCAAGGATAGGGCGAATTGTTAAGTATCAAGGTCAATAAGAGGGTGGTGCTTTGATGTCGTAGGTTCGAATTTATGTAGTTACAATTCTTTGCTGCTATTCGTGCATATCCTTCGATTTACATTATATCTAGTTCAGAGCCTCTGGTTCTGGTGGAGGTTTCCCGGGAAAAACCTTTTTTTTTGAAAGCTATGGAGGGTACTAGCAGGAGCGTAGCTAACGAGAGGCCACCCCGGCCCCACGCGCACCCCCAATTTTTTTTTTCCTGTTTTTCTTATGGAAAAAAATGAAAAAAAGATTTATGTATTTTTTTAAGGGGAAAAAATAATTAAGTTAGGGGAAAAAAATTTGGGCTAGGGGTAATCAGTCGGAGTTGGCTACGCCCCTGGTACTAGGATACCTGATATTGATGTCTATAATTATCAAGCACAGGCACACGATTATAGTGTCTGGTGCTTTTCTCGCTCCTATCGTAAGCAAGCAACAAACAGCCACCCAGGTTTTTAGCTTCCCTAGTAAAGAAAATACTGAGTATTACGTTATTTATATTTTTCAGTAGCTAAATATCTTTGGTTTCATCTGCATGGCTGTGAGGCTCTACATACCTTGTAAAGGTTACACGAGGATTCGTATACGCTCTCTGTTTGTCTCTGGCTATGCTATTTTGCCACCCGGAGAATCTTTCAACCACTACCCCGTCACTATTTCTTCTCTCTCCTTTAATAAAGTAATTCTCCATTTGAAAGCTTGTTACGTTTCAGGAGTTTTCTTTGAGAGTGTTTTGGAATTGAATCGGTAAGGCCCGTCACTAACCCAGGTGTTGTTCTTTCGAATTGTTTATGCTTTCTTGAGAAGCTACGTGATGTGCCGCTTCGGCTTACTATGTGGTGTCACTGTAGCTGTGCATTTTTTGCTGTAATTTTTCTGCAAGCAATATGTTTGAGTTTTAATCAATTGCAAAATTTTAATACTGTCATTTTCTTCGCTGTTTTTGCTTTTATGTATCTTCATAATATATTTGTACATGCATGTCTGTTTTATATGTGCACACTTATTTGTTTATTCACTAGCATCAAGATTGTTTATTATAGGAAAATATAACTTGCAGGTACAACGAGGACATCATTTTGTACACAATACTTCCACACAAAAAGATAAAAACTCTGAGACGGTCTTACGGATTAGTTTCGTGAGACGGATTCTAATTGACCCTTATTATGTATAACCCATTTAGACTTGGATTTAATTTGCTTTGATTTGTAAAATGAATTGAATTCGTCCCATGAATTTAAACGCGTGAGACGGTCTACTCACTCAAACAAAAATTATTAGAATTTTTAATTGAAATAAAACGAGTAATATATTTTTTGTGAGAAACTAGACCCCATTTTACCCGGATGGGTCTTCTATTCCAAAGTCGTGTTTCATCTCCTATTCCAACCGTGTGGATGATTGACACGTGTATTACACTTACCATATTAGAACCCTACAATTTCTGCTTGATTTATGCTGGAAAATTAACATGATAAGTGTAATACACGTGTTAATTATCCACACGGTTGGAATAAGAGATGAAATACGGTTTTGGAATAGAAGATGCCATCCGCATTTTACCTTCCCCAATTATGTGGATCCCATTTCTTTTGTTATCTCTTTCTCTGTTCCCCCTCTCTCGAGTTTTAACCTTGTTTGGTTAATTGCAAAAAATGCCCTTTAACATCAACCTTCATTTGACAGAAGCAAAACCCACACCGAACGGAATTGCAAATTTACCATTTCTACAAAAGAAAATTATGCGGTTGCTTATCATAATTTAGAGAATTTTCTGGCGTGATTACTTCTCAATTTTGTGCTAAATCAAAATGCAGGGCGATTGCTTTCTGGCATACTTGAACTGTATTAAAGCCCATTTTGGAGGTTTTATTCTTACCCGCCTATATGCCTGGGAACCAGTATGACGACAACTCACAGGTCCCCAATACTCGAGTAGGGAGGCTCTTGAGAGAAAGAGAGCTGAGACGAAGCAACAGAATCCCTTTTATAACCGACGGCCCTGATGCAAACAGAGGGATTGAGATTCCTGATGATTTCTCAGGCGTAGAACAGAACTTGGAAGGAACTGCACTAGCACTTAATGAAGGGTTGGAAAGTCCTGATGGGAGGCCAATCAAACAAAGATTGTTAGTAGTTGCTAATAGACTTCCTGTATCTGCTGTGAGAAGAGGAGTAGATTCATGGTCACTTGAGATAAGTGCAGGGGGCTTGTAAGCGCTCTTTTGGGTGAGCATTAGTGTATATTGTAATTTCTTATTTCTGCCGCTTGCTGATTCCAATTCGCTTTAGGAATTTAATTATGGTTGCTTGTATGTGATACTTGTTGTAGGTGTGAAGGAGTTTGAGGCACGATGGATTGGTTGGGCAGGCGTGAACGTGCCAGATGAGGTTGGGCAAAAGGCACTTACTAAAGCTCTAGCTGAGAAGGTGAACCAGTCTTTGGAATTTGATGTTTTATCGACCATGAGATTTTCAAACAAAGTGCACATTTGGACGTTTCTAGAAAAATTCTTTATCTCGAAGTAATTTTAATTTTCCACTAGTGTCCTGGATATTGCTCTTTAAATGTTCTTTTGTTGGCTCACTGCAGAGGTGCATCCCTGTTTTCCTAGATGAAGAGATTGTTCATCAGTATTACAATGGATATTGCAACAACATTTTGTGGCCTCTGTTCCACTATATTGGACTTCCGCAGGAAGACCGACTTGCGACCACCAGGAGTTTTCAGTCACAGTTTGCCGCGTACAAGAAGGCAAATCAAATGTTTGCTGATGTTGTTATCGAACACTACGAAGAGGGTGATGTTGTTTGGTGTCACGACTACCATCTCATGTTTTTACCAAAATGTCTGAAGGAATATGACAGCAATATTAAAGTTGGGTGGTTTCTGCATACTCCATTTCCGTCTTCTGAAATCCACCGAACTCTGCCATCCCGATCAGAAATACTACGTGCAGTTCTAGCTGCTGATTTGGTTGGGTAATGTGCTTGTCTCTCCAATAATTCACAGTAACTAGCATTTGGCATTATTTATGAGGGATGTATGAAATTCAAAAATAATATAGCATTGTCTAATCTGCAATGTTTTGCAAGCATTTTGTTTTTGCTTTCTTATACTTTTTTCATTTAGTTTCTTTGACATTTGATTACGTATTTTTCAATATTCATCCTGGAAATTTTATAATTCAAACCACCAGCACTCGGTTTATTCACTAGCTTTGCCTGTTAAGCAGCCCATACTTGTGCAGTCCAACAGCCAAGCAGATGAATTTCATTTGCTTTTGTGTGTACTAGCTATAACATTGCAGGTATCAATTCAATAAATTCTAATAATTAAGTATAAATGAAAATGTTTCAATTCAAAGTCCCATAATTATAATATACCCAATAATTTTTAAATAGTCCAAATAGTTTCTTAAGTTTTCTATTGATAACAATAGAAAATTCATATACATGATTATTCTTTTCATTTTGCCTTTCTGTGCTTGCATGAGTAAATATATGATTCTGTTTGTCAAGTAATTATGTAATTTTAAAAAATGCATATATGGATAATAAAATCCAAAATGGTCCATAAAGGAAAAATGTAATACTCAAATAATGTCTTTTGTTTACCTTGATCATTGGGTATCTTCTTGTATATTTACCTGTATTTGTTATCATAGCAATATTCTGAATAGGCTTCCCTAATCTCAGGTGTCCTATCTCCAAACTTTCTTAGTAAAATATGGCTTCCAATTCTTATGCCATGAAGATTGTGTCCGGCAATGTGCTTTAGTTTTAAAAAGTCTGATATTTGAGTACTTTGTTTTTTTTAATCTTATATGGAACTCACTAACTTGTCATTAGTTGGGTTTATTTCCAGTTTCCACACCTATGATTATGCAAGACATTTTGTAAGTGCGTGTGCTCGTATTCTTGGACTGGAAGGTAATCCTGATGGAGTAGAGGATCAAGGGAGACTAACTCGTGTGGCTGCGGTATGTTCAACAACAACAACAACAACAACAACAACTGTGCGGCGTTTAGAAGGTAGAGAATCACTCACACAAATCAAAAGAGGGAGAGGTAGGCCTAAAAAGACTTGGAAAGAAGCTATTAAACATGACATGTTATACCTAGAAATAAACGAAAATATGGCTTATGACCGTAAACGATGGCGCGATATGATCCGTATAGCCGACCCCACGTAGTGGGATTAAGGCTTAGTTTGTTGTTGTTGTTGTTGGCTGCGGTATGTTCACATGAATTTATTTGGACTGATTCCCTGTTCTTGATGATCAACTTGCTCCTCATTCTGCTGCACATCAACACTCTAGAAATCGGCTTATGTTTTACTCATAAGTCATGGCCTCAAAAAACCTTTTCTCCATCTGTGCAATGCAGTTCCCAATAGGAATTGATTCACAAAGGTTCACCCGTGCTCTTGAAGTCCCTCAAGTCCAGGAACACATTAAAGAATTAAAAGAACGGTTTGCTGGAAGAAAGGTTTGTTCTTTTATCTTCTCTTCTCCAAATTTTTGCGCAAGGCATTCAGGGCAATTGCCTTCCCCATGCCCAAAATTTGACAACTATTGAGTACATGACTACTATTGATTAGATTTCAGCCTTTAACTTGCTACGTCAATGAATTTTAACCCAATAGGGTGAAAATTTTACTCCTTCAATCTTGAGTTTGATACAATTCTATCTGCCTCATGTCCACTAAGTAATTTCTT
Organism: Rehmannia glutinosa; assembly: GCA_016081115.2. Taxonomy (NCBI): domain Eukaryota; kingdom Viridiplantae; phylum Streptophyta; class Magnoliopsida; order Lamiales; family Orobanchaceae; genus Rehmannia; species Rehmannia glutinosa. The sequence goes on from JABTTQ020001161.1 coordinate 155,054, forward strand.
TGGCCTTTCTCATTGTTTTTTAATCTCTGTTCCGTTCTTTGAATTCGTCTATAATTTTCTTACAGGTAATGCTTGGTGTGGACCGCCTTGATATGATCAAAGGAATTCCCCAAAAGATACTAGCATTTGAAAAGTTTTAGAGGAAAACCTGACTGGCATGATAAGGTGGTTTTGTTGCAAATTGCTGTACCAACAAGAACAGACGTTCCCGAATGTATGGTCTTATGGTGGCTTCTCCATATTTTTCTTTTATTTTTGTATCTTTTAGCTTATGCTGATATTTATGTGTCTTATTCCACATGACATTTCATATAGTTTCTCTTTATTGATCTCCATAGATCAAAAGCTTACAAGCCAGGTTCATGAAATTGTTGGGCGGATTAATGGCAGATTTGGAACTTTGACTGCCGTTCAATTCATCATCTGGTTAGAATTCTACTCAGCAAACTTCTGATACATAGTTTCTGCTGCTTATTATGCATCTATATGCACAGACATATTTAATTCTTTCTGCCAAAACGTTTTGCTAAGATCAACACAATTGTGCTCAGTTTCTTTCCATTTTACTCATCCTATTGAATCAGCATTTAGTGATGAATTTTTCATCAATACCTGATTAACCTTCTGATGATTACTTTTAGCGTTCACATATCATGCACTCAAGTCCGAAAAGTTTGTCTTCTAGATTTTAACCTTTTTTTTTTGGGCCTTTAATTTACATGTATGATAAGTAACTCTATTTTTGAACCAGTTGAGAATCTATGCTTTTAAGATCTTTTAGATAAAACAAAGATTTTACTTAAATATGGAAGAATTTAGGATTCCAGAAATCATTGCATACAGCGTGCATATATGTTAGCTGCAGACAATGATTACCATTGATTGTTTCCTTTGATTTTGTTTATGGCACACCATTCGCTATTCATGGCTGTTGCGTACTTGATGCTGTAATTGTATTTCTATGTTGATTTTAAGGCATCTGAAGCAAATTTTCATTTTCTTCTGCAGGATCGTTCTCTCGACTTCCATGGCTTGTGTGCACTTTATGCTGTCACTGGTAAAATAGCTCTTGCTTAAATAGTTCAAGTTCAGTTTCTATATTTATTTGCGATCACCAACCAACATTACGAATTGATTGTACATTAAATGGAAGAGCCACCTCGATTTTGAACTAAGCATTCTGATGACATTTTTTTCTGCGTGACTTGATTAATCAGATGTCGCACTTGTCACTTCCCTGAGGGATGGAATGAATCTTGTCAGCTATGAGTTTGTGGCATGTCAAGATTCCAAGAAAGGGTTCTGATCCTCAGTGAAGTAATTATCTTACTCTGCCCCTTTATTTGATAATTTTGCAATCAACTTTGATTGATGGCGACAGATATTGTTTTAAGGCTACAAAAGGTTTTCTGTTGTTTGAAGAGGCCAATAAGTTCAGACTTGTTTAGATGTGCACAAGCTCAGCATCTGGACATGAAGTTTCATTATATTGGTTCTTTCTAAAGTTGCATAGATCAATTGAAATTATTTCAACCTCTTGACTGAGTGTAGAAATTATTTCAACATCTTGACTGAGTGTAATATTAATTAGCTGGGAATTTAATGCTTCTATAATGTGAAAAGTTTATATTTGAATTTTGCTGGTATGACCACCTATTTTGTACATTAAATATCACAAGTTTGTGATTGGTCAAACTGGTGTGTATATTTTTCCATTTGCTTTGCCATTTTTGGTTTTCGATTATGCTTTTCCCCATTATAATTAGTAAATCCTTCCGGTGTACTTGTAGTTTGCTGGAGCAGCACAGTCTCTTGGAGCTGGAGCAATTCTCATAAATCCATGGAACATCACAGAAGTTGCTGCTGCAATAGGCCAAGCTTTGAGTATGCCTGTTGAAGAAAGAGAGAAACGTCACCGACATAACTTTGAACATGTGACAACCCATACTGCTCAACAGTGGGCTGAATTCTTCGTAAGGTGTGTAAATAATATGATGGCTTTGAATATGCCTGATAGACGGTGGAATGATGTAGTTAAAAGAACTCAAGGAATTGTAGAGGATTTGAGGTTTCACCTACGTCCTCCTCTGCAGGACCGTCTCATCAAAATTATATCATCTAAGATTATGTAGTTTATGATTAATTAATGATCACAAAGCAAAAATCTTTCTCCTTTCAATTTGGTAGAACAAAAATAATACAAATCGAGACAGTGGTAAAGTTAGTAACTAAGTAGATGCACTTCATTGTCAAGAACAGATGAATGTGCTCTAATTCTAAATAGGAGCATATAAAGTATAAACGACATCAAAGGAGAAATACACACCTTACTTTTCCTTCTTTACTTGAAGAAAAGGAAAAAAAAGCACTTGGTACATGATTGAGATCTCATTAAAGACAAAAAAACTGTTCAATTATCATATACCATTTGTGCTGGTACAAAGATAATAAAATGTTCTTGGAATTAGTTATTAATTACCACAATCTTCTTATAATTAATGTTGTACTATTAATCAAAACTGTTTAATTATGATCATTTTGAATGACCATCTCTTCTAAAAGTTTAAACCCGGATATAAAGTCATTTGATAAGTAGTGTCTTTACCAAGCCCTCACAAGTGCACGAGAAGTTTTTGTTGGAGGCTAAGCATGTAGAGTTTATTGTAATATTGGTGGTTGTGGTGCTTGAATCTATATCTTTTGTTGTGCTCGCTATAATATCTAAGATGATACTACCTCACGTAAATTTTAAGTTGTTAGACAAAAAAGGCTTTTGTTATTAATTGTAGATAAATGTCATCGTCCCCTCATCCCATGTAGCTTGAGTTCAAATCCTCCTTTTATTTACCCCTTTTTGAAGACCCACGCATGTCCTCCTCCTCCTATGTCCATTTATTTTATGTCTGTGGGTTTTCGTTTGAATATTTTATTTTCATTTATGTGGTCAAATTATAAGAATGTTATAAAAACTAGTGCTCCAATAAATTAATGTTGTCAAAGCCTCCGAACTGGTCATAGATAATTATACTTTTTGGTAAAATTGCAAAATTTGTCGTGTAATTATAAGACGGTAGCAAAAAGGTCCTATAAAAATCACATTTTGCAAAAAGTCCTGTAACTATAGCAAACTCTCGGTTTTGGTCCTACAAAATGCACGGTTTGCAAAAATAGTCGATAACTACATGAAAATCTTAATTTTGGTACTAATTTCACCGAATTTCGATCCACGTGAGCGGCACATGTAGTTCCCAATTACAAGTGATATATTTGGACCAATATTGAGATTTTCATATAGTTCTGAGGACTATTTTGCAAAACATGCATTTTGCGAGACCAAAATTGAGACGTTTATATAGTTACAAGACCTTTTTGCAAAACGTGATTTTTACAGATCTTTGCAACGCCCCTATAGTTATAGGACTAATTTTGCAATTTTGCCTACTTTTTTAATAAGTTGGGAGTCTTGGTTCGAGGAGGGATAAATTTCAAATAAAATGTTTCTTATCTTATCACAATATATTATTCACGTCACATGGTGCTATTTATTTGGATGAATCTATTTGACAACTAACTCAATTTGAATGGAGAAATTTATGCCATGTTAGAAAGAGCATATTTTTAAAATATTAGATTATAAACTTCTCGCTATATTTCTTTTCATTGGTGTGCTACTCTTTGAAAAATCTTAGACTACAAAATTCTTATTTCAGTTTAGTCTTACCGATTTATTCAATTGCAAAATCTGGAACCATCTGTGTTATGCCTAATCGAACTAAAATGTTCTTGCAAACATAGTTATTAAACCTCGCTTAGGCCACGCCTAGACTATGGTTTATCGCCTCGTTGTCGCCTTTCCAAGAGGCGATAGGCGTACTAATTGTGATGTTGTCCTGTGGACATTATTGACTATTTGACTTGTGCTTTTGTTGTTTGATAATTGATATTGGTGTTTGAGATAGTTTATCATTGTTTGATATGATTTATTATTTTTTGTAGTTGATTTTTAGAAGAATATAAGTATATACCATGTTTTTAGTTGTTTTCGCTTGTCGCCTTGCATGGCCACGCCATTGCCTTTGCGCCTAGGCCGCCGGGCGCTGACGTATGACTATGCTTGCAAGTCTGGCCAAAATTGCATCATATTGCTGGTAGCAACTCACTGGGGCGGTGACGTATAGTGGCATAATAGTTAACCAGCTACTGGCCCATATTGCTTTAAATTGTTTTTCTTTGTGTTTTACTTTCTGAATATAACAATGATTGCCAGATTTTCCTCCACTTTGTTTGTTCTTAGAGCTAAGAGTTTTGTGGTTACAAAAATTAGAAATCTGATAGTTGTGGTTTATCTGAAATCTAAGCATTCCTGGTTGATGCTTGCAGTGAACTGAACGATACTGTTATTGAAGCACAGCAGAGAATAAGAAAGGTTCCGCCTCAACTTGTTTTTGATGATGCAATCAGGGTTTACTTGCAGTCTAAGAACCGGTTACTTATACTGGTATGCTTCATTTTACTTGTTGAGTTTTAAATTTCAAACAAAAGCGCAGTAGAACTGAATAGAATATGCTCTGGGGCTTCATTTATATGCAATAATATTGCCACATACTTTATTATTTAATGCTGGAACTAAGGGTATGCAGAATACTAGTTATTTTTTTACTATTGTGGGAAAAATTTAAGGTGAAAAGTATCATCTGGAAGATAGTCTCGCCTAGACAATGTATAATATTTTGCAATCTAGGTGGAATCTGGGGACGCAATGGAAATTTTATGGAGCGTTATTTGTTCACACCGTTTGTTGATCAGTATGGTTGGAAAGAAACAATAGGATATTTAATTTTTAGAGTGTTGGGATAGAATTAAATTTAGAGTGGCGTTATGGTTTTAGGGCATAAAGAGTTTAAATATCTGTCAGTTTCAGATTTGAGTCGAGATTGGAGACTAGCTCTATGATATTCCAGTTATGGCTTCTTGTAAATTTGTGGATTTCTTATCCACTAATTGTTAAGTCGTGATTTTATAGTAATAAAATTTTGTTTCTTACAAAAAAAGAACATTTTGCAATTTATACCCTTTGAATAACCAGCTTGTACCATAGTACGCATTTAATGATTAACGTAGAATCTATGAGTTGCACCACCTACTCAGAAAGGCAACTTATAATATGTTAAGGACAAAAAAATTTACAATTCATTACCAGTTTTTATAGGTAAGGTAGAATATCTTGCATTTAAAGGGGCAAAATGAAGATACAAATATTTTTGAAAATGAAGATACAAATATTAAATCCTTAATACTTGTTGCTGGCTTTAGAGTGGCAGAATGAGCATTATCAATGATTAGTACCTGTTGATGATTTGATTGGACCTGAGAGTGACTATTTTATTTCGGTATATGGTTTGACCATTTTCAATATTCCTTCACATTTTCACGAATAACAATTCCTAATGCAAACCATGTGCAGACTATAAATAGATCATTTAAAGGGAGCGATGGGGGATTATTCTGGATTTCACAAACTAGTAGACTTGTCATTAACTGAAATGAACACTTGTCAAATGGGAATTATCTTTTCAGTCTCTTCAGAAATGAAGTTTCTTGCTGTCTAAACTTGTCATGTTCTTTAACTTGTTTATTAACTATTGTACAGGGTTTTAATGCTGCACTAACTGAACCAATTGATACTCCCGGAGGAAGAGGGGGAGATCAGATAAAAGAGATGGAACTTAAATTGCATCCAGAATTGAAACGACCCCTGACAATGCTTTGTAATGATCCAAATACAACAATCTTGGTCCTTAGTGGAAGTGACAGAAGCGTCCTTGATGATGTGTGTCAGCTATTATCCGCCCTTGCCTGTTTGTTGAATGTTGCTTTGAAAGCCTTATTTAATAACTGATTTTGTAGAACTTAGCGGAGTACGACATGTGGTTGGCAGCTGAGAATGGGATGTTTCTTGATCTACAAAAGGAGAATGGATGACGACAATGCCAGAGCACTTAAATATGGAGTGGGTTGACTGTGTAAAGGTATGTGTAATTGTATTAATATCATCATAGTTAGGGATAATTACAAATATACCCCAGAGGTTTGGGTTAATTACCAAAATTTCCCAGAGATTTTTGAAAATTTAAAAAAAAAAAAAAAAGCGTGAGGTTTGATTATGTATTACAATTTACCCCATTCATAAACAAAAACATTTCAACACCTCCCTTACATTTGTAGAAATATTACAATTAACTCCTTTCATTTAACACAAAATCAAACCTAAAGGTTTTTTTTTTTTGTAATTTTCAAACATCTCTAGGTTTTTTGTGATTAATCAAACCTCAGGGGTAGCTTTTGTAATTGTCCCTCATTTATCATCCTTAACTCCAATTCACCTGGTGTTTTTAACAACTATTTCAGCATGTTTTTGAGTATTTCACTGAACGAACCCCAAGATCGCGTTTTGAGCTACGTGAAACTTCACTTGTGTGGAACTACAAATATGCAGGTAAGGAGTTCAATTATGTTGAAATTCTCAAGCCTTAACTTTCTTTTTGTTTTTCCTAAATGTTTATTTTTCATTTTTTTAAATATAAAATTTCAGATGTTGAATTTGGAAGATTGCAAGCGAGAGACATGCTGCAACATCTCTGGACTGGCCCGATATCCAACAAACCGTCTGTTGATGTTGTCCAAAGCCGCTGACGGTTGAGGTGCGAGCTGTTGGTGTCAGCAAGGTATCTGCTTGAACATTTCGATATTTGATTATTTGCAAAATACTTTATTAGCAGATGTACTTCTTTGATTTCACTACTAAGTATTATTCTTTTCCGGCCATTCCTGTTTCAGGGAGCAGCTATTGACCGTATACTGGGAGAGATTGTTCATAGTAAAGCCTTATGTACGCCAATAGATTATGTCATGTGCATAGGCCATTTCTTGGGGAAGGTACATTCTCTATTCTTTTTCCTCATACACCATCTCATATCTCTTAATGTTAATTTCTTGATTGCTTTATGGAAGCTAAATCAGCTTAACACAATTGGAATAGTTCAAATCTTATTTCATCATATTTTAGACATGTCTAATTTATGCGTACGCAATATCTCATGTAAAAGGCATGATTCAATGTGCGCATAAAATTGGAAATAATGAAAAGGATTATGTTATATCATTGAGGAGGGTTCTATTTTTATTTTTATTTTTTATTTTCAGTAAAAACTTTTAACTGGATGCAATTTGTTCTTCTCAGATGTTGTGACATCGAATAAACTAAATTTCACACCAAGTATATGTTCTTTGAATATGTAATGAGGTGGATGTATTAATCTATCTGAAGAGTACTAAACCTGTCATACGCTAGTGGATTATATATGGTTTTCAACATCTTCTTTTCTCAAATGGGGACGTAATTTTGAGAACTAACGTGATTCTCAACGTAATTTTTCTACTCCCATTTGGTACCAAAAGAAAACACCCACAATATTTATTCCTATTTCTCCTAATCTTGCCTTTGCTTCAGGACGAAGATGTTTTCACATTTTTCGAACCAGAGCTTCCCCGATGCCATGGGCACACCACGAACCAAAGTATCAGATTCAATTCAGCATTCCAGTGAGAAAAGGAGGAGGAGCTCGAAATCTCAGGAAGGAGTCAGCTGCACGGGTCCCACACTGACAAGGAATCAACTAGCAGCAGCGGCAGACGGTCATCACAGGAAAATACTTCTTGGAATGTGCTTGATTTGAAAAAGAGAACTATTTTTCTTGTGCTGTTGGTCAACTCGTACAAATGCTCGATATCTGCTTAACTCCTCAGACGAGGTGGTTACTTTTCTGAAGGAGTTGGCAGCTTCACGAGTCCAGCTCTTCCTATTGAGTTCATAATGCCATCCGATATTGAAATTTTGGTACCCTAGCCGTGGAGTAGTTTTTTTAAGTCCTTTATAGATGTCAGAACATCTAGCCCTTTAAATTCGGTTTATAATATGGGTAATATAGGAAGTGAATGGTTTTTTCTTTTCAATTGCATCAACTCTCTGATCCTCTTGCAGTTGTGCCATGGCGTGCATAAATTATTATCTGGAAAGAATCTGTATGGTCAACTGGTGATGGGTTGTCACTGTGAGTGGCTCGTGAACAGAATAAAGCTTTATTGGCAATTTTAAG
>JABTTQ020001162.1:0-269539 GCA_016081115.2 Rehmannia glutinosa
GCCATTTTCTGTTAACTTTCAAGTTTAATTGCATCTCAATTTGGAAATGAAGTATTGGTCAAGAGACACAAAGATCAGTCAAAGGTCACATAATATTTCTAGAACAGTTGAATATTCAATCTATCACTAATAAGTTGCCAAGACGCGAAAATTAAATGTCAACTTTATTGAAGCATACAACTTGAGTGGTGTTCTGTAAGACTTGCGTTGATTCGCCGCTACTGTTGTCCAACAAGGCCAAGTGGACCCTACATATCAAAACGAGGTTCTACTTATTTGATACACTCAAAGACACAACACTGGAAAAGCTCCTTATATTATTACGTAATATCACACCACACTTATCTAAAAATGTCTGTTTATATCCTTGTAAGGATTATGAAGTTTGTATTTGGTGAGCCGTCTTAATATAATTTTTATATACTGGTTTCACTGTCGTTAAGTTTTACGTGGTAAGTCGATTGCGATCTTTAGATCTCCTGAGACTATCTGTTACGTTATTCTACAAATTTGTGTTTAAAATAAGATATATATAACACACACATACTGAGAAACGCACAGATATATATATATATGCCCCCTATCTCATGTTAATTAAACTCTGAACTAGCATTTGTAAAATGTAATATCACCATTATTTGATAGGGAACTTGCAGCATCCATTCAAAGAGGAAGTCTTGACTGGGAGAGGGCTCTGCGATGCCTGAGGCATGCTTTCCGCAATACTCCATCTCCCGACTGGTGGAGGCTGTGCCTGCTTTTGGCACCCTGCCATAGGCTTCATGCACAAGGACCTACTCCAGGAGCTGTTTTTACCTCTGAGATGATTAGCTAAGCAACAATCGATAGGATTGTGGAATTATTGAAGCTTACAAATTCAGGCAAGATTTCGTTTTTCTAAAATTATCTCTTACAACTATGTGATTTGATCTTTCTGCCTTTTTTATTTACCTGTTCAATATGAATCTTCAGTCACCACCTTATAATTTTACTATCACATATGCTGTTATTTTGTTGTAAAAAAGAACACCTTTTAAATGATCTCTTGGCCATACTAAATCAACTGTTCTGCAAGCTGACCCATTTATTGTGTTTGCTTTTTTGTCAATTGTTTAATTTATATTTTCCATTATTAACCTGCAGAGACAAATTGGCTGGCATGAATGGCTTATCTTTTCCGACGTGTTCTTTTTCCTCATGAAACATGGATGCATAGATTTTGTTGATTTTGTTGACAAGCTAGTTTTTCTCGACTTCAAGATGGTAATCAAGATATTCTTAGGACAAATCATGTTACGTGGTTGCTTGCACAAATTATCCGTGTTGAGCCTTGTAATGAATGCTCTGAATACGGACTCGAGAAAGGTATCGATTCATGTTTCTGTTTCATGGCAGACTTTTGCAACACGTTCCTTCATAAGTTTAGAGTTTTTGTAGTTTTTTTAAACTTCAGGATTTACAGTTTCAATTTCATATCGCTTCTCTTATGCGCTTTGTTTCTTCTTGATTGCCAGAATAGTTGTTTATCTCTCAATAACTTAATGATTTGATTTTCACTTTCTATTACATTCTGCTGGTAGGTGGAGACGACCAGAAAAATTCTTTCATTCCATAAAGAAGACAGAAGTTCTGACCCTAATAACCCCCCAAAGTATATTGCTGGACTTCATCAGCAGTTGTCAGAATTTGCGTATTTGGTCATTAAATACATCAACCAGAGAATATTTGAACAACGAGCAGCTTCAAAAGGAAAGCAAATAGATGAATGGTGGAGGCAGGTTAGCAAAGGTATTCATCCATGAGTTGAGTATCAAACTAATTATTTGCCTCCTAGGATTTTTATTACGATTCAGTGCAGTTAAATGTAGCTTGGGCCACATGATTATCCAAGGTAGGGAATTGCTAGCACAAGCCAAACTTAAACACAATTATGGGCGATCTAGAAATGATACATTATATTTGAATGGCAATGTATAAATTGCTAGATTACATTGAAAAGATCATAGGTTATATATCTCACGGTAATCGTCTTAAGGGAGCTAGCTATTTATTTTTAATAATGCCTTACAGAGCATGGCTTGACTTGAACTTCCTGGCTATTATAAGAGTTTGAGTTTGTGTTACATCAAATTCCACTTTCTCAACGTGTCAATGTCCAAGCAATTCCACAGGAAGAATTTCTGAATCCTGAATGGATAAAATGAATGTGACTGATAACTTGCAGATTCTGGAATACAAGTTCCCTGTATGCGATAATCTTACAAGCAAACCCCATAGATTTTTATTTTCTTTCTTTATTTTTATATACCTAGACGTTTGAGTCTTTTTAGTGCATTTTACTATGTCTATATTTACCGTTTAAGAGCTTTTGTTTGAGATTTTGTTTTTCTTTTCTAAGTTGGCTTCAAATATCAGGTGAACGCATCATGGATTATATGAATATGGATGAAAGGTCAATTGGGATGTTTTGGGTTGTCTCATATACCATGGCACAGCCTGCATGTGAAACGGTCATGCACTGGTTAACATCTGCTGGAGTAACAGAGATATTACCAGGAGCAATTTACAGTCCAATGAGAGATTGATGGTGATGCAGGAAGTTAGTCCACTGCCCATATCATTATTATCTGGGTTTTCCATAAATTTATGCTTGAAACTGGCATATCAGATGGAAGAGTCCATGTTTTCTGGACAGGTAAAACTATGACTGCGTTATTTTCATCTGTTAAGCATGTGCAACAGTGCAAGTGCATGAGCTTCCCATAAAATCTCCTTCCGAATGGTTTAATTGTCTTTTCACAAAACGAGTAATTTCTTTGCATTGTAAATCATTGCCACGATGCAGTTTGCTCCTTAGTGTATCTTGCTTTTGTTACCAATTAGTGATTATTTTCCATCGCATCACGTCCCTTTTTGACGATGATATACTGGTAAATGGCTTAATGGCAGGCATTTATTTTGACCATGGTGCATGTTGAAACAGGTTGTGCCTAGCATTGCAATGGTTGAAACATATGTTCGAGTTTTGCTCATTGCTCCTCATGCATTATTCCGTTCACTCATGACGGTATTGTGTTTTTTCCCCTTCTCCGTGCTTTAAATTAAACCAGTTTTTATATAGTGATGCTTTTCATTACATTAGGGTATGCCAAAATTTTCTTCAATTTCTTTAAATATCTTTTCAACATAAATTTACTATGTTGTGGTTCCCTTTCTAATGTTGCATGGAGTATCACAAGGAATGGCAAAGAGTAATGCCCTCCTCGAGAGTGTACCAATATCCATAGTATATTACCATTATAAAAGTGCTAAAAAACAACAACAACAACAAACTAACCCTTAAACCCACTATGTGGGAGTCGGCTATACGGATCATATCACGCCATCGTTTATGGTCATAAGCCATATTTTCATTTAATTCTAGATATAACATATCTTGTTTAATAGCTCATTTCCAAGTCTTTTTAGGCCTACCTCTGCCTCTTTTGATTTGTGTGAGTGATTCTCTACCTTCTAAACGTCGCACATGTGCATCTAAAGGTCTCCTCTAAACATGTCCAAACCATCTTAATCGTGTTTCTCTAATTTTCTCATCTATAGGTGCTACTCCCACTTTGTTTCTAACGTGTTCATTTCTTATTCTATCTAATCTAGTGCAGAATTCTATCTAATCTAGTGTGTCTGCACATCCATCTTAACATTCTCATCTCTGCTACCCTCATTTTTTGTTCGTGTTCATATTTAGTCGCCCAACATTCTGCTCCATAAAGCATTGCGGGCCTTATTGCCGTTTTATAAAATTTTTCTTTCAATTTTAGTGGTATTTTACGGTCACAAAGGATAGAAGATGCACTCCTCCATTTATTCCAACACTTTGGATCCTATGGGTGACATCTTTAATGTTTTATAGGATCAACTTTAAGTCCTTACTTTTTATCATAATAATTGTGAAATCATCGAACACTTACAAAAATCCATCCTGAATGTATGCCTATAAATTTGTTTTGGAGCTCGTGGTATCTTTTATTACGCTGATCAATTAGTATTAAACAGTAAAAAAGAGGGATAGCCGAACTTTATTTTTAATATGATTGTCCAAAATCATACTAAGAGTATTAAACAATCGTTTTAGAGACTATATTTATGATTTTAAGAAATTTAAAAGAAAACTCAGATGGAGATTTTTAATGTGTTTTTACATTTATGACAAAACTCAGGTATCATTTAAAAAACCACACTTACAAAAATTGTAAAAATTTAGGCATTTAATATGATATTTATGGCAAAACTAGATATCAAAATAATTTAATTTGATGAAACATAATACAATCATTGAATTGCAGAGAGTTTAAGAGGGTATATATATGTATAACTGTCAAAATAGGCTAGACCCGTCGGGCCAATCCAACCCGCCTACTAATTGGGTTGGGTTGGGAATATGCTGGCCCACTTGAAAGCAAGCCGAAATGTTAACATTAACTTGCCAAATAATCAAGCACCAAATCTTCAAGCAATGTTGCATCACTTGTTTATAACACCAAAACCTGCAGTGCACACAGGCCAAATTTGCCAATCTTGCTAACATTAAAATATATATATATGTTTCCTACCAGTTAATGGAAAAATGTGGGATTTTCCTCTAAAATAAACTACATGGTACCAGAGGTTTTCACAGATCCTGATTCGTCAATATTCATTGTTTTCTCATATTTGAATCATTATATTGTGTTTATTTTTCTTTTGTTTTAGAATCTTCATTTGGAAAAAACTTTTTGAAAAGTAATATTCGTACATATAAGTTTATCAGTTTTCCTTGTATTGTTGAAGATGGCTTATGAACTCTCTGAAAAACTGAAAGGGGCAATTTAAAAACATAATTTGACTCTTGTTAAGACATATTTTCTCTACTATATTACAAATTATCAAATTTCCTAACCCAATAAAACAAGTAAAATTATATGAGAAATAGCAACAAATAGAAACATTATCATCTATTACCAAGCTTCACTGAACAATCCAAAACAAGTGCTTGAGTTATAAACTTTATTTGGTATTGCCATTTGTCTTCATCAAAGACTGAAGTATGAGATTGACGCTACTAAGTCGGATTAGAGATATATGAGAAGAAGAATCGATTGTACAATTATCCTGAGTGTGTAATGTGTTTAAAGCCTTCCGAACCCGATAATTTTTTGTGCATTGACAAAATGACAATTAAACTATTTCCTTGGTTAAATAATCCACATTTCCACACAGGGCCATTTCAGCTTTTCAAGTCCTGGAGATATCTTATGTTGAGCTCCATATTGTATCAGATTATGTTAATATATCTGAACTCTGGCTTCATTTTGACCTTAAGCCGAAAAATGTCCCTTTTTTTGGGCCCTTTGGTTTGACTTAGCTACAAAGGGACCTGTATGCCATTGATGGTGATGGAAATTGCAACTCCCATGAAAGGATTTATAAGGAGAGTAGTGTATAAAATATCAGGATTTAAGGTTTCATAGTGGAGTCATGGTAGCATTACCCCAACGTTCTCCTCATTGTGAACCTCCATCATATTGTAAATGTCACTTGCATGTGAATAAATGTATTATTACTTGATTTATGTCGGCCCCAGTCAAAGGAGTGAATAACGAGGATCGTGGAAAGATTATTTTGAATGTCGTCTTTAGATATATGGTTGCTTCAAGTTATTGCTGTAGTTATTAAGTTTGACCTGCATTTCACTTTTTAGTTATTGTCCCATCAGGTGTACAAGGCATGATCTTGTGATTGAAGTTTATCATCGCGTACTAATTATCTTCTATTGATATACAAACTTACTAACTTTGTTCTCAAACTCATTGCAGCTCCTGACCCAGAGGAACCAAAATCCATTAAGCAAACCTGCTGCTTCCATTTTGGTTTTTGAAATTTTAAACTATCGTTTGCTATCACTCTACAGGTGAAAAACTCTTTTCTCTTGCATTTCTTTGCTGAGTATCGCAGAGGAGTTTTTATTTGTATATTTAAGCTGGGAAGTAGTGCCTCAATGCTATTGGGGAAATCTTAGGCTCCAAATAAGACATTGGCTCATGTGGACACTTGAGAATTTGTTCTACGGTTCTTAAATTTTCATGTGAAGAATATTTAGGTAAAAGTCAAGGACAAAAGACATGTTTAGAACCAATTGCGATCTAAACTGAAAAATGCCGTAGATGATGGAAAAGGGCTGCACCATTATGTGTATGGATGGATAGATGTAAAGAACCTTATCCTTGTGGGGTTTTAGCCTGTTTTTCCACAACATTAAAATGTGACTTCCAAGTCACAGTGGGCCGAAATGTGATTACAAAGTTTAGTAGTGTGGAACAGACAGTAAATTTGGGCTGAAAAATGAGCAATTTTCTTAAGTAGGACAAGAAGTAAAAGAGCAGATGCCTATAACTAATAATACCCCCACTCCGAGATTGCAATCAGGTCACCTCTAATGTGCTTTAAAAGTTAAGAATTGTTCAATTTTTGTGACGTCCAATGTTATGCAGAGACACGTATGTGCTAACCCATTTCTAATATAAAATATTATGACATAAGATCAATGTGCGACTTGTTTTGCTATGTCGTTTCATAAAATGGCAAGTACACAGGATTTCATATCTTTTAGAGGCAGTGCATGAGGCTTTCATCGTGCAGTTTAAGCTTGAAATGCCAGCCATTTTATGTTCTTAGTCAAGCCCAGCGTCGGTCGACATATAGTCAGATGAGAATGGTGATAAATTCTTCTTTTTTATGATTTTGATTTTTCCAGGTACCAAGGGAAGAACAAAGGCTTAATTCATGACGTCACAAAAATAATTGCTACACTGAAGGGGAAGCGTGGAGACCACCGCTCTTTTAGGCTGGCTGAAAATTTATGCATGAATCTAATATTATCAATGAGGAATTTTTTATGTGAAGAGGGATGCAAAGGTGGAGAACAATTTTAAATTAATTTTCTTTGTAGAATGCTCTGCTTATGAGATGGCATTTACATTTGTCCTGCGAATGCACTTGTCAGGGTCCAACCGAGTTTACAGAAACTTTAAATCGGATAACAGTAACTAATCTTGCCATCATCATTAAAACTCGTGGAGTTGCAGAGGTTGAACACCTCTTGTACCTCCAAACAATGTTGGAACAGATACTCGCCACCAGTAAACATGCATGGTCAGAGAAGACACTCCGTTATTTCCCTAATATTTTGCGTGATGCCTTGGCTGGCCGGATAGCTAAAAGAGGTTTGGCGATTCAAGCATGGCAGCAGGTATTTGATATATATATATATATATATATATATTTTTTTAAAAAGGTTTGATGTGGTTTCTCATTCCCACCACCTCCCCCCAACCCTCACACGTACATGCATGATGCATGTGTCAGTGGACCTATTTGATGCAGTAATTACCTTCAAACATACCAAGCAACGGTTGAAGATTTGAAGTAGGCTTCAACCACATCGTAAAGGGTGTCCCAAATTTTCAATGGTTACACATGGATTCTTTGGCTTTGTTCATACATTTTATTTTTATTCCGTGTTGGATGGAGCATCACATTCTTTAGTGACACACATGCAGTAGCTTTTTTTTTTTTTTGATCGGTACACATGCGATAGCTTTATTTGTACAATTAGTAGTTAGTGAAAGAATGATAAGAAGATAAGAAATCCTAAATGTCAGAGTGCTTTTTCAGTCTCAGATGGCGTGCTCTCGTGGCATTATATGTAGATACAGCTCTAAAACATTGTTGTACTTTAGTCCTCTATTCGTTATCCATATTTTATCTCAAGGACAGATTTACTTACTAGAATGACAAAGAACTCCTGAAAGGTGGCAAATAGTTTATCCAAAGCAAAGAATTGTTCGTGTAGATAGCAGGAGGTGTCTATTGTTATTTTTAGAACCGTATTCATTTCGAATCAAGTTAACATAATACATCTTGTGGCATCACGTATAAACTGATGAATGAGTTTTCAGACAAGCAAAACTTACACACCCAATATTTTCCATTGTCTTTTCTCTTGCAAATTAAGTTTCTTAAACATCAAACGCAAAGTAAGAGAAAGTGAGCTTCGGATGTTTTTCATATTATGTGTTTAAAGTGAAAGCAAATAGTTGACGTTAGATAATAAAGCTAATCAATAAAATAAATCTTCACCTCATAAGAGGAATTTAGAATGAAAATACGAACCTATTTTATGGACTAAGTCTTTCATCTTTGTAAAATATCTAGAAGTGTTTGGTCTCAACTCTACGGGTAATGAGTTTTATTGATATGGTTCCCCAAGTAGACTATAAGGAAATAAGTACTTTATTTAGTACTACAGCTTAAAAATAACGAACAAAAGAAAGAAGAATGTTTTTGTTGCATTTACTTGTGAAGAAAATATCTAGGAATGTTTTTCCCTTGACTTTGAAGATTCTTAATATGTTTTTGCTGAAATGTTACATACAATTCCAAAATTATGACCTGCAGGCAGAACAAATTGTGATTAATCAATGCACCCAGCTTCTTTCCTCATCTGCTGATCCAACGTATATCATGACTTACATGAATCACAGTTTTCTTGAACATCGTGAATATCTTTGCGCTGGTGCTTGGATACTTATGTCTGGCCATCCTGAGAGCATTAACAGTTTGCATCTTGTAAGTTTCTCTAATTCTGCAGATAATGGTTTTCCACAAATTTGTATTATTAATTGGTTTTGGTATAATTTTCATTGCATCATCTCTGAGAACTAACTCTCTCTCTCTCTCTCTCTCTCTCTCTCTCTCTCTCTCTCTCTCTCTCACACACACACACACACACACACACACACTTGCCATCTGATTGTGTGATGATATGCAGGGTCGTGTCCTCAGAGAATTTTCCCCTGAAGAAGTTACTGCCAATATTTATACAATGGTAGATGTCCTACTGCATCACATTAACTTAGAACTGCAGTGTGGACGTCCCTTGCAGGTGCATTCTCCCTCACTTGGTTCACATCCCAATTTCCATATATTATTCTTACCATTATCGGTAGCAGTCCGACGTGGTTTTATTGATGTTTCATGTTTTCCAATTTCTCTGATCAGGAACTCATACTAAAAGCATGTGCCAACCTTGCCTTTTTTATTTGGACTCATGAGCTACTACCTTTAGACATTTTACTATTAGCGCTTATCGATCGTGATGATGATCCCCATGCTTTGCGAATTGTGGTATGTTTTATTTACTATTGGTTTCTTTCATAATCTTTTGGCTTTTTACTCAGTGGTGTAGCTTTAAGTACTAATGCTCAGGTAAATATTTATTTTCTTTTCTGAATTTCCAAAACAGTTAACATATATAACTTTACTGTAAGTGTTCTGTTAGAAGTCTATGTCAATTGGACAAGATGAAGCTGTTTATTCTGGTTATGCAACACTAAGTCCTTCTATTGAGAAATATTGCTTATGAAAGTAAATTATCCACTATCTTGTCCAATTGTGTTCAACAGCAGTATAATGTGTAAAGAGCAAACAAGAATCAAACAATATCAAGGCTTGACCTCATTGTTGTCTTTTACTGGGTCTTTTATGTCTGTTATCTTGCCCAATGAAACACATTAATTTAAATGCAATTGTGTAATTCAAGGACATTTTTTTTACATGTCAGAATAGGAAGGGGAAACATTTTGTATGAGAATTAGAAGATTGACCTCGTTGTTGTCTTTTACTGGCTCTATTATGTCTGATATCAGGCCCAATGAAATTGAAACGTATTGAGAGCCTTATCCTTGTACAAAGGTATACTTGAACATGATTAATGGTATAAATATTTTGTGTCAGTGCATGCAATTTTGAACATGGTACTGATTCAGCCTCTCTTCCTTAAATAATAAGAGAAAAAGCACCTGAGGCTTGTTATTGAGTTCCCAGGACTCTTGTTATTGATGTTTTCATCTTTCCCCCCATTTGTGGCATTGATACATTCATGTGTAAGTAGTCTGTTTCAGGACAAGGCACTGGTGGTTCAGGATTTTGCTGAGTTGTATCGATGAATTTGTTGAGGTTGTGACATAGTGGTAGTGCTAGAATCTTGGTGAATACTGCTCTCAATGAGAGGTTATCAAGATAAATTTTGAAACCGTAGTTAATAGTTTCTGCTTACAACTTTATGTTTTTGAAAGTTCATTCACCAAACTTGATATGATTGGAAATCTTGGCTCTTTACTTTCTTTCACTTCTGCTATTGAGTTTTCCTAAAACCAAGTTTGTCAACTTATGATTTTTGCAATCTGGAGCCAAAGATTGGTTGGAACTTATGGTGAAGGGATACTTCTGCTTTGTTATATGATATGTGGCCTGTTTGTGATGCCATACTCTTAAAGACATTCCTTTCTTCATTGACATTCAGTCATTCATATTGTTTATTTTTTTCAAAAATTATGTTACCATTTAAGTTATAGTTTGTTGTCTGCCTCCAAAAGTATTAAACAACTTAATTTTACTCTTTGTAGTTGTGAGGTGGACCATGGCTAAAGTTAATCTGTTGATAACTATGAAATTATATCGGCATTTCTCTGGACATTTTTTTTGTCTGGATGATATTAGACATTATTATTATTTTTTTTAATTCACTTTTTCTTATTTGATTAGTGTGATTCCAGATGTATTCACTTTCAAATTTTGAAGATTTGATAGACTCATTTGATGTTTTTCCACATTTTCTTTTTTTGTCGGATAGATAAATATACTTGACAGCAAGGAGCTTCAACAAAGAGTGAAACTGTATCTTATGAATCGTGGCCCACCTGAGCATTGGCTTTTCTCCGGAACTTTCAAGCGTGCTGAGTTGCAGAAGGCTCTTGGAAATCATCTGTCGTGGAAGGAAAGGTGACATCCCGTATAAAAAAATGCAAATTTGGTTTATTATCACCTTTCTGGATTTTAAGGGAATTAAGAAAAATAGATTTATCTAATGTTCCGAGCCAATTATTGGTTGATATCTTACCGCCTTTTATTTTGAAGGACACAATAAAATTTTCCTAGTTACTTAACTAGTTTGATGATATATTAATTTTTAGTTTCCACATTTAATGTTTAATAGATAACTGGTTGCTTGGTTATGAGAAATGTAAATTCATTTATGAGTTCATCAACAATCAAAATTAGGGAGGATCTGAGTTCGTGCCATACTAGGAGCCGGTGGAGTGATGTCAGAAGTGTATTCCTTTTGAGGCTTTGGGATTCTGTGGTTGTGAAAGTCTTTACCTCTTCAGTTCCATAACGATTTTCCTTGTGTGCTTTCGAACATGCTCTTTTCCTTAGCTATTAAGATATATGGTGGCCATCTGCCCGCTTTGCTTGACATCATAATGGGGGATGCATTTCACTTTGTACCTTTGCTTGATTTATACACTTATTTGTTTTCTGATTTTTTTATTTGTTAAAGCCTTTAATCCAATACTAGAGCCCTCATATATTATGATGTTATTGCATATGTTTAGACTATGCAATTCAAAAATTTGACATGTATATATTGCTACCAGGTATCCAACATTTTTTGATGATATCGCTGCAAGATTACTCCCAGTGATTCCCCTAATCGTCTATAGGCTTATCGAGAATGATGCTGTTGATGTTGCTGACAGAGTTCTACAAGTTTATTCAACATTCCTTCATTACTATCCTTTGAATTTTACATTTGTGCGCGATATACTTGCCTATTTCTATGGTCATCTTCCAGGGAAACTCATTCTTCGGATATTGAATGTATTAGATGTTAAAAAGGTGATGATGGCTCTTCATCCCCAAAAATTTCAAATTATTTTCAGAATCTTTCTTATATTTCGCCTGCATTGTTATTTCAGATTCCGTTTTCTGAGTCCTTCCCTCAGCATATCAACTCATCTAATGCTTCCATTTGTCCTCCATTGGACTACTTTGCAACTCTTTTATTGGGTTTAGTGAATCATGTAATTCCTCCTCTGAATAACTCTTCGAAAAGTGGACAAGTGGGAGAAACCTCAAGCAGTTCTGTGCGAGCGCCGCATAACAAGGCTCAAGTAACGCCACAGGCTGGTCCAACAATTGCTCCTGAAGGTCAAAAACCATTCTATCAAATTCAAGATCCTGGCACATACACCCAACTGATTCTCGAAACAGCTGTGATAGAAATCCTCTCTCTTCCTGTAACTGCATCCCAGATTGTATCATCACTTGTTCAAATTGTTGTTCACATACAACCGACTCTAGTTCAATCTAGCAATGGGTTACAACATCCCACTGGTGTTGGCCAAAATTCTGTGTTGCCAACTTCTCCATCCGGGGGAAGCACTGATTCCTTGGGTGCAACTAGGACTCCTTCGGCATCAGGATTAAATACTTGTAACTTTATTTGGCGAAGTGGTTATACATGTCAACAGTTATCGTGCTTGTTGATCCAAGCTTGTGGCCTTCTTTTAGCTCAGCTACCTCCAGAGTTTCACATTCAACTCTATATAGAGGCTGCACGTGTAATAAAAGAGAGTTGGTGGCTTAGTGATGGGAAAAGATCAGTCAGTGAACTAGAATCTGCAGTTTCCTATGCATTGTTAGATCCAACATGGGCTGCCCAGGACAATACCTCTACAGCCATAGGTATGCTACCATCAATTTTTCAGTAATATGTTGCAGAAACATTACTAACCTGTGATAACCATGTTACTTAAACTCAATTATGTGATGGCAACAACTGAGTTGAAATGGTTAAAGCTTAGACATTTTGGCCAGATGCTCAATTTATATTATTATGTGCAGTAATTGGAAATTACAAAAAGAATGAAAGAAAGAAAAAGCTAATGACAAATTTCTAAATGGCTGTGTACTTTTTGTTATTTCAAGCTGTTTCAGTTCACTGCACTAAATATGACGGAAGGAAGTAATAGTATTTTGTTTCTGGAGTTCGTGAATTGAGCTCAAATCCATCATCCTTAGCCATTCTTGATTTTATATAGGTAATGTGGTGGCATTGCTACATTCTTTCTTCAGTAACCTTCCACTGGAGTGGCTAGAGGGATCGCATCTCATCATTAAGCATCTCAAACCTGTGACATCAATAGCTGGATTGAGAATAGCTTTCCGTATTATGGGTCCGTTGCTTCCCCGATTGGCCAATGCTCACACCCTTTTCAGTAAGGTATGGGATTATACTCACTGATAATTTTCTTAACTCTCTCGTTCCCAAACTTCTTCAGAAGAGGTTACTGGGGATACAGACAATGCCTTTGACTCTTACATTTCTATCTAAAAAGGTAAAAAAAATATTTTGAACTTGCAAGAAAGAATATCTGGGTAAAGACACTTTCATTACTGAAGTCATATTCAACTATGTAAGCATAACTATATTTCAATATTATCCAGATACTATCGCTGCTTTTAAGCGTCATGGTAGATGTCTTTGGGAGGAATGTGCAGCCATCAGCTCCAATTGAAGCATCAGAGATAGCTGATATTATAGACTTCCTGTAAGCTGATGATGGTTGACTATGACTTGATAATTTTGTACTTGAGCGGTGTATCATTAGCTATAATACTTATATTAACTGGCAAATTCTCTTCAGGCATCACATAGTCCATTATGAAGGACAAGGCGGACCCGTGCAAGCAAGCAGCAAACCCAGAGCCGAAGTTCTGGCTCTTATTGGACGAGCAGCTGAAAGTTTACGTCCAGATGTACAGCATCTTCTCACTCACTTAAAAGCTGACGTCAACTCTTCAATATACGCGGCCACTCATCCGAAGTTTGTTCAGAACACCAATTAACCCGATCGTCTATGTTTGTAATTACAACTTACGCGAAATGAATATGGGAATGCTCCATCATTTTAGGAGATCTGTCGAAGGCAAGTATTGTACATATTTGAGGACACTTGTTGTAACTCGAAGTATACGGGAACTATGATGATTGACAACTGAAAGTAACTCATAAGACGGAGACGGATACACAAACACATATATATATATATGTATCACAACTGTTGTTGGTCATTTGGTGCAAGAATTTCCAATTATGTTGTCCTGTTGATTAGTGATTGTTTGAACTCTACACTTGTTGCAAATGCTGTATCATCTACATCCAACTTGCAAAAGAAAGTGAATAATGTAATGTCTTCTTTAGTCAAATAGCGATGCTGTGGTTGCCTTGATGAGTTCAAGTTTGAACTCTCTCTGTGCCCTATTCTTTAAGTTAGTACGTGAAGTGAATGCATTCATGATGAAGTCCTCCAAACTTCTATTTTTATTTAAATTATAATGATAAACATATGCGCTTTAGAATATATTGATGTTATATTTTTGGGTTGGAAAATCCCAACCGAAGAAGGGATGTTTTGCTCGAGTGGGAGACCACACTAGTTTACTCAATCAATTACTTTGTAATAATGAGGCAAATATGTGTAATATTCTTTCTTCATTTCTTCATTGGTTGGACGACTAAGACAAAGGGTTTGCCGACTCCTTTATGGCCCCATTGGGTTTATGAGACTTTCTTAACTCCTTTTTACCTTCTTCCGTCATTCTCATTTCTCACTACTCACACATGGAAAGGTTTCATGTTCATGATTCAACACACACACACATATTTGTGTGTATAAATGTGCTCAAAACTTGTAAGAGAAATTAAGACCATACTTTGAATCAAGTGCAAGCAATGAATTCAATATACATATATGCGCACATATATTTTCATTTTTTAAAAATAAAAGAAAATCTCATTGAGAAGAAAATCATTGCCTCCATAAAAAAAATGGGGTATGAAAAACGTGTTTTTTTTTTAAATCCAATAATAAATAAATGAAAGTGAGAGATGATTTGGAATAAATCAATAATGAGCTCAGCCACCAGTCCCTGTCCACCACCAGCAGTATCACTGGTAAACGACAGCCACTCAGGACTCAATCATAATTATTGCATCCTTAAGGCACATGCTAAATATGGATGGACAACTCAACTTATGACCACTATCTCATCTAACTCTTAACAAAAATCTAATCCCAACACATGCAATGCATTGGTAGGTTGACGTACAATCTTCCCAAAGTCTATAATATTTTTATTTGAAAAAGGGATAATTACAAAAAAGCCCCTGAGGTTCAGGCAATTACCAAAAAAACCCAAAAACTTTTGAAAATAACAAAAACCCTATTGAAATTTCTTACATTTCCCTTCATACACAAAAAAAAATTCAAAAACTCCCATGACATTTATAAAAATATTACATTTATTCCCTTAAATTTAAGACAAAATAAAATATGAGGGATGTTTTTGTAATTTTGAAACATCTCTGGTTTTTTTTTTTGTAATTAGCCCTAACCTCAGGAGTGATTTTGTAATTCTCCCTTTGAAAAATTGGCACAAAACTCAGAATTCAGAAACCATGCCATTCTGTAGTAGTGTAATGGAGCAAGCAAGAGTAAGGTAATTTATGTTCTCAATGGGTTATTGGACAATTTCGAATTAATCACGATTTGTACCAAACCTGATAATATTACAGTGCTACTAATGTACATATTATCCAGCAAGAAAGATCGATTATTTCTTGGTACTCTGATTTTGGTACGCATCATCGAACAAGTAGACTAGAAATAAGACCATGATTCGTGAAATGTTTCACAGGACCTTTCATTAAAAAAAGGGATAATTACAAAAAGCCCCCTAAAATTTGGGCTAATTACAAAAGAACCGAGAGGTTTTTTGACAACCCTGAGGTTTGACATGTCTTAAATTAAAGGGGATAACTGTAATATTTTGATAACTGTAATATTTTGCATATGAAGCGGGAAAATGTAAGACGGATTAAACCTAAAGGGTTTTTGGTAATTTCCGAAAATCTCAGTTTTTTTTTGTAATTAGCCCAAACCTCAGGGGTATTTTCGTAATTATCCCTGAAAAAAAAGGGGAAAGAAAGAGAACACAGAACTTGATATCTTGTTATAGGCTTTCCAATCAACAATTTTCAGAATATAGGTTATATTAGTAAGTTACAAGTTAGAAAAATATTAAGATGCTTACAGAAATTACTCGCTACATATATAGGTATGCTATAAAAGATCTCAAATATCACCATTAATTTCTGGTGTACACAGGAACTAGGAAGTAGCAGAGAGCCCAAAATCATTAGAATCCTGTGTTGCACAATCAGCTGCCTTCTTCCCCAGGCTGTACGGTGATGCATGCATCGCCCTGACAAAAAATTGAAATGATTGAACCCAACGGTGCATAAATCATAATGCAATTAGCATAAAAGAAATTGTAATGCATAAGATGCGCGATATGTTACAAGTTTTTCAAATGACTTGAAAAAGTAAAAGAAACATTAATATGCATATGCCATTTAAATACCTTTCCTTACGCTTCTCCAGAAAGCGAGCCAGGGATGCTTTGCGCGCCTGTGGAACAGCTGCACAAAAATCTTACCTTAGTTGAAGTAATGAAGAGTTGAGCAGTTAAAAAGAAGAAACGAAAATTATGTGGTTGCGGCATTTGCATGGTTTACCTGATGATATGATGGCAGTTGCAGCAACAGATCCTAATGATGATACCATTCTTTGAGGCTCCACTTTGTGAACAATAGTCTTAGATACGGCCTTGACGTCTTCGTCATTAGCAGACCGATCAATTGGGTGAGAAGACACGGACATAGGGCTGCACGGTGCCATATTCACGTAATTTCCAGCCAAAAACATGATTGCCTCAGCCTGCAAAATATCTCACCAAAGGAAGAAAATATCACTATTTAGCAAAAAAAAATTAAAAAGTAAATTCGTGCAGATCGAAAACAGAAGCCGCGCCTTCTCAGGAGAGATGCCATCAAAGACATTTACAGTTCCATCATAAAAGATGGTCAACTGGGCAGCAAAGTTGGAAGCGAAGGAGTTAATCCTACAAAGAGAAAAAAATTGCAAGAGAAGGGTTTTAAAATCAGTCCCAATTATAGAGTATCATTAAATAGGTCATGTATCATGAAAGCTTGTGATAATACACAAGTAATGTCAACTAATTAGACCGACGCTTACCATTGTTCAGTTGTCCCAGCAGTTGAAGGCAGAATTGAATGAGGATTCCCACCAAGAAATTGTTGCTTCATCGTACCACCTTCAAAGTTCTGACCAACACCCACAAAATGATTTTTTGAGAGTAGGATAAGCCATAAAAAAGATACTGAGAAACCATTCAGGGCAGGACTTCATAAAGTAATCAAACAGAAATGAGTTCAGTGAATTGGATATGACCTTTGCTTATAGTTTTTTTCTGTTTGTTTGATCCATAAACAAATGTACATACAGCAATAATGTGTCAAATACTCTCAGGCTCCATTTGGATGAAAGGATTTGAATTTTGAGCTATGGATTTTCAAATCCATAATAACAAATCCATTGAGGTTGTTTGGATGGAGTCATTTAATAATGGATTTCAAATCCCTGTAAGCTATTTTTGGAGTCATTTTGGAGGATTTCAAATCCAACTATTTGGAGTCATTTGAAATTTTTCCCTAAATCCTCTCCCCAAATCCAAATCCTCTCATCCAAATGCAACCTTAAGTTTATTAGGACCTTGCTCAAACAATTTTAGTTGTGGTCACATTCATCCAATAAGATAAAACAGGGAATAGTTTCCCTTAATGCAAGGCAAATTCAAAGCACTGCAACCGAATAGCTCAAAAATAAATGTGATATTTTATTTGTTGATCATATGCAAGAATTTCAGACTTTACTTTTGACGTATCTCGTCCTGTTCAGACTTCAAAGACATAAAACGAGAGAGGGGGGTCACCTTGTTTGACAATGGCCGAGGAAATCCTGAGCTCCGTGTGAATCCTTTCGATCCAAAAGCGTTCATCAGAAACATGCAGTAAATTGCACAGGAAGCACCATACAGTTAAATATGCTTCAGATAGAACAAAGACTAAGGTGCAGATTTCTAATGTATCATGACACTTCAACAGGCTTAGTCGGAAAATAAATCTAATCTGAACTGTTCAGGTCAGCGTTGCACGGGAAATAATCAAAGTTAGATCTATGTACTTCTATGTCTTGGCTATCCGGGACAAGAAAATCTGATTGATGCAGGCAAAATTTTAAAACAATTTTATATACTTGCTTCTTTTATATGTAAGAAGTAGAATTATTCTACTTTTAAACAAAGAAATCAAACAGTTACCATTTATATAAAGGACAGGATTTATAATTTACGCCTGTCTCTTGGTTTTAATGAAGAGAAGATAACAACGGATCGAAATTGCATTTTCATCAACTGGTCAAGATTTCAAGCCAACTAGGCAAAATTTAACAGTTGAAGCGATTTCCAAGCGAACACACAAATCACCTGAAATATGCTAAACTTAACCCCACAAGGGCCATAGAATCACTTGGTTGATTTCAAAGTGTTCCCAATAAACACAAAGAAGTACCATATAAGATTTAGAAAGTGGCAAGAAAAGGAATTAACAACCCAAGGGAAATTGAAAAGGTTTGAAACCTTGAATTTGATTTCCAAATCCAAAATCAAACACAAAGTCCAACACTTTCGTCAGTATAATATATCAAACTGCTCTGAAACAAACATAATTTGCATAAATATATTGCAAAAAACTGGACAAAGAAGCTCGAAAACGAAGCAAAAAAAACTTGAACAAAACGCCCTAATAAATTTGAATCCTAATTCAGTTCAACATCCAGATTTAAACCAAAAAAAAAAAAAATCATAAGTAGAAACCATGAAAAACACTGCAAAATAAAGAGAAATCACCAGAGTCTTTGCAGCCTCCCTCATCAACTTCTTCTTTAACCACGACAACGGAATCGTTTGGATTCAACCCCATGAAATCCCTTTCCATACCTCAGAAAATTAAAGGAATTAGAAAATAGTAACGATAATAAGATCTCAGAACCGTACAAGGTATTACCACAACTTGTACTATTCAAAAGGATCAAAGACTGAACTATAGCTCTATGTTTCTTTCAAATGCGTTCGTAGTACCTTGAGGCTTGAACAGAGAAAAAAAGAAATACAAAACAAAAAGAGATAGGAAATAGTTGTAGTTCTCAGCTGAAATGCTTCCAGCTGCAGCAATGATCAGAGAGAGAGAGAGAGAGAGTTTGTAGCTGGTCTGTGATTCCTTTATTCTTTTGACTTCTCATTTCTTTTTTATAACTATAGCCCAACTCCTTAAGTCTCATGTAAATCGTGAGAAATGTATTTCCAAAATCATAATTGTAGTACCTTACTCTGCTTTGAACAAATCAATTCTTGTTGATCTGATTTTTTTATACTTAATTTTACTAAGACATAAATAAGAATACAAAATCTAGGTAATAATTTATATGATTTTCTTAGAGTTTTTCGTTAGTTCGAAACTTTCGTGGGCTATTGTTATTATATTTTTTTTTCCCGAAACGATAGAAATATATTCATAACTCAACAAAATTTACACTGCCAACTGGCAAAATGGTCACCTTGAACATACATACATTGATACATGTCAAGGGGAGAACTCCGCACGAGAGGTATAACCACCGTAATTGAAGGAAAAAAAAAACAACTAAAAAACACAAAACTAAATAAAACTAAACACTCCAAAGGAAACTAAACCACCTCCAAAGGAGGACTAAGGCACTCCTCAAGGAGACTACCCAACTCGAACAAACCAGGGCACGAGCTACATCACGCACCGCAAGACGAAATTATCGACCGCCACGAGATTCGCAAATCAACCAAGTAAAAATAAAGACTCAAAAAAAAATACGGAAAAATCGAAAAAAAAAAAAGAAAATTGCCTCTCCCTCACCCGATCTACAAATAGCCCATCATCTACTCGGCTCCAAAACACCTCGTGAAGCTCCGACCCATTTTCACTCGGGACCAAAAATTCCCGCCACCTTCGTACGCCTGAGGACCGCATTGGTGTCCCTCCAATAAAAGACATGGAGGGGGGGGGGGGGAAGGAGGGAGGGGAGGGGGAGAGAAGAGTGGGGGTGAGGTTTGGGGAGGGAGGGGAAGAAAGTTTGTGTTAGGATTTTTCTTTTGGGATAGAGAGAAGGGGGAGAAAAGATAGAGAGAGAAGTTTTTCCTTTTGTCTCGAAACCAGACAATACTTCAGGAGGCTTTTTTGATAGGGCTATTGTTATTATAGAAATGACAAAATTAGCCAAATGCAAGGGTAGTAGTATGCTAAAATACAATTTTTTCTGTGAGGCACTCAAATACAAAGTTATCCTAGTAGGCTACGGTAGAAACGGTATAAATCAGACTTTTATAATTCTTATATGGGAGCCGCTATTTGCACCCAAAATTCTTATAAATACACCCCACCTCCTATTTTTACAAAATTAAAATAACTTAAAATGACTATTATGCCTTTTTATTAAAAATTCTAAATACACCCATTTTTTTCTTCTTCCCTAGGGTTTCAAACTTTCAATTGCTAATTTTTTATTTATTTTTTACTATCGTGCTATTTTAATTGTAGCATTAAGTGCGAAAATGTGTCATTTTTATTAGATTAAATGTTTTATAGATTGTGTTGGAAATGGTGGTACAATTTTTGGGTTTTTATATTTCAAGTTCGTGTATTTTTTCGCCATGTTCGAATAGGCACGATCGTGCTTTATTTTAATACATGACACGATCGTGCCACACTTTAAAATATGGCACGATCGTCGCCACACTTTTTACATCGTTTCTTAAAGAAAACCGATGTAAAAAAGCAACGATCGTGCCACATTTTACAGTGTGGCACGATCGTGTCATGTATTAAAATAGAGTACGATCATGCCACACTTTTTACATCAGTTTCTTAAAGAAAACCGATGTAAAAATGGCACGATTGTACCCTATTTTAAAGTGTGGCACGATCGTGCCACACTTCCAAAAAACTGGTGGGGTGTATTTTTTCAATAATAAGGGCATAATAGTCATTTTAAGTTATTTTAATTTTGTAAAAATAGAGAGAGGGATGTATGTATAAGAATTTGGGGTGCAAATAATGGCTCCCTTCTTTCTTATATATATATATATATATATATATATATATATATATTATTGTATTACGGTTTGGACTTTGGAGCAACACGTGTGTTTGAAGTTTTGATGGGGGATACTGATTATTGACCACGTTTTCCAACATCTATTTGTTCTGTATCCAGTTAGAATTGGAGAAAAAATCTAGTCCGTACGAGACTCGTGGGTAGGCACAATGGTTTATACTTATTGGCTATTGCAATTATTTTGAACACAATTTATTAAATTAAATTAAAATACATTTATTTTGTTTAATAAAATATGAAGTTTGGCCAGATTCGACTTAATTAATAAAAAAGAAGAAGATATTACTGTTGCTAAGTGCTATCGGCTATCCTCATAGTGGCAGGTTTCGATGAATTCTGAGTAATTGTAATTTTGTAGGTGGTTAGTTAATGTTGAAAGGCGTCACGTGGCCTAAAACAGGCTTATTAACTGTAGCAGTGAATAATAATGATGAACGGCGGAGGGGCAACGGTAAAGTGGACTCAACATTGCATCAAACTAAAGTGATGAACCGTAAGTCCTAGCCCGGCAGGTCCGTGACCATCCCCTTAACGGTCTGGATTTCTCCCCAGGCCCGGACTTGAGTGCATGCCCAACAAGCCAGTGCCTAGGGGCAAAAATTTAGGGGCCCATTTTTAAGGGATAATTATAAAAAAGTCCCTAAGGTTCAGGCTAATTACAAAAAAATCAAGAAATTTTTGGAAATCACAAAATAATCGTGTCTTATATTTTCTTCATTCATATGAAAAAAATATTTCAAAATCTCCCCCTACGTTTATGAAAATATTACAGTCACCATCTTAAATTTAATACACAATAAACCTTAAGGCCTTTTGGGGCCCCAATTTTTTTAAATGGTTAAGTATATAAACCATATCCTTCACACACACAACACCAAAAAGAAAAAAGACGTAACTTCAACATAAAGCCTAACATTGTGAAAAAAGAGAAACATTCACATTCGTGTGAGGTACATATAAACCCTAACTAGAATATTTTCTGAAAATGACAATGATAATTTTAGTTGATAATAAATACTTTCATAAAATCCTTATAAATAATGACACTTTTTAGGAATATTCTTCTTACAGATTCTGATTTATTTTTTTCATTGTCTTAGCACTCTTCATTTTGCTTATTTTTTTTAGCTTTTGCTTAGTTTTTCTCTTTCATTTAATTGATTTAGTTAGCAACCTAATTTATGATCTAAGCAATGATTTTGTTTATTTGTTTATGATATATGAGTATTGGATTAACTTTGGGGTGGCATAATAATTTGTGCAACTGAAATTTATTTTGTCTGTTGTTGTCAGAAATTTTGTGGAAATTAGTATTACAGTTGATTTTTCGGCCCTTGATTCATAGTAATATTTTAAGACAAAAAAAGCCGATATAAGGGCCCATTTTAATAATTCCACTTAGGGTCCTGTGTTCACAGGTCCAGCCCTGTTTCTCCCGACCCTTAATCAGCGGTTCAACCCGTTGAACCGTAAGTTCCAAACCGTGGTCAGCCATAGTTCCCCACAAAATAAGTCCCATACATTTTGTTTAGTTCTTTAAGTTATAAAATCAAATTTAAATAGATATTTACTGAGAAGTAATTTTTTAAGTGTTTGGCCGAAGCCAAAAAGAGGTTGACGGTGTTTTTAAACCAGGACCGAACATTGAAGAAAATTAATAACTAGGACTGGTTCAACCGGTTAAACAGTTCTGAAAAACCCGATTGACCCATGTACATACACTTATATATATGTACACACCTAGGAAGCACGAACATTTCTCTAAGGATGCCGGATACATATCCGATATGATACTTTGTCCGATACTTCATGGATACTCCATGAATACATTTACACATGGAAATAGATTGAATTTTTCTATTACTCATTTTTTCGCATTTTTTTGTGTGTCTCTGTGAGTTATCACATTTCAGATTTGAGTATTTATATAATTTTAGCTTTTTATGCTTGAAACATTGTCTTAATAATTATACTTAGTACATCTATATTTCCAATAATATAAAAATATATAATTTTATATGTAAATATATACCGTACCAGTATCCTTGAAATTTCAAAATATGGCGTATTTCCGTACCCGTGTCGTATCGTATCCATCCGTATCAGTGCTTTATAGGTACACACATGTAAAAGATAAATACAAGTACAAATACAAAAAAAACTAACAAATACAAATAAAAATAAAAATTAATTTAATAAATTAATATCCAAAGGTATATAAATGAGTCGAATATAAGGAAAATTTATATGTAAATTGACTAAATATTTTTCACTTCAATTTTTATAATAAAACAAAGAAACAATTATTCATTAAAAAAATTTAAACAGGGTTAACTGGTGACCTTTGCCGATTTTAACCCAGTGACAACGATTTTTCAGCCATTGTCCAATTTTAATACATAACCGGACCGGGCATGTGAAAGAGTCACATATGTTCAACCGACCGGTTAAAGGAAGGCAATGCGTGGTGTAAGTGCAATTGTTAACCGCTCGACCGAAGCTTAGGAATAGGAGGAAAACTTTGAATGAAAAGATGCGCCAATTATCCGTTAGACAATCACTTGACTTTGATCAAAAAAGACTGTCTTCATGTGCCAATTGAGATCTCAAAGTCTCTTTCTCCATGAGGTCTAAAGCTACATTCATTGCTGATTCAGCTTTTAGCAAGGGGTTCTCTCATTCACTGATTGAGGAAGGGATGAAGACGAGCAGTCGGAAGAGCAGCTCTCTCAGAAGCAACCAATCCAAGAATTGATAGATTTGGTAAGAGTGCTAGTCAGAACACTAGAACCGTCTTTGTTTTGAGTTTGATTTCTTATGCAATTAGGAGTGGGGTGTTGTAACAGCAAGTCCGGTTATGAACATATATCAATATTTCAAAAACCCTTCTTCCATCCTAAATGAAACGTTGTTAATTCAACATGATGAACATACATTCAAATTTCACTTATTTAACAATCAAATCTAAATTAAGAAAATTTTCAGAATTATATAATCTCAAAACAAAGACGAACATTATGAAGTTGGAATAAAACGGGCAGGGACAAAAATTATGAACGAAAAAGGAAACTCTTTAAGGAAATTTAATACGAGTTCATGTTACATGGTTTAGAGACACACGTTAACAATGAAATGTTCTTGAGCAGGTCCCAAGTAGATAATCTATGACAATGTACATTAGAGTCAACTAGTAATCCAAAGTAATTAATAACAGACAAAATTAAGGAAAGACGCTCTCTCTGGATCATTTTCACTTGAATAAGAATATGGAGTCAATCAATAGTCATTGTTTCATCATATATTATCATTCATAGTAGTTGTCGTCAAACAAAAATTTCATTGATGATGGTCTCCGTTCAGGATGCACAAACAGAGCTTGTACAATAACAAGCACATTGACATGATCTAAATAAAAAAATTATATTACCCTCAACTCTTTTTCTAAATTGACACGTGTCAAGATCCGCGTATTTTTTTTTCGGATCTTCACCCGACCCGACGGGTCGAATCACCCATGTTGTACCCTGTTGACGTGCGTTTTGGTCAACAAGCAAAAATATACGGAAAATGTAATACATGGAAATGAGAATAGACTTTAATTCAGGGCTAATTCTTCCTTTTTATGCAAAATATCGAGCTGAAAGCTTCTGGTCGGTTTTCTTTTACAATAGTGATTTTACAAGCATTTTTCTCCACTATTTTTCTCTTGTCTTTTTCCTCATAAATGAGGCCGATTTATACCCATCTCATTAGTGAGTTTTTAATAATCACTATTACACTTAACACTAAAATAATCTTAAAGGGACACATGTCCTTCTCTGAGCATGCATGTTGGCCAAGTATTTGCCACTTGTTGACTCATCTTGATATTGTGCTCACAAGTGGCAGCTGCTTGTGCTAATGGAACACTAAGTTCGTTTGGATGGTTATCCTTTAAATTTCCCGCCATGGTTGGGCTCGGAGGGAGCCGAGCCCAACTCGCGCCACATCACCATTGCCACGTCATCAGGTCGGTTGCTGACGTCATTAGCTCGGCCCGTGCTGTTCTGTGGGTCCCACATGTGCATGGACGGAATGGCCACGTGGACTGATTTGCTTCCAGCTCAGCTCGAGTGTCATTAATGGCCCCCAAGTTTAATTCCGATGAGAGAATTCCTGGAGTCGGATTTAAACTTTAATGCTAATCATGAACCTTTAATGGGGAAGAGGAAACCTCAAAAGTCACTCATCCCTGACACTTGTCGTTTAGCAGTTAATGCCTGAAACGTCTGATTGACTGGTATTTTGCATGTATTTTGGGCTTAATATTGGCTAGAATGTGTGGATATGCATGCATTATATGAGTAAATTGGGTATTATTCTTGTTTTGTGGAATTGGATTACGCTTTGCTTGTTTTGTAGGAATTTATCTATATTTGTAGCATGGTGGCAACAATTCGGGCATTGCAACCACCAATACTTGACATGAGTGACGAAGTTTGGAGTCGAATCGAGAAGAAGTTGGACGAACCGGACGAGAAACGGAAGAAAATAACCCATGTGCGTATTGTTCCAGGTGAGCACGGGCAGGGCGTGCTCCTCTAGCATAGCCCGTGCTCAACCCAGATATGAAGACTCAAGGTTCGGCCTAGAGCACGGGCAGCCCGTGCCATATGATCACGCTCGTGCTCCTCTGAAGAAAAATTACAAGTTGTTCGGCACCCAACACGGGCTGGGCGTGCCAAAAGGGCACGGCCGTGCCTCGCTGCGGGAAAAACAAAGGTTCATCCAATTCCATCTAGGTTTCGACCCGAACGGGGTACAAATAGACACGAGGCGGCCACAAACAGGGACACGCTGATTTTTACCCTAGAAACCAGAGAAAAGAGCAGTTTTCCACGGGAAACTTCGAGAGATCGATCAAGACCGCAACCACACCTTCGAGGATTGAAGATAGATCGAGAGATCGTCATCATCCCCGAGTCACTCATTCCATCGTATCGTATTTCAATTAGTTAGATTTTGATTATGGATAATTTGTCTATGAATTGTTTATCTTCAATGTCTGGCTAAAATACTTGTGATTCCCGGGTTTGGGAGTAGGTTAATAAACACTTTTATGTGATGATTAAGGATAATCGAAGTTAATGTTTTCTTTCTCTATTCAAGTACTTTGCTTTAATTCTTGTTTTATCAAAAGGCATTTGATCTAAACTTGTTTGATGTATTGATTCATAATTCTAACCGATGAGTTTCAATACTAGATCTTGAGTACTTGACACAAATAGATCGCATGATTGAGAAGTCGGTGAATATTTGTGAGATCTTTTAATCTTTTGAACTTTTGGGAGTTGGATATCTCATGTTGAGTAGAGATGCTAACATAGATATTCCAATCAACGCTTTTACATATATCTCGAGAGAGGGGGTAAATTACTTTGGTGATTGGTCTATAGAGAAGAATACATTTAACCTTGGTTTGCTTAATCTAAGCATAAAAGTGGGATATTAATTGAAACCATAACCCAGGAATCCATCCATCCATACTTGATCTTTTAATCACTCTTTACTTTGTTATTTCAGGATTAATTTCTGCTTTAGTATTAACAAAACCAATCCATCACAGTTCAACTGTTTAGATAAAAATAGGACTATTATAATCCAATACTTAGTACATTAATTTATTAATCCCTGTGGATTCGACCTTGCAAACCCTATTATATAAACTGATCTGTACACTTGTGGTGAAGCTAAAAAATAGGCGAACAAGTTTTTGGCGCAATTGCCGGGGATTAATCAAATTTTTAGTACTAATATTGTGATAAATAGAACTATTCTTAATCTAGACATTTTTTTTCTTTTCTTTTTAATTTGTTTGATTTTTCTTCTATTGTGGTTAACTTGTTTTCTTTAGTTGGTTCAGGTAGTGCATGATCACTCGCTCAAAGCAAGGAGAATTAGCACCGTTCATACCGGAGGTTGAGACTTTTGCTAGGCGAAATAGTGCAGCTACTAAACGGGCAGAAAGACAACAGGACCAAACCATGGCAGAAGTTGAAGACAACAACAAAGGCAATAACGGGGGTAACAACCAGGCCAACAGGGTCAATGTTGAGTTACCAATACCAGAGGTTCCAGTGGCTCGGCGATCCAACAAAGCGATTCACGACACTTTCGCCCAATCAATCGCAACTATGGTGGAATTGTCAACGTCCCGATCAATGCGAATAATTTTGAGCTAAAGCCAGCTTTGATCTCGATGGTGCAACAGAATCAATTTGGGGGTTTCCTGTCTGAAGATCCCAACTCTCATCTTGCGAATTTCATACGAATCTGCAATACTATTAAGATGAATAGGGTGATGATGATCTATACGCCGCCTATTCCTTTCTCTTTAAGGGATAAATGCTAGAATCGCAGCAGCACCCTAAGCAGGGAGTGTGAACAATTGGGATGAGTGAGTCGAGGTTCTTATTCAAATACTTCCCACCAAGCAAGACACTACAGCTTAAGAGCGAGATCACTCAATTCAAGCAGTTTGATTCTGAGCCTTTGTACGAGGCCTGGGAGAGATTTCGGGATTTGTTGAGGAGATGCCTGCAGCACGGATTTCCTGAGGATCAACAACTCTGTTTCTTTTACAATGGGTTGATGGGGCGACATAAGATCGCTTCGTGGATCTTTGCGGGGCGCGCTTCTCGCAAGGTTTCCGGAAGATGCATTCAACTTATTGGAAGAGATGGCCATGAATAGCTATCAGTGGCCCTCCGAAAGAACTAATGTGAAAAGGGTGGCCTAAGTGTCTAATTCAGACCCAATCAAGGAGTTGACAGCCCAGATGGCCGTACTGACAAATCAACTAAGTGCCTTGACAAAGGCCAATGAGGGAAACACTGGTACAAGTAATGGTGGAGTTCCTCTAGATCTGATAGAGGAAGCAAATTACATGAATAACCGGAATTTCAACAATTTCCGGAACAATCAAAATCCCACTCATTATCATCCGGGCCTGTGGAACCACGAGAACTTCTCCTACGCGAACACAAAGAACGTGATGCAACCACCACCAGAGTTTAATGTGACTAATGGTGTTATTACTGCAGATCCTAAACCAACCATGGAAGACATGTTCACCTCGTTTATGAATGAGACGAGGAACAGGTTCAACAAGGATGATTCAAAGATGGATAAAATCGAAAACCATGTCACCCAATTGGGGTCCCAGATGAAGAATCTTGAGACCTAAATTGGTTAAATAGCTACGATTATTGGTGGGCAGCATCAAAAAGGCCAGTTTCCGAGCAACACTGAGGTAAATCCGAAGGAGCAGTGTAAAGCCATTCGTCTGAGGAGTGGAACGGAATACGAGGGGCCAAAAATACCAGAAAATTTCGAAGAATCGCAGGACGGCACGGCCGTGCGGCCACCGCGACGGCCAGCCCGTGCGCGCCGGCCGAACGGCAATCGATGCGCTGGGTGATGCAGAAACTGAGGCAAATGGCGAGGTTGAGGCCGAGGAAGGAGCTGAGGAACATCGTGCTGAACGAAAAGGGGTTGAGAAGCTTAAATCCTCCTCTAACGTTTTCCCCTTCCTTTTCCCCAACGTTTTCAAAAGAAAAAGTTAGACGCGCAATTTGCTAAATTTTTAGATATTTTTAAGAAACTGCATATTAACATTCCTTTGCGCACGCATTGGAGCAGATGCCCAATTACGCTAAATTCTTGAAGGATGTTATGTCAAAGAAGAGGAAGATGACTAGTTTCGAGACAGTCAATCTGACAGAGGAGTGCAGTGCCATAATCCAAAGGAAACTACCACAAAAGTTGAAAGATCAGGGAGTTTCACTATCCATTGTGCTATTGGTGATGTTTTCTTTAAGAAAGCACTTTGTGACTTAGGAGCGAGTATTAACTTAATGCCCTTATCTATTTTCAGGCAACTTGGATTGGGAGAGGTGAAGCCATCTACGGTCACCTTACAACTCGCAGACCGATCACTCACGTATCAAAGGGAATCATCGAGGATGTCTTGGTCAAAGTTGATAAATTCATATTCCTGTGGATTTCTTAGTCTTTGGACATGGAGGAAGATAAAGACGTTCCTTTGATACTTGGGCGTCCATTCTAAGCGGAGGAAGGCCTTAATATATGTGCAAAGGGAGAGCTCACGTTACGGGTTAATGATGAGCATGTTCTATTTACTATATATAAGGCACTTCAATTTCATGATGGTGTGGAGACTTGTAATTTCATAGGCGTAGTTGAATCCTCGTATTGATGAGTATGCGGATCATACATTGTTTAGGGATACTTTGGAGTTTGGTTTGACACATTCGTGTTCAACATCGAACTTGACTATTGATATTGATAACCAAGACTTGTATGATTGTGTTTGTGCTTTGGATAATATGCGGGGAACTACCGAGGAGCGCAAGAGGCGCACACACACGCGAAAAACATACGGAGTCGATTCTACAGGACGCACGGCCCGTGCCCTCGAGTACGCCAGGTTGTGCATATGGCGAAGGAAAAATTGAAGAAAACGGCTTACGGCACGGCCCGTGCCTAAGGTCGAAGAGAAAATCAAGGAGCCGAAGACGGCACGGCCGTGCTCATCAAAGACGGCAGCCCATGCTCCCATCTCAAGAGGCCAAATCGAACCTTAACTCAAGCCCTTGCCCGAGCACCTCAAATATGCATTCCTTGGAGCGAATAACACGAGTCCGTGAATCGTATCATCTCTTTTAACTTCAGTTCAACTCGATAAATTGCTTAGGGTGTTACGAAAATATAAGTCAGTGATATGTTGGTCAATTTCTGATTTAAAAGGCATTAGTCCATCGATTGTGATGCATAAGATTAGAATGGAAGATGTCTA
Organism: Rehmannia glutinosa; assembly: GCA_016081115.2. NCBI lineage: Eukaryota > Viridiplantae > Streptophyta > Magnoliopsida > Lamiales > Orobanchaceae > Rehmannia > Rehmannia glutinosa. Next base: position 29,926 of record JABTTQ020001162.1, read on the forward strand.
TAAACATTCGGTGCAAAATCAAAGAAGATTAAACCCTATATGCAAGAAGTCGTTAGAAAAGAAGTTTTAAAATGGTTAGATGCTGGAATTATATATGCTATTTCTGATAGCTCTTGGGTAAGTCCGTACAAGTGGTCTTAGAAGAAAGGGGATGACGGTAGTGAGAAACGAGAGTGATGAGCTTATAGCGACTAGAGTAGTAATCGGATGGAGAATTTGTATTGATTATAGGAAGTTAAATGATGCTACTCGCAAAGATCACTTTCCCCTTCCCTTTATTGATATGATGCTTGATCGTTTGGCGAGATATGATTATTATTGTTTTCTCGATGGTTATTCCGGGTATAATCAGATCATGATTGTTAGATAAATGTTTTTATCAAGATTTTGATGAGTATGTTTAAATGAGTTTTTAATACCAAAACTATGTTTATAAATGTTGTCCAAATACTCATAAATGGTTTAAAATATTTTTACTAATTTTTGGAGTATTTCTTATTATTTATTATTCGATAAAAATGGACAACACTTTTGTTGGTTTTGTTTAAATTGGTTTTTACACCAAAACAATGTTTATAAATGTTGTCCAAATACTCCCAAGTGATTTAAAATATTTTTACTAATTTTTTGGAGTATTTCTTGAAGTTTATTTTTGATAAAAATCGGACAAAATTTCAAATTGGAGGTCGACCGGTCGCACAAGAGGTCGACCGGTACCTGAAGAGTTGAAAAAATGAAACAGAATGAAACAGAAACAAATTCTGTGAAAAAAAGAAGGAGGGGGACCGGTCAAGGGTGAGGTCGATCGCACCCCCCTTGACCGGTCGCACCCCCCTGCAACCCCTACCTGGATCGCACTATTTTTTCAAACGGTCGAAATCTTCAACAGGGCAACCGGTCGCCCTATGCTATTCTGACAATGACAAAGTTATCTTTGTTTGAAATGTTTGACAACAAGATTTACTTTTGATTTTTGTACAATATTTCTACATCTTGTGATCTTCTTTTTATAGACAAAAGTGAAGATAGAGGAGCTTATGTTGGGAGCCTATATTGGTGAAGACTTCCCTATAAATAGAGGATGAATTGAAGACACAAGATACAAAACACACAAGCAAAATACACAACAAGAAATCTGCAAATTGTTCAAGCTTTATTTTTACATTCTTGTTGTAATAGCCTAAGTACTTTCACTTGCACATCTTTGAGGTCTAGGCTTTTTGATTTTTGATTACACTTGCACTCAATCTTTGTATTGGTTTCATAGAGTTGTAATCTTGATTTTTGTCATCATTCAACACAAGACATCCTTGTGAGCATTCTGTGGAAACACACTGGGTGATCTAGGTGATAGGTGTTTCAAGAGTGTGGTGCTCTTGAGGTATTGATGAATTTGGTATTCTTCAAGGTTGAAGATTGTGGTAATCTTCACAAGGTGCCGTTGGAGATTGTTGTAATCTTCAAGAGAGATTGTGGTAATCTCAAAGGTGGTGTTGTAGAAGAGTGTGGTGCTCTTCAAGGTGATGCTGTAAGGTGTTGTATTAATTTTGGTAATTAATAAAATCTTTTTTCTTTTTGAAATCCATCCCGGAAATACTGGGTTGGTAGAGGATTCGGTTCAAAAAAGAGGGTATATTCGAAAAGATGGAGATAATCTATTCACCCCCCCTCTAGATTATCGTAGCCGCTTGGACTTACAAGTGGTATCAGAGCTAAACTCTTTGGCAAGCTCGTTCCACATTGCGAGTAAAGAGGAACGATCACCGGCTACGAATGAAGTCTACCTTACCGGCGCCTCCACCACCAAGCCACCACTATTTGATTCCAAAAATTATACATTTTGGAAAGAAAGAATGGAATGCTATCTACAAGGTTGCATGTTCAATATTTGGAACACGACCGTAAATGAAGAATCCATTCCAATGATGAACACACCACAAAAAGGCCTCAAAGAGCTCAATGATGAAGAAAAGAAAATCATCTCCTTAAATGGTAAAGCTCTTAATATTTTGTATTGTTCACTTACCATTTTGGAATATAATCATATTTTAGGAATTAAATCGGCTCATGAAGTATGGAGAAAATTAGAAGAAGTATATGCAAATGAAAGGAGCCACTCAAAAGCATTTACTTCTCAAATGGATACAAACCCAACATGGGATGAGCTTCCTACAACTTCCGACGTCGATGAAAACGAACGATGTCTTATGGGCTTCGAAGAAGAAAACGAGGTAAGTTCAAAACCCTCCACTTCTTATGATAATAAATTACAAAATGATTATAGTGATTTGCAAAATGATTTTGATGAACTTCAAAATGAATTCCAAAGCTTACTTGTTAAATACAAAAATTTGAAAAAGGAATTCAATATTTTGAAAATTGATAAGGATAATTTATTTTCCTCTTATGAATCACTTTCATGTGATCACACCACCACACTTGACAAGGTTAGAAACCTTGAAAAAGAAAATAGTACTCTTGTTGAGGATATTAATTGCATGAAAAATAATTTATCAAAATCCAACTTGAGTACCGATAAAATGACCGATATTATTGATGTTCATAGTTGTGATAAATTGAAACAAGGACTTGATCATAAGCCTAGTGTTGTTAATTATGTGAAAAGAAATCAAGTCCCTATGCATGTTTGTCATTATGCTCCCAAAATTACTACGTGTTTTTATTGTGGTAAAACGGGTCACACGGTTAATACTTGGCGGGCTAGAAATAGCTCTAATTATTATTGGAGACCTAAAAGTCTCAAAGCTAATTCCAAAGGACCCAAACACTTGAGGGTACCACAAAATAATGTCGTATTAGGTACCCGAAGGAATAATAATCGAGGAAAATACATACCGCCAAGAAGACATCAAATGACCATTTCATTTGATCAAAGGAGAAGACAACATCAAAATAAATTTCCAAGAGAAAGACACTATCAACAGTGGGAAGGCCATAATGCTTGGAAATGGAGCAATTGGAGAAACCACCATCAACATGAAGATTTTCAAACGGGAAGATATCATCAACAATGGGAACGACACAACCCATGGAAATGGCGAAATTGGTAAACCGTATCTCCCTATTTAAATATGCATTTTATTCTTTGCATGTTTTTATTTGTGTCTTTATTGCAATATGAGTTTTTATTTTTTTTTAAAATTTAGGACTTCAATATATTTGTGAGTTTCAAAATATTTTTGAAAAGAAGACCTTGCATGATGTTTCTAAAACTCTTGTGCATTTAATTAGACTTATGTGGTTTATTATCTCCTATGTAGTTATATAGCACAAGCATGCTTAAGATATCTCTTATTGCTTAGCCTACACATGTATTATTGTGTTTATGCTAAATTTGGTTGAAGAATTGTGTAGCATTTACATATGGTTATCTACTAGTAATATATCAAGAGAAACATGAACTATCGAGGTACGCTCATTATTGTTATTCATCTCATAGACTCGATACATGTTGTGCCATATGCCTATGTGCTTATTTTATACAAAGTGCCATTAAGAGGATGTTTTGATTTTTGAGAAGACATTATTTAACATAGCCTGTTTTATCCAAGATTTGTAAAAGATTATATTTTGTTTTGATAAAACAATTGATCTACTAGTTATGCATTTTATTGCACTTATAAATGCCACTATTCTTGGATACTTATGTCTAACCTCTTGTTCATATGATTCTTGTAAATGAGGTATCAACTATGTGCTCTCTTATTGTCAAATTTCAAAAGAGACCTTATGTAGCTTTCTTAAGCTTATTTGACCATGAATGATTTATTAGACTCTTGATGATGCATAGTATGTGGTGCTTAAAATAGTGTATCTATTATTCGATATTACTATGCTCGTGTGCAAAATATTCTGTTAAGATTTTGCAGAAATTTATGATATTTCGCAACAAGTTTGATGAACAAGACAAGGTTAGTAGCTCAATGATATTGTCAAGAAGAAGGTAATGATTTTGATGTAATATTTGCACTCATAGCACATTTAGAAGTTATTTGCACTTTACTTGCCCATTCTTGTTTTGAGAAAATTTCAAGCTTTACCAAATGGATGTTAAATCCAATTTTCTAAATGGTTTTATTCAAATAGAAGTCTATCGGAGTTTAAAATTTTAGGCCAAATGATTTTTATAAAAGGCCTTGTACGGTTGATACAAATACCCCGTATATGGTTTGATAGACTTAGCTATTTTTGCAAAATAATTTTACAAAAGGTAAAGTTGATACTACACTTCTTGTTTTGAAAAAGGGCAAGATTGTTTACTTGTGCAAATTTATGTTGATAATATTTTTGGTGCTACTAATGAATATTTGTGCAAGATATTTTTCCAAGTCAATGCAAGGTGAACCTAAGATGATCATGATGAGGGAAGCTCAAATTTGATCATTAGAATGCCAAGAAGGTGATTATATTCCACACTTAAAAGAAGAAGTGAGACATTGAAGAAGAAAGAACTATTTCAACTTATATGGCTACAAATGCGAAAATTGACAAAAGGTTGAAGTAGGCATTGACAAACGAATTCGAGGTATGTTCATTCATTTATTACTCCTTAGACTCGATATTCTATATGCCTTATGTCTATATGCTCGACTTAAAACAATCCCAACGAATCTCTTTAAAGTGCCGTTAAAAGAAATTTTCAAATATTTGTAAGGCATTTCTTTTTATGACTTGTTCATTCAAAGTTTTAAAACATTATTATTTTTCGGGATAACAAGTCCGGTGTGAATCTTATTTTTCAAAATATGGTTCGTCATAATCGAACTAAACATATTGAGATTCGATATTTTTTTTGGGATTGCATGTTTTAACAAAAACTTGAGATGTGTTTAATTCCGTCTCAAAGATAACTCGCGGACTTTTTAATCGCTCACCGCCGAGTACTTTTACCTCATTTCGAGCTTGATTATGACATAATGTATATTGAATGAGGTCTACGTTTGCATTTTGCACGTTTTTAAAACTTAGGGGCGAAAAATCAGATTTTTGGTTCAAACCTCGGATTTTGGAAAACAGAATAAAAAACTGGTCTGACTGGGGCAAGGTCGACCGGTCGCCCATGACGTCGACCAGTCGCCCATGACGTCGACCGGTTGCCCATGCCCCCAACCGGTCGACCATAGCAAAAATTTGGTTAAAAATGTTTCTGTTCTCAGCATTTGCCATTTTGGTTGTTTGGGTTCATTTTTCGTCCCCTTCGCACTTTGCACACAAATTTCACTTCAAATTTGTTTTATTGCATATATTTTATATTTTGGACCTCATGAGGCTCGATTATCATCATCATTGCTCATCTTTACCGATTAAATGGTAAGAATTTCTCTTTTTATCTCAATTGGGTTGAACCCTTGAGAATGTGCTTATATCTTGCTACTTTGATGAAATTCTTGTATTAATATGTTGTATATGATGATTGTTGATGGATGAATATTGTTGTATTGCAAATGGTGATGAAATGTTTTGGCCTGAATCATTTACAAGGGCTATATACAACTTCTTTTAATTTTCACGCCCACAAAGTGTTCGATGAAATGTCACAATGAAAATTTCAACTTCTACATGAGTCTCTTGCTTCCAAAAGTCTTCAATACTTATAGAGATCATGTTTTGTCATTCAAATAAGCTTTTGCAAATCACATGATTGATCAATGTTTTCCTTTTATTTGGAATTTAAGCTTTAATTTTCAAAACGCTCGATAAATCGATAAAATTGCGCACTTTGATATGATTGTATGATGTTTTTATTGTGCTAACATTCTTTTTGATGATTCCAAAGGGGGAGAAACAGGAAAACGCTCATATGCTCAAAGAAGCAAAAATAAGCTCGCAAGAAAAGCTATAAGCTAGGGCTCTTGAAAGCCATAAGCTGTGAACAATACTTAGTCCATGTGATGTATTATGGACTTTTATGCTTGACTAATGATGTCTTGTGGCAGGGGAGCTTATAAGCTCATGGAATTCAAGCTTAAGTTGTAAAAGCTAAGCTCTTAGCTTTTAGTTGTTGCTTGTATACTAATTCTTGATATGCATATTGATAGGGGGAGCTTGTGCAAAAATAATTTTGAAAAATCTTTGCTCCTATCCTTGTGTGTTTGTACTTATGATGAATCTTGCTTAAAATGGATTGATGTTTTAGATCGGAAAAATTTGTTTTGTTTTAAAATCAACTTCCTAAAATTGTTTTGGTTTGTAATCATCAAAAAGGGGGAGTTTGTTAGATAAATATTTTTATCAAGATTTTGATAATTATGTTTAAATGAGTTTTTAATACCAAAACTATGTTTATAAATGTTGTCCAAATACTCCTAAATGATTTAAAATGTTTTTACTAATTTTTGGAGTATTTCTTATTATTTATTATTCGATAAAAATGGACAACACTTTTGTTGGTTTTGTTTAAATTGGTTTTTACACCAAAACAATGTTTATAAATGTTGTCCAAATACTCCCAAGTAATTTAAAATGTTTTTACTAATTTTTTGGAGTATTTCTTGAAGTTTATTTTTGATAAAAATCGGACAACATTTCAAATTGGAGGTCATCGGCCGCACAAGAGGTCAAATTGCAGACCAAGAGTTGAAAAAATGAAACAGGCGAAACAAAACAAATTCTCGAAAAAAAAAAGAAGGAGGGGACCGGTCAAGGGTGAGGTCGATGGCCGCACCTAGGCGACGGCCGCACCCTCGACCGGTCGACCCCCGCAACCCCTACCGGATCGCACTATTTTTTCAAACGGTGAAATCTTCAACAGGCAAATAGGTTGCCTATGTATATTCTCAGTGACAAAGAAAGTTATGATGTTTGAAATGTTTTGACAAAGAAGATTTACTTTTGATTTTTGTACAATATTTCTACATCTTGTGATCTTCTTTTTGTAGACAAAAGTGAAGATAGGGGAGCCTATGTTGGGAGCCTATGTTGGTGAAGACTTCCCTATAAATAGAGGATGAATTGAAGACACAAGATACAACACACACAAGCAAAATACACAACAAGAAATCTGCAAATTGTTCAAGCTTTATTTTTACATTCTTGTTGTAATAGCCTAAGTACTTTCACTTGCACATCTTTGAGGTCTAGGCTTTTTGATTTTTGATTACACTTGCACTCAATCTTTGTATTGGTTTCATAGAGTTGTAATCTTGATTTTTGTCATCATTCAACACAAGACATCCTTGTGAGTATTCTTGTGGAAAGAATACACTTGGGTGATCTAGGTGATAGGTGTTTCAAGAGTGTGGTGCTCTTGAGGTATTGGAGAATTTGGTATTCTTCAAGGTTGAAGATTGTGGTAATCTTCACAAGGTGCCGTTGGAGATTGTGGTAATCTTCAAGAGAGATTGTGGTAATCTCAAAGGTGGTGTTGTAGAAGAGTGTGGTGCTCTTCAAGGTGATGTTGTAAGGTGTTGTATTAATTTTGGTAATTAATAAAATCTTTTTTCTTTTTGAAATCCATCCCGGAGATACTGGGGTGGTAGAGGATTAGGCCCTAGGTGGGTTGAACCTCTATAAATCGACGTGTGTTGTTTATATTCCGCACATTTATTATTGTCTTTGAGCATTCGGTTCGAAAAAGAGGGTATATTCGAAAAGATAGAGATAATCTATTCACCCCCCTCTAGATTATCGTAGCCGCTTGGACTTACAATGATTGCCCCGGAAGACCAAGAGAAGACGACCTTTACATGCCCCTATGGTACATTTGCATTTCGCAGGATGCCATTCGGACTTTGTAACGCACCCGCTACTTTTCAAAGATGCATGATGGCTATATTCCATGATTTCATTGAGAAAATAATGGAGGTTTTCATGGATGATTTTTATGTGTTTGGAGATTCATATGATCATTGTCTGGATAACCTTTCTCTAGTTTTGCAGAGATGCGAGGAGACTAACCTTGTTTTAAATTGGGAAAAGTGTCATTTCATGGTACGAGATGGCATTGTTTTAGGCCACCGAGTTTCTTCTGCAGGTTCGGAAGTTGATAGAGCGAAGGTTGTGGCAATAGAGAAACTCCCACCTCCAACAAACGAGAAAGCCATTCGAAGTTTCTTGGGGCACGCCAGATTTTACAGAAGGTTTATCCGTGACTTTTCTAAAATCACTAAACCTTTAAGTCATTTATTAGAAAAAGATATTGCTTTCAATTTTTCCGATGATTGTTTGCAGGCTTTTGAGATTCTGAAGAAGGCTTTGGTGACAACACCGATTCTAGTAGTTCCGGATTGGAGTTAGCCCTTCGAACTAATGTGTGATGCCAACGACTTTGCGGTTGGGGCTGTTTTGGGTCAGAAAAGAGACAAGATGTTCAGACCCATCTACTATGCGAGCAGAACTTTAGTTAGTGCCCAACAAAACTACACCACCACTGAGAAGGAAATGCTGGCTATCGTGTTTGCATTCGACAAGTTTCGCTCTTACTTGATTGGAACTAAGACGATAGTCCACACCGACCACGCGTCAATTAAATATCTATTTGACAAGAAGGATGCCAAACCGAGACTGATTCGGTGGATCCTCTTGCTACAAGAATTCGATGTGGAGATTCGGGATAGAAAGGGCTGCGAGAATGTAGTAGCCGATCACTTGTCCAGACTAGAATACAATAAGGAGGAGAAAGAAATCACGGAGGCAATTAAGGAGGAATTACCCGATGAGCAACTTCTGATGCTACAAGCTAAATTCCCATGGTATGCCGATTTTGTTAATTATTTGGTTGCAGGGGTCTTGCTTCCGAATTTATCATCATATCAAAAGAAGAAATTCCTCCATGACGTCAAGTTCTACATGTGGGACGACCCCTTGCTCTTTAAGAGATTCGCGGACACCATCATTCGATGATGTGTGCCTCAAGAAGAGTGGGAGGGAGTTCTACAACAGTGTCATTCTTCACCTTCCGGGGGACATTTCGGTCCGACTCGTACGGCGGCTAAGGTATTACAAAGTGGATTATACTGACCTACATTATCTAACGATTGATATCTATTCGTACAAAGTTGTGATAGGTGCCAGCGGATGGGAAACATCTCGAGACGACATGAGATGCCAATGACCAATGTAATGGAAGTTGAACTCTTTGATGTGTGGGGGATCGACTTCATGGGCCCCTTCCCATCTTCGTCGGGTTATCAATACATTCTACTTGCAGTGGAATACGTATCTCGATGGGTTGAAGCTATTGAACACGAGACCAATGATGCGCGAGTAGTGCTTAAATTCCTAAAGAAAAATATATTCACTCGGTTTGGAACCCCGAGAGCTTTGATCGTGACGGGGTCACACTTTGTGAATAAATTAATGAGCACTCTCTTTGCGAAGACAGGTTAAGCGCAAGGTGGCATTAGCGTACCATCCGCAAGCAAACGGGCAAAAGCAGAGGTAGCCAATCGTGAGATTAAGCGATTTTGGAGAAAACAAGAAACATAAATCGCAAAGATTGGGCCATGAAGCTAGATGACGACTATGGGCATATCGGATCGCATACAAGACACCCTTGGGCACATCACCGTGTCGGTTAGTATTCGGAAATCGTGTCACATGCCCGTCGAATTGGAGCATAAGGCGTTTTGGGCTGTAAAAAGTTAAATTTTGACTTCCAAGCAGTGGGTGAAAAGAGGCTCTTGCACCTAAATGAGATGGAGGAGTTAGAGATGAAGTTATGAAAATTCGGATTTACAAGGAGCGAACCAAACGATGGCACGATCGAATGATAAAGAAGTGGGAGTTTTTGCGGGTGAACAAGTCCTTTTGTTTAACTCGCGTCTTAAACTCTTTAGGAAAAGCTTAAGTCACAGATGGTCGTGGGCCGTTTGTGATAAAGAAAGTGTTAAATCCTCCGGGAATAGTGGAGCTATTAGAGCCGAGATGGGGAGACATTCATGGTGAATGGCCAGAGGATCAAGCATTACTTGAGCCGGGATCAAAATGAGGAGGTGACACGCCTCACATTGCTAGAGCCGCGATCGACTAAACATGCGTCAAGCTATAGACGTTAAATTTAGCGTTTGTTGGGAGGCAATCCAATGGTTTTGTTGTTTTATTTCTTCCCATATTTTCTTAATTTGTTTCTTTTCCCTTTTCTAAGTTAGGATTTAATTGCTTTCATAGGTTAGAAGTTTTCCCTATTTAAAAAAAAAAACGAAAAATCGAAAACAAGGTACGGCATATAGCACGGGCAGCCCGTGCGCCATGCGCACGGCCCGTGCTATACCACACCTGAAGAGTTTGGCGTTCGGCCCCTAGCACGGGCCACCCGTGCCATTTGGCACGGCCCGTGCTCTTTCCAAAAATTGGGCCAAATCTTTCGACCCCCAGCACGGGCTACCCGTGCCGATTGCGCACGTCTGTGCCCCTACCTGCAACAGGGTATATTAGACGGGCAGAGGTTCGAATTTTCTCACAAAACCTCACTCCTCTCGCGCGCGGCCACACAAAAACTCGCCCCCCTCCAAAATTTTTCCACAATTCTCCTATAATATCACCACTAATCACCTCCCGCATTACTCTAAACTTGATTTGCACTTGTTAAATTGCTTGAAAGCAAGGAATTGGGGTAGAAAGCACCTAGGGTTACAAAATTTCAACTCTCTTCCTATTTTCGGATTATAAGGTATGAATTGAACTTTTTATGTCAAATTTCTTGTGAATTAAGGATTAGAGTTGATTTATGATGCTTATTTGATACTTGTGCCATGATTTTGATTGAACTTTTCTATGGGGCATTGTATCGAACACCTTGTGGGTTCGTGAATTGTGATGATTTTGATTGATTGCTTTATGGATTATACTTGTGCTAAATTGTTTAGGATGTTAGTGGCTAAGATTCTCGGCAATTATATTGGTATGTAAGTTGAAAGCTTAATTATGGATCGAATTGTTGAGATGAACTACTATACCTCTATTGTAATTGCTGTATTAATTCATCGTTTGTTTTTACTTGGCACGTATGGATTCTCACGATTATTTTGCCAGGTACCGCTCACCAATGGCTGAACAACAAAGAGGTCAGGGTGGACGTTCAAGGAGAAACGCGAGGCCGATAGACCCCAACAACCCGCTTGCCTATGGACTCACATTCACCGAGCATGATATCATGGCGCGTTGGAACCGGCTCATCACTCGTGATTACATTCCCACACGCTATGACGATGATGGGTGTACCCAAACACTAGGGATACACGAGGAGGTGTGGCAAATGTTTGAACGAGTTGGGTGGACCGCGTTCATGCAAGGACGGTGGCCAACATACAAAACAATCGTACTCGAATTTCTAAGCACCGCCCAAATTACTTTAAATGCGACCAAGAAACGAGCTCAGCAAATCCACTTGAGAATGGGCAATGTATGGCGGGAAATCACGATCGCCGAGCTAAATCGAATTTTTGGGGTACCATCCGTCGCCCCGTACAAAATGGCTGAAAATTACAATGCGCGTGAATTTTGGCGGTTGTTGATAGAAACTCCCGAAACCGGCCTCATGCAATATGCCGCACGCTCTTCCAAAGCATCGTCACTCCGCAACCCCATCTTCCGCTATATTCAAAAAGTGACGGCCCACTCAAGATTCTGGTACAACAACGGGGTATGCAAGCGAGAGAGTTATACTTGCTATGGTGTATGCTCACTCGCACCCCCTATAACATGGCGGCTTACTTCGTGGAACACGCTGTCTACATACAACAACATGATGTGGGGAAGATCTTGGTGGGGGAATGATAACCCCATTGCGCGCCATTTTGAGGTTGATATAAGCCGTATAGAGCCATTAGAAGGCAAAGCAAGCATCAACTCGAGCGCTCTCCATACCATGAAGATCATTAGCAATGAGGAGAATATCCTCTGTTTTCAACAAAAAGTCGGGTCTTCGTTTCCCCTTCCTAACCCACACTCACAACAAGTGATTGATAACCAAATCAACGGCTTATGCACTCACGAGGAGCATATCGAGTCATGCGGGGTTTGGCCGCACGAAAAAGCGCGCAGGTAGCCAAGGTTGCCAGAAGCGAAGAAGACTTGGTCATGGAGCCGCATGAGTATGATAAGCGGAGAGAGGGGTTTGAGCAAGGCTTCCAACAGGGAAGCTTCGGCGGTGGCCCACATGGACAACCTGACATTCCAGAGAGCTCCCGCCAAGGCGAGGAGCGTGGGGGACAGTATGATCATGACAGGTTCTGTGCATTTGAGGAAAGCTTGCGACAACATAGGAGTGATTTCCGTGCTTACCAAGAAGTACAAGATCAAAGGTACCATATGCAGAGCTTGTGGAACCAAGCACACGAGCAAGCGGGGAGTTGGAGATATTGCGAGCGATTACTACGGATCGAGAATGGCATATCTCCCAGGGCCACTACCCGCCGCCACCCCCACAGTGATCCAGGTCCTTTCCACACTTTTCATTGAAATTCTACCTTCTCTTGCATGAGCTATAATTTCATTCAAGTTTGGGGGGGAGAGGTAGTATTTTTTGATGGGTGTGGCGTTTGCATTCATTTAGTTGCATGTAGAGCATATAGGTTGCATTGCATTAGATGTTTTAATTTCTTTTATGGTTTTAGCACGTTTATCGCTTTAGCACGTTTATTGTTTTCCTAGTTGTTAGGGAGTGAGTTGACCGCTTTTGTGTGTTTGTTGTGTTTTGATTGAGATCTTGACCTTGGGAGCATTTGCGAATTGATTTGTGTTGTTTTGAATTGGATGTTGAGTGTGAGTTGATCGGGTTGAAAATGGTTCACGTGGAGCAGGTGATTATTGAATCTTGGTGAACATACTTTGAATTATGCACTTACAAGCCTGTGAGCTTTTGAGCCTTTACTGCTTTCATAATATGCAGTCTTGTTTGTGATTGAGTGTGTCATTCATGTTTGATTTGAATTCTAGAACTTGCTATGGTTTCTCCGTCAAAGTCACATGTTGTATGCATTCATGAAAATGATTTTAGGCCATCTTTGTTAAGCCTTTGAAGCCTTTTGCCTACCCTATGATATTTGATTTCCCTAGTTAGCCAATTTGAACCTATTGCCTGATTTTTGATAGCCACATTTTAAGCCTTCGAATCCTATGTAATATAACTGTTACCCTGAGCTTAAGCGTATAGAATTGAGAAAAAAGGGGATGAATAAAGGATTGAATGGAGGGGTGTCATAAGTCAGAAAATGTGTACATGTTGGGAACTTGGGAATAAAAGATGAAAAAGGAGAAAAATACTCACAAAAGTCGAAAAAAAAAACGACTGCAAAGTGAGTCGGCCAGAAGTGAAAAATAGGCTGAGAATCGTGATGTAAGGCGAATGGAATAATGTGTATGAAAAAGAAGGGAGAAATAGAAAAGTGAGAGGATATAAGGCGATTGGAAGCACATAGTCGAATGGAATTAGAAAAATGGTTAGAGAAGAACAAAGGTGTTTTCCAATCTATACGCTAGAGTTGAGTCACTTTATCCATATTTCCCCACCTTAACCAAAGAGCCTTCATTACAACCTTAAATAAAGTCGTTTATGATTTGTGAATTGCATACAAACGAGTGGCGGAGATGTGAGACGATTTGCAAGCATATGGTAATTCTTCAACATTGATATGACTTGAGCGAATACACGTCCCTTATCATTCTAGTGAGCAGAGTATACATTTTATCCTTGAGAGGCGTGATTTGAAGTGTTTTACCTTGATTTTTATAAACTTGTGCTCCGTGTTAACTTTTTGAAACTTGGTTGATTTGTGTTTGATGTCTATGGATAGATGACATGAATTATGATGCGGTGTTCTTGAGTTGCTCTTCTTTTCCCCAATTGTGTTGTCTTGTTTATAAAGTGTTGTCAGGATCGATCAACAGTTTAAGTTGGGGTTTGATTGGTGGTATTTTGCATGTATTTTGGGCTTAATATTGGCTAGAATGTGTGGATATGCATGCGTTATATGAGTACATTGGGTATTATTCTTGTTTTGTGGAATTGGATTACGCTTTGCTCGTTTTGTAGGAATTTATCTATATTTGTAACATGGTGGCAACAATTCGAGCATTGCAACCACCAATACTTGACATGAGTGACGAAGTTTGGAGTCGAATCGAGAAGAAGTTGGACGAACCGGGCGAGAAACGGAAGAAAATAGCCCATGTGCGTATTGTTCCAGGTGAGCATGGGCAGGGCGTGCTCCTCTAGCACAACCCGTGCTCAACCCAAATATGAAGACTCAAGGTTCGGCCTAGAGCACGGGCAGCCCGTGCTCCTCTGAAGAAAAATTACAAGTTGTTCGGCACCCAGCACGGGTTGGGCGTGCCAAAAGAGCACGGTCGTGCGTCGCTGCGGGAAAAACAGAGGTTCATCCAATTCCAACTAGGTTTTGACCCGAACGGAGTACAAATAGACACGAGGCGGCCACAAACAGGGACACACTGATTTTTACCCTAGAAACCAGAGAAAAGAGCAGTTTTCCACGGGAAACTTCGAGAGATCGGTCAAGACCGCAACCACACCTTCGAGGATTGAAGATAGATCGAGAGATCGTCATCATCCCCGAGTCACTCATTCCATCGTATCGTATTTCAATTAGTTAGATTTTGATTATGGATAATTTGTCTATGAATTGTTTATCTTCAATGTCTGGCTAAAACACTTGTGATTCCCGGGTTTTGGAGTAGGTTAATAAACACTTTTATGTGATGATTAAGGATAATCGAAGTTAATGTTTTCTTTCTCTATTCAAGTACTTTGCTTTAATTCTTGTTTTATCAAAAGGCATTTGATCTAAACTTGTTTGATGTATTGATTCATAATTCTAACCGATGAGTTTCAATACTAGATCTTGAGTACTTGACACAAATAGATCGCATGATTGAGAAGTCGGTGAATATTTGTGAGATCTTTTAATCTTTTGAACTTTTGGGAGTTGGATATCTCATGTTGAGTAGAGATGCTAACATAGATATTCCAATCAACGCTTTTACATACATCTCGAGAGAGGGGGTAAATTACTTTGGTGATTGGTCTAAAGAGAAGAATACATTTAACCTTGGTTTGCTTAATCTAAGCATAAAAGTGGGATATTAATTGAAACCATAACCCAGGAATCTATCCATCCATACTTGATCTTTTAATCACTTTTTACTTTGTTATTTTAGGATTAATTTCTGATTTAGTATTAACAAAACCAATCCATCATAGTTCGATTGTTTAGATAAAAATAGGACTATTATAATCCAATACTTAGTACATTAATTTATTAATCCATGTGGATTCAACCTTGCAAACCCTATACTATAAACTGATCTGTACACTTGCGGTGAAGCTAAAAAATAGGCGAACAACGTCGCATTAATTGGAAGGTCATGATGATGGACACATGGCGCCTTTTGGTCGGACCAACTCTGCGCAGAAACCGAAGAGGTGGGACAGCCTTGGCAGCCGTACACGACGACGTGACGTTTCTGACAGTTTTTGAAATTGAAAAGACACGTCTTTTGAGTTGGTGTCTCATTTTTCGAGGGAACTTAACCTATAAATACCCCTTTCACTTTCCATTCTATACTTTTGCATTCATAATCTTCTGAGCAGTACTTCTTGAGAGTGAGCAGAAATTTCAGGTCGGTCCTTAGAGTTCAGAGACTTCAGAATTACTTAGGTATTTTTTCCAAAACCCTCTCTCTCTTCTTTGCTTCAAACACATGTCTTCTTTCGAAGATAGTCGGAGTCATAGCTATAGTGTTGGGGTTGAAATCGAAGATCCTCCTTCTGACCCCTCTGTTTTTTTTTCTCCAGTTCGAAGAACTTCACCTCACAGCCCCAGTGCAGTTGAGATTTCAAATTCGACTCATACGCCCCCGTTTGAAACTCCGCTTGAGCAGACGCGTACGATTTTTGACCCTGTGCCAGTTACCATCTATCGAGAGGGTGTCTTTTACGAGCCTGGGTTAGCCCGAGAAGAGTCCGACGAAGAGGCTTTGAATCCCGATCCCCAAAACAATCAACAAGAGGAAGAAGGAGTAGGGGTGATCACGGTGCGGTTTCACGGTTTTTTACGTTATATCCAAACCGAATTGCCATGTGCGGTTTTTCTATTTAAAAAAATTAAATTGCGGTTTTATAAAGTAAAATCGAAAGTGCGGTTTTAAGCGGTTGCGAGCGGTGGCGGGCGGTTTTGCGGTTTTAATCGATATACGATAAAAGTAATTTGTAATAATGATAAAAGAGTTATTACAGTTGCATTAAAAATCGACAAAGTATAGCTATGTTACATAACCTTAAAGTCTAACATCCACCAAATAAAATAAAATGCTAACTTAAATTACATATACATAAAACCACGTCAATTCCTTTTCCATCTATAATATTTAAATTATTCACCCTAATGACTTGACTAATTTTAATTTAATTGGCATCCATTACTGACTAATCTAAATAATTATTATGTCATACCACAAACTTTGTATTAAGCTAATAATTAACATATTTTGTATTAAACAAATAATCGTTAATCTTTGTTAGGATTTTGTTATCATAATCATCAAAATTAAATTGCAAGAAAAATCAAACTCACGTATTAATTCTTGGCCTTGCTTCGCGGAATAGAAAAGAAAAATTACGGGCGCCAATAAACTCTGTAGTTGTTGTTGTAGGTAATGGCTTAGTAACGCTTCAATCCTTAAAGCCTTAGTCATTGACTTGAGTGAAATGATGAGAAAGATTGTAGATTTGTAGTTTTGTAGAGAGAATATTTTCAAGATCCGAGAGAAAAGATGAAGAAAAGACGGAAGAAATGAGTTGAAAATGATTAAATCAGAGAGTTCAGATTAGGGACTTATCAGTTAGGGTTAGGTTTGTTGAGAAATGTTAATTACATAATTATCCTTATTAACCATTGTATATGCAGTCGGTTTGGGCGGGCGGTTTGGGCATCGAAACCGCAAATTGCACCGCCTTGGCGGTGCGGTTTTTCATTAAAATTTTCAATCGCGGTTTTAAGGATAATTCGATTTTAACGGTGCGGTGCGGCGCGGTGCGGGCGGTGCGGGCGGTGCGGGCGGTTATTTTAAATTTGTGATCACCCCTAAGAAGGAGGCATGGACCCGCGAGAGCATTGCAGGAGGAGGTGGGTGATGAGGCCTCCGAAGGTTCGAGGGCTGCAAGGCCCGTAGGGCAGATGGGCCGTCGTCATGGAGATGACAGGCGGGGAGGAGGACCCTGACTACGCGTGGAGGCCGGGTGGAGAACATATATTTTTGGTTGCTGGACGGTGCGGAGTGCCCCGAGCACCCGCCGGAGGGGTGTATGGCCGTATATGTTCCCAGTCTCTTGTACGTGTTGCGATTCCCCTTGCCGTTGGTGCTCACGCGGTGGTTTCGCAAATAGGGCCTCCCCCTGTCCCAAGTGCACCCTCTATCCTGGGGTCGGATTATTGGACTTCTGGTGCTATTCCATCTGGAAGGGTACCCCCGCCCTTGATTCGCTGAGATGAACGAGTTGTTCGTCTGGAAGGCGACCCCATCGACGCCGGTCCGGGGGCAGCCATCAGGGTGGTTCTATGTGCATACCAGGCCCGGATACCCGGACGGGCTGGTTGAAGGCCTTCCACAATCCTTAAAGAAGTGGAAGGATAAATGGTGTTGGGTAAGTGGCGAGTGGCAGACTCGCGTCGGGGAGGAGGAATCAGTCATCCATCCCCCTTCAGACTTCACATATAGCTTTCGTAAGTGTATTCTTTCTTTCTTTTTTTTTTCTTCTTTTTTTAAGGGGCTTATTTGACCTTGATTTTTTCCTTATTCAGGGAACCGACCCTCCGCCGGTCCACTTTCGGTGGCTTTTGTCCGCCAGATTGAGAACATTCAGGCCATGGGCCGGAGGGACAGAAGGATTAAAGTCCTGGCCACAGAGGCCCATCTAGCTGAGGCCGGCCTGCGGCCCAGTTTGCCCGCCGATCCCGAGGCCGGAGAGGTGGCCGAGGGAGGGGCGGTGGTGGTGGAAGAGGAGGCCGATGAGGAGCCTGAGAGGAGCCCACCGAGGGCTGAGAGAGGACAAACTCCTTAGTAGGGGCGACATGCTTTGCAAATGGAGCAGGCGGGACCATCCCCGGTGACGGCCAGTGCCCAGGGGCAAACACCCGTGCCTACCGGGCAGGTGCGGACTCCCGAGCGGCAGAGAACAACTGGGGCTCAAGGTACGTATGTTACAATTCTCGAATTTCGCTTCTTTTTGACTTTTTTCATTTTTTGTCCTTTGCTTAATCAACCTTCTCGCAGGACGTGGGGTGGACGTCTTCGCCCGCCTTCAGTGTGTGAGGAATACGGCCACCCACCGAACCAGAGCAGTCGTGGGCCAGCCCGTTGATGCCGAGGCAGCCCGGAGAGAAGAAATCTGGGCCGATAAACGTCTTGCTGAGGATACTCCAGAAATGGAGGGGCCCCCACTCCAGAGGAGAAGAGGGGGCATTGTGATCGAGGAGCCCGGGCAGACGGAAAGGACCGGGCCAACCCCACCGGTGCCTCCAGTGCAGATTCCAATAGGTGGGGACCCGAGGGCCTTCTCTGACGACCTTGGTCGGGAGGATCACTTCATCCCCCCGAGCCAGGTGAGGGAGGAGGCCTGCGAAAGGATGGTCGAATCACGACCTTAGTGGTTCGTGGAGTTTGTTAGGTGCTCTACACCGATTGAGGAGCAATCAAGGGCTTTGCCCGAAGCGGGTCGGGCCGCAAGGGATGTTCCAGCTCGTGCTTGGACCACAGGCATCGAGCAATTCTCCTCAGAAACCGGCTGGAAGGAGCAGACTCAATACGCCATGGTGACTTGGAGAAGAAATACACCGACCTGGAGAGACGGCATATCGATTTGCAAGATGCTTACACCACTCTCCAAGGGGTGTAGGAGTCCTCAAGACCCAGCAGATGACCGCGGCGGGGCCAATGCGAGAGAAGAGTTTAGTAAAAGCCGAGGTCGAACGGGACGAGGCCCGTAAGGCCGAAGAAGAGCTCCGGGCCAAGGTCGCAGAGTTGGAAAAGGCCCTTCTGCTCATGCCGGGGAATTGGAGAGGCGCGCAGCCGAAGTCCACAGAGAGGCAAAGGAAGCTTCCCAGAAGCAAGTGGAAGCGGCCCAGGTGAAAGCTATCCGGGCTTACAAAGACTCAGATGAGTATGCCTTTATGCTGACCTGCGGACACATGACCAGCATCGGGGAGATCCTCCAGGACCTCATGGCGGGCAAGACCGTAAGCTGAGCTTGAGGCTGAGCTTGCCCAGTTGGACGCTGACCTTGATACCATCCGTCCTCACTTTTTGGAGGGTACCGGCGGCTAGGATGCTCCTCCTCCAGAAGAAGAAGTGGCTTCAAGTGAGCCTGTTGAGATCCCTCATCCTACCGGGGCTTGAACTTTTTTGTCTTTTATTTTTGTTCTTTTTTTGTATTTTTGTTTTTTGGTAGGCTAGACGGCCTTGGGCCTCTCGATGTAATGGGATCCGGCCCCCCACTGTATATATTTTGCTTAGTAAATGGAATTCCTTTTGGTCACTTGTGCGTGCATTTGCATTTTCAAATTTTGCTAAGTATTGCGCTCGCCTTTCTTTTTTGTTGTATGGCTTCTGCTCTGCCTGCCTCTTTTTACTTTTCCAAGTATAGGGCTCGGTTTTCAGTGCTCAAGCGGCACGAGTAGTGGGCTTCAACTGCCTAAATTTATTTGCCAAGTTTTATGCTCGGAACTTAAGCCGAGTCTTTAGTGCGAGCTTCCCCTTATTTAAACGTGCAAGGAACATACCCGAGAGGAGCAGTCAGCGCTCGGCACTTGGCCGAGGCGATCGAAACGACGCTTGGATCTTGGCCGAGGCGAATGAGACTGCGCTTGGATCTTGGCCGAGGCGAATGAGATGGCGCTCGGCATTTGGCCGAGGCGAATAAAAATTGCCCCCCCTTCAGAGAGCTCACAGAATATCATATGAAAGGATAAGTCCTTGGAATTGTATCTGAATCACAAACTGTGTACTTTATTGATAATACCTCTTAAGATATGATACATTCTATGTTGTGCAAACTTTTCCCCACTCATGTAATCAAGCTCGTAAGCTCCATTTGACATGACCTTGCTGACCCAGAACAGACCTTCCCAGGTCGGTTTTAACGGGCTGGGCTCAATCCTGGTCACCTTTTTCAGAACGAGGTCACCAACCCGAAACCTTCTTTCCTTTACTTTTGAATTGTAGTATCTTTCACTCCTTTGTTTGTATACAGCGTTTCTCATTTCGGCACTACATCTCTTTTCTTCCAATAGGTCCAGCTCGGCTCGAAGCGCGGCTTCATTGTTTTCTTTAGAAAAATTTGCAACTCTAAAAGTAGGGGCTCCAATTTCGACAGGGATAATGGTCTCGGCTCCATAAGCCAGGGAAAAAGGTGTCTCTCCCGTGGCTTCTCGGTCCGTTGTTCTGTACGACCACAACACGTCGGGCAGCTCCACGGGCCAATTACCTTTAGATTCCTCCAACCTTGCCTTCAAAGTATATTTGAGTATTTTGTTCACCGCTTCGACCTGCCCGTTGGACTGTGGGTGATACGGGGTCGAGAAATGATTTTTAATGCGGAATCCTTCACAAAAATTTTGAAACCTCCGGTTATCAAATTGTTTCTCATTATCTGTGACAATCGAGTATGGTATCCCAAACCTACAGATAATGGACTTCCATACGAAGTTAACAATCTTTTATTCATCTATCTTCGCCAGGGGTTCCGCTTCGGCCCATTTTGTAAAATAATCCACCGCTACAATAGCATATCTCACGCCCCCTTTGCTAGTGGGGAGTGGTCCAATAAGGTCCATTCCCCATTTGGCAAACGACCATGGACTGAATATGGAAGTAAGTTGTTCAGGGTGATACCTAACTTGTGGCGCAAATCTTTGACATCTTTCGCATTGTTTGACAAGGTCGGTCACATCCTTTTTCAGGGACGGCCAGTAGTACCCTTGTCGTATTAACTTGTAAGCCAATATTTGCCCCCGGCGTGATTTTCGCATATACCCTCGTGTACCTCCCGAAGTGCGTAGTCTGCGTCTGTTCTTGACAGGCACCGAAGGAGCGAGACGGAGTATCCACGCTTGTACAGGACACCATCTACCAATGTGAATCGAGCAGCTTGAGTCCGCAACGTTCTAGCGTCTGCCTTATCTTCCGGATGAATACCTTTTTCCAAGTACTGGATGATTGGAGTCATCCAGGTTAGTTCGGCTACTTCATTGGCGTGTATCTTCTGTGCATTAAGTGATGGGACGGACAACTGAGTAATGGTGACATCCGCAACCGCGTCGGTCCCCGGGTTGGAGGCCAACCGAGCTAAGGCATCCGCCTGCATATTTTCAGTTTGGGGAACATGCAAGACTTCTGCCTTGAAGTGCAAAAGTTTTTTCTTGACTAAGTCCAAGTATCGTACAATTTTTTGTTCTTTCGCTTCAGACTCACCATTGATATGATGGACCACCAACTGTGAATCACTGTGTACCAACAATCGTTTTAGGCCCATTGACGCTACCTATTCTAGTCCGCCAGAGCGCGCCGCATCGCCCCGTTGTTCGTTCTTTCGGGAATTTGAACCGCACGGCCGAGCAGTAGCACTTAAGTTTTGGATCGATTATCACGATCCCGCCCCTTGCTCGACCTGCGGTGGAAGAGCCATCAACAAACGACTTCCATTCCTGATCTTCGACCACCTCTAATTGGATGGACGGTGTGAACTCAGCTACGAAGTCAGCCAACGCTTGTCCTTTAATTGCCGTGCGTGGCTCGTACAAAATGTCAAATTGGCTGAGCTCGACAACCCACTTAATCATCCGACCTGAAGTGTCTGGTCGGTGCAGAACATGCTTGAGCGGGTAGTTGGTCAGTACCACGATCTTGTGCTCCAAAAAGTACGGACGGAGCTTTCAGGCTGAAATGACTAGCGAATATGCTAACTTCTCCATGGGTGGATATCCAGGAGCTCGGCGTCGTGCAGCTAGATTGTGTAATAAATGGATGTTGGATGGAGTTGTCCAATCTAATAAGCACCGAGCTGACAGCGTACTCGGAGACCGCGAGGTATAAATACAAGTCTTCCCCCGGTCGATTTTTGTAGTACAGGGATTGAGGCTAAGTGTTGTTTAAGTGACTCAAAAGCGACCTATGTTTGTTCGGTCCACTCAAAATCCTTATTTTTCTCTATGATTTCGAAGAAAGGTTTGCATTTGTCCGTGGACCGTGAAACGAATCGATTTAGGGCGGCTAGTCGACCTGTTAGACTTTGTACTCTTTTGACGGAATTAGGGGGTTGAAGATCGATTATGGCTTTTATTTTATCTGGATTGGCTCCGATTCCCCTTTGACTAACCATTTAACCCAAAAATTTGCCCGAGCCGACCCTAAAGGTGCACTTTTTTGGATTTAACATCATCCTATAGTCTCGCAAAATGGCAAACATTTTATTAAGATCATTAAGATGATCAGATATGTACAAGGACTTCACCAACATATCATCCACATAAACTTCCATGGTACGACCTATCAACTCCTCGAACATTTTATTAACTAACCTTTGGTAGGTCGCCCCGACGTTCTTCAACCCAAACGACATCATCTTGTAGCAGTACACGCCACGAGCGGAGAAGAATGATGTATTCTCCTCGTCATCCGGATGCATTCGTATCTGATTGTAGCCTGAGTATGCATCCATAAAACTCATAAGCTCATGTCCGGCTATGGCATCTACCATATAATCGATGTTGGGCAAAAGATAGATATCCTTGGGGCACGCCTTGTTGAGGTCGGTGAAGTCCACACAAAGGCGTCATTGGCCATTGCTTTTCTTTAATAATACAGGGTTGGCCACCCATCGAGGGTAGAGGGCTTCCCTGATGAATTGATTGTAGAGCACTTTATTAACCTCGGCCTCAAGGGCGACCTTCCTGTCGGGGCCGAGCTTGCGCCTTTTCTGGATTACCGATCGGAATGTAATGTCTATGTTGAGACGATAGCAAGCGTATTTGAGATCGATTCCTGACATGTCAGAGTGTGTCCATGCAAATACATCAAGGTTATTTCCAAGGAATTCGATCAATTCCGACCGGAATGGATCTTGGAGGTCGTGGCCAATACGTAATTGGCGTCCCTCCTGTTGCTTGTCGACATCGACCGTGTCGACCTATTCTACCGGTCCCGCGTGTTTCTTTTTCTTACTCCTCTTTTTTCTGCAGGGGCAACTCGTCCTCAACCGCCAGCTTGTTCTCTGGCTCCACCTCAATCACTGGTTTTTCCCCATCCTAAACTATTGGTTCTTTTCCAGGTCGCCTACCTGGATTATTTTCTGAAACAATTATCTCCTCCCGCTTGGGCTCACCTTTCTTCTCTGGGTCGTCCTTCGCTATTCCGTTGGTTTCCCCCCTTTCTACCACGTTAATCTCCGCAGGTCAGAGCTTGAGAGAGCACTCCCACGACTCCCTCTGATTCCCTTTGTGGATGGCTTCTCCATCCGGGGTTGGGAACTTCACACAAAAATGGTATATTGAAACTGCCGATTTCAGGTGGTAAAGTAGCAGCCTTCCAATAATTGCGTTATACTCAGAATCAGCGTTGAAAATTTTAAATGTGGTAATAACAGTCCGCTTGTGCAATCTCGGTCCCATCTGGATGGGCAGGTCAACATCCCTGAGCGGGATGATCCTTCCTCCACCAAAACCCAAAATGCTACCATTCATGGACGAATGTGGCTATCGTCCACGTTCAATCTCCTGAAAACTCGGACATAAATAACCGACGAATAGCTTCCTGAGTCAATTAGAATCCTGTGGACCGGATGCCTAGAATAGGTGCCGTGATGACCAGGGGGTCGGAATGAGGGTGGACCACCTGGTCGGCATCCATGTCCGAGAAGACAAAGCGACCCGTCGGTTGGCCTTCTCTAATTTTTGCCACCCGAACCTATCTTTCTGTGTGGGCGGCTTGTCTGACATCTGCCTTCCTTTTCCGGTTCGAGGGACTATCCTCAGCTGCATTGGTGTTAATTTTATTAACACCAGACATCATCAGAATCTCCCTACCTTGATTCTTGTTCGGCGGCAGCGGTAGGTGAGCTGGATTCGTCAATTGCTCTGGATTTATACCCGGAGTGAGCGCTAGTGGTGGCGGTAACTCGTGGACATACCTCTTCAGACCGCCCCTTTGAACGATGCACATTATTTCTCTGATGAGGTCTCAACACTCATCCGTGTCATGGTCTATGGACTTATGATAGGCACAGTATCTTCGAGCATCCAATTTTGCGGGCTCCACCCTCCAAGGCTGAGTCGGTGGTAATAAGTTAAGACCCTATATCTCATTCTATATCGCTGAAGGAGTGTGGGTCAAAGCACTCGCGGCAACCTCGGCCCGTACATCCTATCGCGCCTTATATCCAGTGGTCGGGTTCTCCGAAAAGGGCCTGAACCCCGACCCTGACCCTGAGGCGGACTCTTTCTTTCCATCTTTCTTCACGCCCCCTGCCTTCTGCTCGGAACGTTGACTAGCCATGGCTTCTTTCGCACAAATATGGCGCTCCGCGCGGATAAGAAATTCCTGATACGAAGTCGCCCCCGATTCATGGATAGAATAATTAAACCATGTCTCGGGAGCGAGGCCGGCCATGGCCACGATCAGAATAGCGTCATCCAAGACCGGCTTCATCTCTCAGACCTGTTTATTGAACCGAGCTATGTAACTCATTAAAGGCTCATCTTTTCTCTGCTTAATATTTACATGGGTATCTTTCGGTGCAGCTCGAACTTTGGAAGGAAGAAAATGCGCCGTAAACGCGGGGGCCAGGTCGCCCCAAGATCGGATGGATCCTTGCGGCAGGGTCTGAAACCAACGGTGGGCTCGGTCGCCCAACGTTAACGGAAATGCCTTACATAGGATTGCGTCGCTAGGGCTGTAGAGCTCCATCCACGCCAAGTATTTGTGGATGTGTGTCGTCGGGTCGGTCTCTCCGTTGTATAGACCGACTTGCGGGATTTTTAGCTTTGGTGGAAGAGAAGTTGACAGAATGCTAGGAGCAAAATGTGATACAACAGAAGGGCGGCTTGTTACCTGGTGCGGCCTTTGGCACTGGGCTTCTTCAGGACCGTTTTCTAATTCGTTTAATTCGCAGCGAAGGCGCATGATTTCTGCCTCTCGTTCCTCCAGCGGGCTAGGCCCCTGGGTTTGGTTGGCCCTAGCCTGATCCCTTTCATCCAGAAACCGGAGCCTAGAACTTATCGATCGGGGCAAAGAAGGTCGACCCCCAGCCGGCTTGCAAACACAGAACGGGTACGGTGGTGGCGTGCGACTTCGGTTGTGACTCCGCCACACGACTTTGTTCTTCCACGTCGTCGCGCGGTCGTCTTCTATCACGACGATTAAATGAATTAGAAGACGGTCCTGAAGAAGCCCAGTGCCAAAAGGCCGCACCATGTTACAAGCTGCCCTTCTGTTCTATCACCTTTTGCTCCCAACATTCTGTCAACTCCTCAGTCTCCTCTACCACCAAAGCTAAAAATCCCGCAAGTCGGACTATACAACGGAGAGACCGACCCGACGACACACATCCACAAATACTTGGCGTGGATAGAGCTCTACAGCCCTAGCGACGCAATCCTATGCAGGGCATTTCCGTTAACGTTTGGAGACCGAGCTCACCGTTGGTTTCAGACCCTGCCGCAAGGGTCCATCCGATCTTGGGCCGACCTGGCCCCCGCATTTACGGCGCATTTTCTTACTTCCAAAGTCCGAGCTGCACCAAAAGATTCCCTTGTAAATATTAAGCAGGAAAAAGATGAGCCTTTAAAGAGTTACATAGCTCGGTTCAATAAATAGGTCCGAGAGATGGAGCCGGTCTCGGATGACGCTATTCTGATCGCGGCCATGGCCGGCCTCGCTCCCGAAACATGGTTCAATTATTCTATCCGTGAATCGGGAGCGACTTCATAACAGGAATTTCTTATCCGCACAGAGCGCCATATCTGTGCGGAAGAAGCCATGGCTAGTCTACGTCCCGAGCAGAAGGCAGGGGGTGTGAAGAATGATGGAAAGAAAAAGTCCGCCTCAGGGTCGGGGTCAGGGTTCAGGCCCTTTTCAGAGAACCCGACCACTGGATATAAGGCGCGACAAGATGTACGGGCCGAGGTTGCCGCTCCAACCGGAAAATGAAGGCAGATGTCAGACAAGCCGCCCACGCGGAAAGATAGGTTCGGGTGGTAGAAATTAGAGAAGGCCAACCGACGGGTCGCTTTGTCTTCTCGGACATGGATGCCGACCAGGTGGTCCACCCTCAATCCGACCCCCTGGTCATCACGGCACCTATTCTAGGCATCCCGGTCCACAAGAATCTAATTGACTCAGGAAGCTATTCGTCGGTTATTTATGTCCGAGCTTTCAGGAGATTAAACGTGGACGACGGCTACATTCGTCCATGTAATGATAACATTTTGGGTTTTGGTGGAGGAATGATCATCCCGCTCGGGGAGATTGACATGCCCATCCAGATGGGACATGGATTGCACAAGCAGACTGTTATTACCACATTTAAAATTATCAACGATGATTCTGAGTATAACGCAATTATTGGAAGGCCGCTACTTTACCACATGAAAGTGTCAGTTTCAATATATCATTTTTGTGTGAAGTTCCCAACCCCGGATGGAGAAGCCATCCACAAAGGCAATCAGAGGGAGTCGCGGGAGTGCTCTCTCAAGCTCCGACCTGCGGAGATTAACGTGGTAGAAAATGGGAAAACCAGCGGAATAGCAAAGGACGACCCAGAGAAGAAAGGCGAGCCCGAACAGGAGAAGGTGATTGTTTCAGAAAATAATCCAGGTAGGCGACCTGGAAAAGAACCAATAGTTGAAAATGGGGAAAAACCAGTGATTGAGGTGGAGCCAGAGAACAAGCCGACGGTTGAGGACGAGCTGCCCCTGCAGAAAAAAGAGGGGCAGAGTAAGAAAAAGAAACACGCGGAACCGGTAGAACAGGTCGACACGGTCGATTTTGACAAGCAACAGGGGAGACGCCAATTACGTGTTGGCCACGAAAAAGGAAAAATTATGCACGAAAAAGGAAACTCTTTAAGGAATTTTAATACGAGTTCATGTTACATGGTTTACAAACACACGTTAACAATGAAATGTTCTTGAGCATGTCCCAAGTAGATAATCTATGACAATGTACAATAGAGTCAATTAGTAATCCAAAGTAATTAATAACAGAAAAATTAAGGAAAGACGCTCTCTCTGGATCATTTTCACTTGAATAAGAATATGGAGTCAATCAATAGTCATTGTTTCATCATATATTATCATTCATAGAAGTTGTCGTCAAACAAAAATTTCCTTGATGATGGTCTTCGTTCAGGATGCACAAACATAGCTTGTACAATAACAAGCACATTGACATGATCTAAATAAAAAAACTATATTACCCTCAACTCTTTTTCTAAATTGACACGTGTCAACATTCGCATATTTTTTATTCGGATCTTCACCCGACTCGACGGGTCAGATCACCCATGTTGTACCCACTAATGATTTGGGTACTTGATTTGACAACTAAGTCCTACTATATCCTCACACATAGAACTAAGTCCTACTATATCCTCACACATAGAATTAGCATGGACGACCTTGGACTCACACATAGAACTAGCATGGACGACCTAAAACTCCAACTGATAAGGTAATTCATTCATAATACTTGAATTCGCATATAAATTTTCTAGAAATCTCACGACCTGAACTGAATTAGGCATCAGAGAGTTTTAGTTGTGGAACTAGCTAGCCTAACGTGTGTGTCGTGTTTCATGTCTCGCCGAACTAAAGTACATAGGTTCATGACGAAGTGATGCAACCCAACATACATCTAATTTCTCAACCAATCAGACATGATTCATGAACTTGTAAAAGATGGGATTACAAGGCAAAAGCAGAGTTAACTAAGAAGAAAGGCTTACCATATATAGCAGAACAGGAGTTACATGAATGTCAAAACATAAACCCCAACTCAGAATATCCATAAACCACATACGAAAATTCAAAGAAACACAAAAAAAGAAGCAAACACGAGTTCAATTAATCATCTTAATCCTGATGCAAGAGATTGTCCGTGGAGTCGTCCATGTCTCGGTTCTTGAGCCGCGCGACTCGCTCATTCAACTGCTCCTCCTCTACGGCCAAACGCGTCACCGCGAAAAGCATCCAGTACAGCATTAGCGCCGCCGCGATCAGCAGAGCATTACGCTGCGACTTGATAGCCGATTTCTGGTGGCGCGTGAGCTCCGTCGGGGTACACGATCCCGGCGATTTGCACCTCGCCCGAGTATCGTACTTCCAGTAAATGTCCAACAACAGGAACATACAGAAGGGGACCACCGAGAGTAAGGGTTTGAGTAAATTGCGGATGACGGAGATTACACCCTTCCGCAGAGGATTCAGGGGAGGCGGCAGAGTGAGTAGCAGGATCATCGTGGCTTCAGCGGCCGCGACGTAGCTTAAAACAACCCATTCCAATGCCATTTAATTTTCCGGAAATAATTATTTTTATGTTTTCTTTAGATATGAGACTGAGAGAAGTGATAATTAAGCTAGCGATGTTATTGCTGATAGTTATGTATGAAAATGAGATAATCTTTTACGTGAGAATTACTAGAGAAGGGATCCGGTCAGGTGGCGGGTGGGGAGGACACGTGGCGTGTGTGGGCTATGTCGGCAACAGCTGTAAGCACAGGTGGCACGTGGAGCTCCTGGAGGAGAAGGAGCCGGAGAGAAAGTCAAAGTATTTTGGGAGTTTGTACATATTTTAGATGGATTTTTTTTTTTATTTATGCAATATATTGCCCAAGTTTTAGTAAATTTGGGTCCTTCAAAAAAGGTAAGAAGGTTTTTTCAGTCAATTTTCAAGAGAAGAAAAGTAGTCTTATTTTGCATAATATGGATTTTGACTAAAATAACATCATACCATTCTTATATTCTTTGGTGAGTATTTGGCTAAATTGAAAAAAACATTAATGTAGGTATTGGGAAATGATTCTTGGTCTCAAGGAATGTTTCTCAATCCCAAAAAATGAAGAAAAATTAGAATGGCTAAACTAAAAAATGGTTATAAAACTTGTTTTTGAAAAACATGACTAAATCAAATAATATTTTGAAATGGGCAAATTACAAAAAATTCAGCAACCTAAAAAAAGTAAATTTTGGTCCTAAGTGCAATTAATCATTGATAGTGAAAGAAAGAGAGGATCCACAAACCTCAGACAAAACAAATGTCAGATGGTCATTCGTTAGAAGAATCCCAAAAATACACTCGATGACCTTTTTTATTTTATTAGCACAGACCGATATTAACAGTCTCTTTGAAAAACAGCCCATTTGAAAAATATTAACAGGTAATTCACTTGAAAATATAGTTTTTATAACAGTGCAGTGTTACAGTATTATGAGAGCCATGAAAAGTATTAAGTTTTCATTTGAGAAGTATTAGTAGTCTCTCTGAAAAGTATTAGTACGTAGTTCACTTTCATATATTTAATAGTCCCCTAAAAAGTATTAGTTTTTTCCGTCAAAAGTATTAGTAGTCCCTGTGAAATATATTAGGAGTCCTACTGAAAAGTTTTAGTAATTTCCCTAAAAAGTATTAGACATTTCGTTGGGCCTGGTCACTGGGCCGCTAAGGCTGTGTCGGGTAGATCAATTAGCTAAATCCATCTAACCATTAAACCGTCTAACAGCTCCTCAAAACTTTAGTAGAAATCTCCAATTTTTACCTTTGTCTTCAACTCTTCATTGATCAACTTGGTAAATCCATTTTAGTTGTCCTATTCTTTTTAAATAGTATCAAATTGGTGTTCGCAGTGATTAGCTTTATGACATTGATCCCACTAAATAAAATATGTCTCTGTCAACACGAAAGTTGCGTCGACTTTATGTCTTTAATAACTCAAATAGTATTACTATAATTAACCTAGTAATTTTATTTCAATTGAACGCTGATTAATTTATAATGAAAAATGAAATATCCGACTCAATTTGTACTTTTCTTTTTTTAAACTAGCAATAATGTCTAAGCTCCAACCACGAGCTTCTAGCTCAAGTTGTATCACTCACCATTTATAAGGTGTTAACCAGTGTTCGAACCCTATATCTTTCAATTTATTTGAAATTTATCTCTTCTCCCCTAACCAGTACTCCCAACTTATTTAAAAAAATAATGTCTAAGCTCCATTTGATTTTAATGTACCTTTATTATTTTTAAATGCTAATTTTCCTGTAACTAATGTCCTCCAATAGACATAAACAATGAATATACACGTCTAGTGCATAGCTCAATTGGTGTGAAGGAACTTGGTTATATGATGTCTATTTTGCTGGCACCCACAACTTAGAAATTCGAATGAAAACATATTCAGTGGTTTGTCTCATCCAAAAAGCTCCAGAATAGTACAGCGAGGGCGGCCCCAGGATGGGTCGTTCATCCTGGTTATAAGTTATAACAATGAATATAAACAAAACACATCAACAGAGCCAAACTTTGAGAATACTGATTTTCATTACAAACTGGACAAAGGTAGCCTAAAGTGACACCGATCTCGAAATATAAAACAGCAGATCGAAATCAAGAGCAGTTGGATACAAATTAAAGTAGGTAAAACTATATACAATGTGAAAAAGTGGTATAGGAGCGTGTGGAATCTTTTATTGCACTTTGTTTTTATGAATGAACATCCCTAATTCCAAGTTTCTTTGTGGGTCAAGCACATTACTGCACTAAAGCTAAAGCTAAAGCTAAAAAGCATTCAAGGCAAAGCAATTTTTTTTTCTTCTGAGTTA
Organism: Rehmannia glutinosa; assembly: GCA_016081115.2. Lineage (NCBI taxonomy): Eukaryota > Viridiplantae > Streptophyta > Magnoliopsida > Lamiales > Orobanchaceae > Rehmannia > Rehmannia glutinosa. Next base: position 60,768 of record JABTTQ020001162.1, read on the forward strand.
CGCACACACTTCACTACACTGAGGATAGAACCCAACCTCCCACACATTTTAGTAGAGGAGAGACAATAACACTTTAAATTTGACCATCTTCTTTATTTTTCACCTGCAAGCACATATGTAAAAGGGTATCAAAAAGTATTCCGAATTATTAATGTTACTTAATTTCAAGTGGTAATTAATTAAAGTGTGTGTATATATATATATAGATAGAGAGATAGAATATTTTTTTAATTGATTACCTTTCCTGTCTAAACTTCTACTAAGGAATGAGAGGAAAACGATGATCACTGCAACACCGGCTATAAGTCCAATAATTATGGCAAGTGTTTTCTCCATCTCATCGTCATTGCCTGTAATACCACAAAGAAAAGGAAAAACAGTTTGTTCATTTATCTAGCATGATACATATGTATATATGCTTATCAAATACTCTCAACCATTTATTACCAATGAACCAATCCAACAATTTAAATTTCTGGTTTATTTTTTGCAATAGATTCTTTTATTTGGTAATACAACAATGTTTAGGACTAGTGGAACCTCAGATCAATGTCCAAGGTGCTAATTTGCGCCTTCCTCTTGTATCTATGATCCATGTTAAACTTTAGATTAACTTTTTTTCTCACTTTGTATGTAGAATCTAATTTTGCTTTTTGATGTCTTCATATGAAATTAAAAGATACAATCCACTTATATATAATTTGTACAAACTGAGAAGCACATAATTAATTAGCTCATGTTGATGCAAACTATAGTCATTGAAGTCAAAGAATTCCTTCCTAATTTTACTAAACTCAGGCATTTTATGACAGTGCAACTACGTACGTACATTACAGTTGAAATCCACTAATCCATTTAGTGTTTCATATTCTACTTTAATGTTATTGATCACACCGCCTCAAAATAAATGTAAAAACGAACATAGTTATCACGGTAGATGGTTGTTAACAGCCTGAGAATGATCACAGGCTTAAATACATGGAGTATTTTATATATGAAGTCCTTTCCGATTTTATTTTAATACAGAAGCAGTTGATCATATATGGTAGGGTTGTTCTATTTATATAATTGGTCTCTTCGATTCATCATATTTAATGTTTTTCAGCTTATTTATTTAATATATATACCTTTTCCCCTCTCTATCATGTGCAGGTTTAGCAAGCATACTTTTGGCAATGTACCACAAATTTATGTTTCAAAAAAAAAAATGTAACAATAGAATCAAAGATTACAAAATACATAAAAATTTACAAAGAATTTCCCTTGTTAAGAAAAAGTAAGTCTTGGACCATCTCATTCAATCATTTTCTCCATGACTTGGCATTTAAATAAAAATATTTTTGCAAGAGCAACTCAAATTTTCAGTCGCCAAAAGCAGAAAAAAGATGGAACACCTTTATTCAGTAACCTCTTTTCTCTTTCCTCTTCTTTTGTCATGAAATTGATTATATATATATATATATATATATCAATATCATCCACCACTTTATAAAATTAAATAATGATGATTCAGACCTAAATGAAACAAGTACTCATCCACATAATTTTAACATTTAACACCATGCATGAAAATTAATCACCACCTAGTTACACAAACTTTAATTTTACAATTAGTTACTGCAAAAACTAATTAGCAACAGAAATAACAACACTAAGAAATTAAATTAAAACTAAAAGAAATATAAAAAGACACAATTAGCTATGTACCACCACCACCCATGGTGGTGGAGCTTACCGCTTTTGGATGATGATGAGTAGCTACCACGCTCCGAGTAACGCGCGTAGCACTTCCCCAAAAACATGTCCCCCCAGGACGACGTCCCACACTCATTTCTCAGCCGTTGGATCGCCTCCGATAAACAATCCTGGCACTCGCTCACACTCAAATCCTGCACGCACTGAACCATTCCCTGAACATTCCCGGACCCACCCACCCGAAAGTACTGCCCTCCTCCGCCCGTCAGATACGCCATCACAGCATCCCTCCGACTCAACGTCTCGGAATCATACCCAATCGACGGCCCACATTTATCCGACACCACCGCCTTGTCCTGTCCCCCCAAAAACGACGCGTTGTCGTACTTGATAAAACACCCGTCCAGCTGCAACGCGCCGCCGGACGTGCCGACGCAGAAGGTGCCGAGACGACTCACCGCGGCGGCGACGCAGTGGTGGCAGTCGGAGCTGGCGAGGTCACCGCGGCACTGGAAGAGACCGTAGAGAACGTCGCTTGGGGTGGATCCCGGCAGGGAGATCTTGAAGTTGTTGAAGTTGGAGATGGAGGCTGAGTTCACCAGAGAGGCGAGCATGGAGTTGACGTTGGATTCGTAGGGGGATCCGGGGTTGTATTTCAGCTGGGTGCACCCTACGTATACGAAAGACTCCAGAGAAGAAGACGATGGGTTTGCCAATAGTACTGAGACTGTAATTGTTATTAAGAGGAAAGAAGAGAGTGGAAGAGTTTCGCCATGCATAATGTTCATGCTTTTGCTCACGCTGTTTGTGTGTGTGTGTGTGTGTGTCAGTGTGTGTGTGATGGATTAATATTTCAAAAAGGGAAGATAAAAAGGTATCCAATTATCGAGTAGTTTGGTGGTGTACGTATTTCCAGCTTTCACGAAGCGTGATTTTGTGGATGCTGTTTTGTATATATGTTCATGCTATTGATATTGCTTCGTTGGCGTACATTTTTTTTAATGGAAATTTTTTAACAACAACGGAAAGTTGTTCCAAATTTAAAGGACAAATTATATATTTTGTGCATTTGTTTTGACTCTTGATTCAAAAGGGACCATATATCTAACTACATGGTGTTATGGCTTTGGACAATGTCTTTCTCCAATGTGGCCCCAAAAAGCAATGAAGGAATTTTTTTTTTTAACTCGCCTTCCGCGCATGCCCCGACTACGCTCGGCGACAACAATTCCATTTCCTCATTCTTTGCCGCTGCCAGGTGAAACGCATGGATGTGACTTGATTTATGCTCGAGACAACAACGACCCGGCTCCTCATTTGCCGCCATCAAAGTAAAACCGCGGACCCACCAAATCTTCACGAGCTTCGCATATGCCTTGAGGGAGCAATTTGATCAAGGTAAAACCGCGGACCCACCAAATCTTCACTACCGATACGCCAGGGGAGCAATTTTATGGAGAGTAGAGATATAAACCCCGACCTCCACCCCACAAATAATTTGATGGAAGAGAACTCAACCCCCGATCTACATCCCACAATGGTGGTCATGCACAAATGTCTTTTGCCATCTGGTTAGGAAATTTATTTATTATCTACATGCATCATGTGTGTGTTGTGTGGGATGTGTTATAACTTATATATATTTGTATATTGAGATTCCTGAACTATAAAAAGAGCTAGCATTGCTAATTGTACTCAACTATTAACAGCGCGAACAGACCAATTTTGTTATTTTAAGTTGGACTGGTTTCAAAAAAAAGTTGGATTAGATACCTAAAGGTTTGACTCTTTAAGTTATTTATTTCAGATTCCGTTGGATTATGTTAACTTCTACCTGGTAAACATGTTTTCTAGCCATTTATGTTCAATTGCTCACTTACTCTTTAAGTTATTTTTTTTTCAAAGTAAAATTAATTTAGATAGTTAATTGCATGACCCAGCACAAAAAGACATCTAGAATTTAATGATGAGAACTTCAATTTGATGGAAAATAATGTGTCATTCTACATATATAGATAAAATTAAAGGAAACTTAAAGCCACGTATATTCCATATATGCAATGTAAATAAAATAGAATTCAAAAAAAAAAAAGAATTTAATGAGTAACACAAATATTTTCCCCACGATATATACAAAGAATACAGTTATTTAAAGAACAAATAAAACATAATTAACATTTTAAATTTTACTATCACATATACAAAAAATAACCACATATCACCAATCGATTTTTATTATTTATTTCTACATTGTCTTTTAAATTCCTTATCTAAATTGTGTGTATACATTATGCAGCTCATAATTGTAAGACAAATGGAATATACATAGTAATAAACCAGCACAATTTATTACCCAAATTATATAAAAACAGGCAATAAGATATGAAACAATGTAAAGAATTTTACATTAATCAATCAATGTTGGATTCCCTGGCATCGAAACGTGATCCCGTCATCATCATGACCTTAAACTCATCAAAACTGATAGTCCCATTGCCATCTGAATCCACCCCACTTATCATCTTTCTGCACTCGGCCAACGTGCATTCCTCTCCCAAGCTCTGCAACACATCCTGCAATTCCTCCGCGGATATCGACCCATTCTTGTCAATATCAAACACCTGGAAAGCATCTTTCAAATTCTCCAACACCTCATCGTAGTCGATGTCTTTGGTGTTAAGCTCGACGAATTCCTTGAGACTGATGAAGCCGTCCCCGTCCGAATCCACCTCCTGGATCATGGTTTTGAGCTCCTCCTCGGTGGCTGGGTGACCGAGGCTGCCCATGATCGAACCCAATTCTGAGGCCGAGATCTTGCCATCGCCGTTGACGTCGAATTTGTTGAAAACCTGTTCCAGTTCCTCCTCGATCTGGGCACGTGAATAATTTAAAGATGGTGATCTGGAGTTTATGGAGGTGTCGTGGGAAGATGTGATGGCAAGGGTGCTACCGCGCTCTTTCTTCTTTCTATTGAACAATTCTTTAAGTCCCATCCTGAATATACAACAGTGATTGTTGTTGATTATTGATGAATGATGGGAAACGTGATAAAGTGATAGAATGAGGGAGATGAAAACGTGTGATGTGAGAGGAAAAAAAGGCTAATATGTTGTTGGAAGGACTGGTAAAAGAATGTCCAACTATTCTGCTATATACCATTATTTTTGCCAATTTTTTTTTGACTCATTACTATCCCTATATTTACTTTCAAATTTTCTTTATTCTCTATAGATATTATGAGTGTAAACGGATTCTTTTAATATTGGAATATTCTTATTTGAAAATATAAAAATCAATTCAAATATTGATATTCAAAATTTTAATCTATCTTTATTGTTTGAAAATTATAAAATTGGAATAAGATATATTTTCTTAGTAGGAAGATGATCATTTTATTTTTTTACTCTACTCAATTTTGGTTTGGTACAAAATGATGATTAATTTTTATTTATACTAAGACTATTCTCTAACCAAATGACTATGATTATTTGATTTAATGTCTACAATTCATTAATGACTAGAATAGTTTAACAAGTATACATCACTCTAGAATTTTATGTCACTTTTGTTCTCTTAAGTATTGAAATATTTTCAAAAAAGAATTTTTGGAAATTGGGCTTCTTGGGCTCTAATATATAACAAACTATTTTTTATTTTTTCTACTCAAAAATATTCTCCAGGCCCAATATTATTTAGATCAAATCAATTTTATTTCCAACATTTTTATAATATATTAATGATTTACAAAAAATAAATATATACTTATATATAAAGATTATATAAGAGTAATTTGTACAAAACAACTCTATAAACTAAAAGAAAAAAACAAGAACACATTTTAGCACCTCACTCTTCTCAGACATGTGACAATTACTCATTCTCTCAATTATATCGCTTCACATTTATTCATGGTTAACCATTTTTTCTATTTTTTTTCATATATAACTAAAATATAAATTAATCTAAACAATATATCTATATAATCTTAATAAGTAAACTACTCTAAAAAATGGAAGATGTATATATTGTATACTTTTGATTAATAATATTGGAACAATTAACGAAGTAACTCTTAAAAGGCCAAAAAATTAAGTTCAATCATTGCAATATACAATTAATTAGTGAAAAAATAAAGTGAAAATAGTTGTAACAATGTAATTATGAATTAAAAATTCACGTCATTTTAACAAGCCAAAACACAAAAACTATAAATAAATAGCTCAAATTTACTAATGTTTGTTGGTTACCAAATATGATGCAAATTTAAATCCTATATACTAAAAGAAAAAGTATGAACAACATCTCTAAACAATTTATTGCTGCTAAAAAGCATGCCAATTTCAAAATTTGGATAGATGTAGACTATAATTAAGTTAACAACTTTGAACTAAGCTACACTACACAAGCGATGAGATGCCTCTAAACTACCATTATTCTTCACTTTTGGCAGATTGAAACATTTTTCACATAAAGAAAACTTCAGAAATATGGAATATTATCGATTTTCTAGACAGGGAAGGGAAGTTTTCCAGGAGGTGAAATCTTTTTTCATTCCATAATATGTCTTAGATTGAAATTGTTTGTGTTGATTAGGGGGTCATCACTAGGGACTCATATATATGGGGTATTTGTTCAATTTCAGCTATTAGAAATTTCACTCCATTGCACGCTTGACTAGTGTGGCTCCGGTCCTCGCCTAATTCTCTCCCCTCTCATGCTCGATTGTTGTTCGTCCGTTCACAACTCGACCTCCTCCTATATGCAGTGGCGGAGCCACTTTAAACTTTGGGGGTACAGCTGTACCCCCAATTTGAAAAAAAAAATAAAAAAATTAGTTTAAAAAATAATATTAATAATATTTTGTACCCCCAATTTTTATATAAAATGGTATTTTTAACAATTAAAATCCAAAAAAATCAAAATATCTTACATATTTTTTACACAATTTCCCACATTTTCTTCCCCCTACAAACACTTTGTCCCCAAAAAAAAATTATAGAATCTAACTATGATCAGCCTAAAATTTATCGTACCCCCATTTTCGAATTTCTGGATCCGCCACTGCCTATATGGCCTCCCTTTGACCACCAACCATGCATTCTCCTAAGGACTTAAAACAAATTTGAAGTCTATATATCCAAAAGACGAAGTACTAAGGATACACAAGGCCAAGGGGAGACCTCCTCCTCGTCGGAACAATGATAAGTCATGGAGACCTCCATCCTCCTAGAGATAAGGGGAAGTCAAGTAGACCTCCATCTTCCTTGGAAGACTAAAAGGGTGTTTGACTTAGATTATTTAAAAGATCTTCTAAGTTGGATCGTACATATTATAAGATGTTTCTACGGAACTTATAAGATCTTTTTGGTTTTAGAGCTTATAAGATGTTATATCTTGTTTTAAAAATAAGTTGTTAAAGTGTTTGGATAAAATAAGATGGTGTAGCTTTTAAGATGTTAGTATGAGAATTTTGTAATTAAAATAGTCAAAATTAAAGGAGATTGTTGAAATAAAATCTTATTTTGAAAATTGTTGGGATTCTCCACCTTTAAAAATATTTTTTAAGCTCCTAACATCTTATTTTATGAGCTTATAATATCTTTTTTTTAATTTACCAAACAAATTCAAACGTCTTATAAAATATTTTGAAGAGCTTATAAGCTCTCAAACACTCTCTAAGTCCCACCAAGATCACTCTCTTATAGGGAACCTAACTATCATACTACTCTGGTCCCCTTGACAGTCCGGGAGTTGGGTGCACTATGAGCCTATGACGAGGGGTAAAATCGTAATTATTCTTTTTATATTTAATAATTTATTTAATTGAGTTATAATTAATTATTATCCCATAAAAGTTGTCAAATGGACCTTGTCATTAAAAATATATATATGAGACCCAATTTATTATATTTTTCCCTTGAGGCTCAATTCATTATACCATGGTCATGCAGTCCACACTCTCAAGTATAAATAGTCTCTCTCTAATCATTATTAATTAAGTACAATTTAACTATTTAATTCCCTTTTTTTTGAGAAAAACTATTTAATTCCCTCATACTCTATATTATTATCATATACTCTGCTAACTTAAGCATTAGATGGACTTTCACGAGACAACATTGAGGCCTTTTTAAACTTGTTTGTAACTGATGGTTCTTCATATATGGATTGGACATTAGACTTGTGTTCAGATGCCTTAGGTTGAAGTACCTTAACTCGTATTGAGTTCTCCATCTCATAGCAACATCACTTGTAGGCGGGCTATTCAAGATCAATGACTAACAAATGAGTGAATCCGTGAATTTCTTCAGCTACTCAATTGAAATGTATCATCGATTCATAATTTCGTAATTTTGTGCAAATCAATGTGCATATTTGTTTACAATTATGATATTGATCCTAGAAATTTACATACAAATCTAAGAGAGAAATAGCTAATACATTGCGGAAGATGAAGAGCAAGATGAAGAAGAACAACACAAATCAGAAGCTTTAAAGACCAAGCTAGGCGTCTCTTAAACTACTCCGCTTGTCATTCACTCATGTGCTTCCTCAGAAGCTATGAAGAATATGGACATTATAGCTCGAGGATCCTGGGCCGACATTCCACAAGATACATTAGACCATCAAGACGATACTCGAGCACGTGCAAAAACAACAATGACAATCACTTGAAAATCCTTGAGACAGAAACGTCCTTCACTCAAATTGCGTTTTTAAGTTATTTTTGTGGTTTTTCCTGTATTTTTGCATTGTTTTTCCTTTGCTATCTGATCGGCTTGTGATCAAGACTTTTTCCTTTCTTTTTATATATTTTCATTTATCTAAAAAAAAAAAGTGATCGGCCAACTAGAAAGGAAAGTTTTCTTCCAAAATGTAGTGGTCATTTCCTTTTTGAAGAAGAGAAAACAGCTTTCCACTTTTCTTTACTTGATCAAGAGGTAAATGAATCAATAATTAAACTTATGATCAAATTATTGTCAACATAAAATTAATTGATTATTTGGTTCATAGTTTCTCTATTCAAATTAATTCCGGAAACGTATTTCTTCAACTAGCGAAGAAGGAAATTTCAGTGATCATGTTCAAGTGGTTGATTAATTAGACATACTACCACCGGAAGCGTTTCGGATAGGTATAATTGAAACTCAATTTAATGTATATTTTTTGTGGCCGTTATAAAAATACTTTCCGGCCCTGGATTTATATAAGTTGGGAATAGTGGTTAGAGGGAATGCAATAATTCAAAGAAACTGAAAGATACATGATTCAAACCTGGTCAACACTCTTACAAAGGATAAGCGATACCACGTAAGCTACAAGCTTATGGTTCCGTGGATTTAGATTTGTATCCATAAATTTTAATTTACTTTGCATCGTAGGCATAGCAAACCTTCATTTTATCCCTACTCTAAATTACCAGATAAGACGTATAATGAAATGCAGGATCTTAACTTGGCAACTGCCAGTTAGAAACATGCATAGAAATCCCCAAAAAAAATTTAAAAATGAATTTAAGTCCTTAAATTTCATTTTATCTTTTTGATTCTTCAATTGTTCGACATAATTAGCTAAACTTCTAAAATATTAAAAATAAAATAGACTTCACAAATCCCAAGGCAACCGAATGTGCAATTCGCCCAATAAATGAAAAAAATAAAAACAAAGAGGGCAAGGAGATAACATTAACATCTTATCCTGATAACGGAATGGGTCTGCACACATCTCAAGCCTTCTTCAATCTCATTATTCTCATTTCTCTGTATTTTATTTCTTTTTTTTTTTCCTCATTTGGTCCATCAGTTAGTTTTTACTTTTTATAAAGGATAAACGATAAAGCTCGCGGTCACTTTAACTTCTTCATTTAATTTACTTTTGACCTTGTTAAGATAATAATTAACTCTTAATTAAAATCAAATTTAATATATTTGAATCAATTTTTATAAATAATATCATATATTATTTTAATATATCTGAAATCCAATAAAATGATTGCTTTGATCTTTTCTTCTGTCTCTAAACAAACACCTATCCTACTTACTCTAATTAACTCAACCCGTTAAACATCCATACAAAAACTTTGGCGAGTCGCGTCTCAATTAAGGAAAAGTTATTTCAAACCTAATTTCTTGTCCTCCCTAATATACCAAACTGCTCATAGTCAGGGGCGTAGCCGCACTTGGGTTAATTTCTACCCCTAGCCCAAATTTTTTTCCCTCATTTTCTCTAGCTCAATTATTTTTCTTTTTAAAAAAACACATATAATTTTTTTAATTTTTTTCCACAAAAAAAGCGGAAAAAAAAATTTGGGGTGTCTTGGGGCCCCCCCCCCCTATCTACGCCTCTGCTCATAGTATCACCAACCAATAATTCGTTTGTTTTCATTTCAAACGATATGGCTGCGATGCGATATGGAAGAAATTCTATTTTCGTTTCGTTGGAGATTTTTTTGACTAAACATGTTATTGTTTATGAAACTTTCAGAAAACATATTATTTTCTGACTTTCACTTTTTTATATTTTTTCTTTTATCAATCACATCTACATATTTTTTCACAAAAAAATAATTATTATTATACAAATTTTCACAAATTTCCATTGTTTATTCACTCACGCATTTCTAACTAACAATCATATCCAATCATTATTTTACTATTTTTAAATTTTAAATCACATCAACTTTCGTCATATATATTTTCTTAACTTTTTCTGTATAAAAAATAATTTTATTCCTTAAAAAAAGAAATTTTATATTTTTTTGAAAGAGAATATTTATATTTTTCACTATTTGAAAATTTTAAAACCCATTTACTTTACGTGCATTTTTCAATAAAAATACCACTAATTTTTATTTAAAAAGTTTTCCAAAATGAAAATAGTCAAAATACACTCATTATATTCCTATGCACCTACTCGAAATAAACATTAGAAATTGGTTGTTATGAAAGTCTTCCTTATTTTCATTTCCCCCAAAATAAAAAAGGGGAAAAGTCTTCCTTATTTCTTCCATTCCCCGCATTCAAATCCCAATTTCCAACACCGCCATAGATTATGGAAAAAGTAAATTTCAGAACCCGCGTCTTAACCAGACACCTCCAAGACAGTCGCCGCCTCGCAATCGCCGGCGACATTTCATGCTCGCCATGTCTCAGCTACACACCGCCGGAGGCTTCCGAGCAGCCGTTTTCGTTCGACGTGACTTCGATGCGAAAACTGATGGATGGGCACAACTTGGAGGACAGGGACTGGCTTTTCAACCTCATGATACAGAGCAATCTTTTCAATCCGAAGCTGAGGGGTGGAAAAGTTTTTGTGGTGCCCGATTATAACCAGTCGATGGAGCAGCAGAGGGAGATGACGATGAAGAGAATTCAGTATTTGTTGGATCATGGGGTGTTCCAGGGTTGGCTCACAGGTAAAGGGTTTGAAGATGAGATGAGAAAACTGGCTCTTTTGGAGGTTATTGAGATTTTTGATCACTCCCTTGCGATCAAGATTGGCGTCCACTTCTTTTTATGGTAATTTTTTTTTTCTGTTCTTATTCAATTGTTTCTTTGTTGTTTTGAATTTAGTTTGGTGTTTGATTTCTTTGGAGTTAGTTTTGTTTTATCTTGTTTGTAAAATGTGAAATTTTGACAGCCTAAGTTGCCTGCTTATTGGAATTGTGTTATTCACTTCAAAAGTCAAGTGATGTTAATATTCATCAGAAAAATAAAAAAATAAAAAGAAAATTGATGTCAATGTTGCTGTGGAAATATGCATGAGAATTTGCATGCTCATGAAGATTGGCTTGGTTACAAAACTAGTACCTCACCAGTTAACTTGCTTGGATGCGAGCAAATATATTATTGGAACAATTTTTGCAGTTCTTTATGCATTTTAAAGGTGTGGGTCTTTTAATCCAGCTCTTGTCTGCTGGATGGGCTGTCTACTCTGCCTTGATTTATCTGAAAAGTGTGAATGCCCTTTTTCCATTGTTGATGGCTCAGGGGTGGTGCTGTCCAGTTTTTTGGCACAAAACGGCATCATGATAAGTGGCTGAATGCCACGGAAAATTACATGGTCAAAGGCTGCTTTGCAATGACAGAGTTGGGGCATGGAAGTAATGTATGTAATTGTTGTTTTATTGCTTAGTCTACGGAATGCAGCCTATTGATGAGAATTGTCTTCCTTTTCTGAAATTTTACTGAAGGAATTTGGATTCTACTGTTTCAGGTTCGAGGCATTGAAACAATAACCACTTATGATTCAAGATCTAGAGAGTTTGTCATCAACACTCCATGCGAATCTGCTCAAAAGTACTGGATTGGGGGTGCAGCTAATGTAATGACTTCCTTTTGGTTAACTAATTCTTCACTTTGTTGCTCTTTTGAGTTCTTGCTTAGTGTTGATCATACCTAACAGGACCTTTCTTGAATGTTTATAGCATGCAACACATACAGTAGTCTTTTCGCAGCTCAACATTGATGGAAAGAATGAAGGTGTCCATGCTTTTATCACCCAAATCAGAGATGCGGAGGGAAATATCTCTCCCAATATTCGGATCTCTGATTGTGGTCATAAGATTGGTCTGAATGGTGTTGACAATGGCCGAATTTGGTAAAACAAGTCGCTTCTGGAATTTACTGGAGAAGTTTACATTTCCTATTATCCGAGTTATTTTGGTCTGAAAGCTGTAGCAAAATATTTCCCAGGTTTGACAATGTTCGCATCCCTAGGGAAAACTTACTGAACTCAGTTGCTGATGTTTCTCCGGATGGAAATTATCTGAGTGCAATAAAGGACCCAGACCAGGTTGGTTCTTCTTTTCGATACTGATCTTTGTAGAAAGGCAAAGTCTTTATCAGCAAACTCGTTGAACGACTCTTGTTGTATGTTAGTTGATCTGTCTAAAGCCTTATGCTAATCTTTACTGCTGGATAAATTGTAAGTGTTCTTCCTTTTGAAAGGTTCATATGTGCCTTTTCTTGATCCTTTGCCTTTTACCAGTTCTTTCCAGATGGAGCACCCATTGACATCGATAATGTGATCTCGTGATCTAAATAATTTTTGAATTATGTGTGAAACTAAAGTACTAAACATATTAGTGGTATTTATGAGAGTATATTCCTTTCATTTCTTTGTCAACCAATTTAATTAGATTGTTTTTAAAGTTGAATTGACATGCATCAGTATATTTCAGAGGTTTGGTGCGTTCATGGCCCCACTGACATCTGGACGTGTCACCATAGCAGCCAGTGCGGTTTACTCGGCGAAGGTGATGACAAGAATGTGTACATTGATTTTCCTATTATGTCTTGCGCTCATTCTATTTTCAAGTACTTTTGGGAGAAAATGAATAGTTTGGCTATTTCACCTATTTCCTTAGTGATTTCATGTCTTAGTTTTCTGTCAACAGATTAGTTTAGCTATTGCAATAAGATATTCACTGACAAGGAGAGCATTTTCAATCACACCAAATAGTGCTGAAGTTCTTTTGCTTGATTATCCAAGTCATCAGCGGCGCCTTCTACCTCTCCTCGCAAAGACGTGAGTACTACATTCACTAGCTTTGCTTGCTGGGGTTTCTGTGGTATTTGTGTTTTAATTTTAGGGTAAATGTGTTTCTCAACGCGATTTCTTTTACGTTGCTGTAATGAAGATAGATAAGCATTTAATACTTCTCCTGAACCTCGTGCATAACTTGTCTTATTTAATATTATGCGAGTTGGTCGACATTATCATAATTGCGGAATATTGTTTACAGTTGTAATTTTCAGAATCAACATATGCTTTCTAACAAGCTACTCTTTTGCTGGTGCTACAGGTATGCCATGAGCTTTGCTGCCAACCATTTGAAACTGCTATACGTCAAGAGGACTCCTCAGTTAATCAAAACACTTCATGTTGTATCTAGTGCATTCAAGGCTATTTTAACGTGGCATAACATGCGTACACTTCAGGTGGCCATTACAAACATAACTAAGTTTCCGTATTTTGATAAACTCCCACTCTTACACCTGAGGAATATTTATTTAGGAATGTCGCGAGGCATGCGGGGGACAAGGATTGAAGACGGAAAATCGTATTGGTCAGTTGAAAGGTGAATTTGACGTGCAATCAACTTTTGAGGGTGACAACAATGTTCTTATGCAACAGGTATAGTTGATTGATTGATTCGACCTTTATGATAATGTATTGGTTAAGTTACACTTACTACTCCCGAGGTTTAGGCTAATTATAAATTAACTCATTTATCTTTCAAAATTACGAATATCCCTTGAGGTTTGTTTGTGTTTTACAAATAGCCTTCAGTAGATTTGTGAAATAGAAATAAATGTCGAGGTAGTATTTATAATTTACAAACTTTGATGAATTCTTTCTTAAATAGTCCAAACCTCAAGTGTAGTTTAATATTTATACAACATATCCCTTCGAATGCTTGCCACGTTAAGCTGAATATGTATTTATGTTCCAAAACACATAAAGATAGGATCAAGAAAATATTTAATCATGGTATTTTGGATCTTTGCTATGAGGTCTTGAACTTGGGGAATTTATTCACTTCAGGTTAGCAAGGCACTGTTAGCAGAGTATGTGGCGGCGAAAAGGAAAAACAAACCATTCAAAGAATTGGGACTTGAACACATGAATAAATCTTGCCCTACTATTCCATTGGAGCTCACAGTTTCCACACTCCGAAGTTCTCAATTTCAGGTATAGACAAAGCTTCTCTTTTATATACTATCTGAAAGAAGCTATTTCAAAGCATTTGGGAATTAACTGTTCATCTGTCACAGAATGATATCTTCTGCCTGAGAGAAAGAGATCTATTAAATCGCTTTGCAGCCGAAGTTTCTAAATACCAAGCTCAGGGAGAAAGCAAAGAGTCTGCTTTTGTTGCGGTAATTATGCATTAACAAATAGGGATAATTACAAGAAAAAAAAAAAAAAAACTAGGTTTGGGCTAATTACAGATTTTTGAAAATTGCAAAAACCGCTTGAGGTTTGATTCCGTCTTACATTTCTCCCTTCATAAGCAAAAATATTCATAAAACCCCTTGATATATATTGAAATATTACAGTTACCCCCTTAAATTTAAGACAAAATCAAACCTGAGAACTTTTTTTTTTTTTTTATTGTAATTTGAAATGTCTCTGGGTTTCTTATAATTAGCCCAAACCTCAGGGGGGTCTTTTGTAATTATCCCTAACAAATATGAATTGCATCTTAAATTACTATACTTGCTTCTTAATCTATTGCTCTCTGTTTGTAACTCTTATATTTTTCTCCTGCAGAGCTATCAACTTGCTGAAGATTTAGGCAGAGCCTTCTCTGACCGTGCAATTTTGCAGACTTTTCTAGAAGCTGAGAATAATGCAACAGATGCCCCACTAAAGGTACCTGTATATGCTGATAGCTGGGATTTTTAGTTGTATTGCTATTTACACATTGCCATAGAACTTTAAGGTTTTAAGATGTAGTATTGTGCTGCATAAGCAAGTTTAATATATCCATGTTGTACCTAAGATAATTGATTCTCATGTTATATGAAAATCACTTATTTCCCCTTTTTTTCTATACTATTAGCCTTGGAGAACAAAAATTCAAGTTTGTGTTTGAACTGAAAAATTCATACATGATGCAGAATGCATTGGGTCTTTTGAGGTCAATGTACGTTTTGGTTACGTTGGATGAAGATGCTGCGTTTCTGCGATATGGTTACTTAACTACGGAGAATGCTGCGACAGTGAGGAAAGAAGTTGCAAAGCTTTGCAGTGAAATGAGACCACATGCGCTCGCCTTGGTGTCTTCTTTCGGAATTCCTGATGCTTTTCTGAGTCCTATCGCATTCGACTGGGTTGCAGCAAATTCGTGGTCCACAAATCAAAACTAGCTTAATCTTATATGCTTCCTTTCATTTCGGTCTGTCTTGAATAATAAGTGCAATGATTGTTTGTTGTATCGTGTTTTATGACAATAAGCAAAGAAATAAACAGCAATTGTATTTTTTCAGTTTTAAGGGGATATGAATACCATATTGTTACATGCTGTGTGAGTGAATAAATACATAACAGATTTTTTTTTTTTTAACAGATTGTTTTTTTCCCTGCACATTGTGCACTACTTTCTCATTCTTCCATATATGTTCTGCGTGAACTGGATTATTGTTTTTGTGCATACTTTGTCGGCTCAAGATATTCATTATTTGACTCATTTGTATATATGGGTTTTAAGTAAATAAATATATTGAACAACTTATTATTATATTTATCAATTATTTCATATTACAAACCAAATATTTAATTGCTAACTTATAATTTTTCATAACACTTGGTTTTTAGTAAATATTCATTACTTATAAAAAAAATATATTGTATATGTTATAATAAGTATTATGTATACTTTATTGTATTTAAAATTCATTTAAAGTTCAGTATAATTTCAAATTTAATATAGTTCCTATTATTGGACTATAGTTTTATTTATAGATAATACATTTTCTTAAGAATTTCCCACTCATTATAAACGTAATATATAAAATATACTACTTATTGTAATATTTTATTAAACTACATAAAATTCTAGTATTAATTTTTTATTATTAATGGAATTATAACGAGTTTGTAGAAAATGTTACATTTAAAAATAACATTTCCATGATACATTGATAATAAAAATAATTAGTAATATTTGATTTTTAAGTTGAGTAAAACAATTGTAAGTAAAAATGATTATTACTTAATATCATAAAAATGTAAATTTTAACAGGAGTTGTATTTATAATAAAGAATAGTCATTTGATTTGATTTGAAATATTTGATTTTAATATTTAAGTATCAATTAATAGTTGGAAAACATATAAAATACAATTATACTAATTATTTTAGAATGAGAGTATGAGAAGTAAAGTGAGACAGAATGACATTATATTGGAAGTAAAATTAGACAATTGAGTGTAAACTAAGAATATACATTAACTTTCTGGGGATAATTAATATTTTATTGTCCATCTCTGCAATAATTTGGGTGTTGGAAAAATCTAGGGTTTATATAAAAAAAATTAACTTTGTTTAAGAAAAAGAAGAATGTGAGTGTATTTAGAACTTTTTTAAATAAAGGTAATATAGTCTTTGAAGTGAATGGCATTTTTGCAATTATATGGAGATGTGGTGTATTCATCAATTTTAGGGGTGTGAATTAACCGAATTGAGATGATAAAACTTAATTTTAATACCCAAATAAAATCACTTTTACAATTTATTAACCAAACAATTTTTAACTTATTCAACTTTTCAAATTCTATTTGCAAGCACTGATTCTAATTTCTAATTCTTGTTCATCTATTGCAGTAAATGAGATATGTAGGAAAGGGTTTTAGTTCATGCTACCTGAGTGAGTAAATTGTTGCTGGAAAGAGAAATGACGACGAGTCTTGCTCTGAATCTCATCACTTGTTTCTACATTTCTCTCCACTTCCACCTCTCCTGCTCCTCTCCTCGCCTACTGATTGGAGTCCATCCTTTAGGTCAATTTCCTATGCCCTTTTTCCCCAATTCCCCTCTCTCTCTGAATATGCATATTGAATTGGGCAATACGTTTGTTGGAATTGCAGATGAGAAGTACTATGATGCGGAGCTGATCAAATGCAAAGATGGATCGAAATCCTTCACCAAAAACCGTCTCAACGACAATTTCTGCGATTGTGCCGACGGCACTGATGAACCCGGTAATTTATGTCATCTCTGTTAACATCTGTTATATTTGATGGAGGAATTTCTTAGTTTGTTTCATTATGCGGGCTTGCACGCTTTTATTGTTATTTGAGTGATGGAGTTTATACACAAGCTGAATATGACGATGTTATCAATAATTACTGTAAGAAATTGTCCGTCAGCCGCTTTCCACCAGAGCATTGAGAGCAAAAGCATTAGCTCCATCGAGAACGGATCCCCAGGCCACCCTCGTTAAATGATTTACTTATCTTAGTCCATGATGTGTAGTGGATGTACTTGTTTCAAATAAATAATCTTTTGATTTGCAATTGGACCCCTTTAGATGGATGTACTTGTTGCAAATAAATAGGCATAGAAACAAGAATACTCTTTAGAGTTTTTGACGGCCTCCAACGTCGAAATCTAAGGCTGACTGTTACAAAGAGAGACATTGCTGCAGCTATATGATTGGTGCAGAACTGTTTAATAGCTTGGAGGCAGCTGATGCTTCATGAAACTCTATATATTGAAATTTCTGAGTGAAGAATATTCATTGTTTATTTCACCGTAAATATTGCTATTTCATTTGATTTTAGTACAACTTTGAAGTTATATGCTTGAGTTTTTTGGTTATGGTAGGAACTTCTGCTTGTCCCGCTGGAAGATTCTACTGCAGAAATAGTGGAAGTACACCAAGATTCTTGTTTTCTTCTCGTGTGAATGATCGCATTTGTGGTGAGTGTAGCTATTTTTGACTTAAACTTCATTTCTTGGGATTATATTAGCATAGTTTTGGTTGACTTGCATATGCCTGTGAATGTATCTTAATGAAATCGTGGGTATGCTATTTTACTGTAGTGGCCTCTTGCTTGGAAACCACTTTATATTCAACTTTGATATTCATTTTATATCTTCTAATGTCGAGGTATTACATGGTAACTCATAATCTTTTAGATTGCTGTGATGGAAGTGATGAATACGGTGGAACTGTCATTTGTCCTAACGCTTGTATCATGGGTGGGAATATCGTGTATCAGAGAACAACTTACGACTCAGTAAGTAATCTGGATGCTATAAATTCAAGAAAAACTAAACCTGTGATTAAGGTGGAGGACACAGCTCAGAAAGTTAGTGGTACTTCTCTGTCTATCACGTTACTTTATTAAACTGTGTATTTTACCCTAATGAATAATAACTACTGAGTTGCTCTTCCAGGTTTGAAGGCTTTGGTCTTTCTCCAGGTGGCTCTTGTTATTGTTATTGTGGCTTTCCGACTTATTCGCCGACGCAAGACTAGAAGAAGAAACTCACGATGAATTGTCATGGTAATACTTGTATAATCATGGTGTATTGTCATGTACTTCCCCCTTTGAAATCCAATTTGACCCCTCAGGTCTTGCTCTGTCTCTCTTTGTATTTATTTGCAGTAGCAGATCGACTTTTAAAACCATGAAGAGTTGGTGTCACTTGGACAGTGCCCCTGTAGGTGGTCACTATTAAGTGAAACAGGTTCGTTTCTTCTGATTGTGCATTCTTGCAGTAAGATGTAAAATCAAGTAGCTTGGCTAGTTGGGAATGAAGTATCTTCTTTGCACATCTATTGTGAATTCTATCAGCCGA
This sequence comes from Rehmannia glutinosa, assembly GCA_016081115.2. NCBI lineage: Eukaryota > Viridiplantae > Streptophyta > Magnoliopsida > Lamiales > Orobanchaceae > Rehmannia > Rehmannia glutinosa. The sequence goes on from JABTTQ020001162.1 coordinate 79,779, forward strand.
TCAGAAGCACTTATAGATCATAATCTCTTGGGAACTCGATAGTAGGTGTAAATATTTGATAGAAACACCACAATAACCATCTGCTGTAACACACACGCACACATATATACAGTAAATTAAAAACACTGCCCTTGAGGCTTAGCCTAATTACAAAAAAAATCAGTTTATCTTTCTATTTTATTTTATTCTATTAACAGATTTATATTGCTTTCAAGGGTAAATTGGATATTGTACTCAGTTTCTATGGGTTGGTGAAGTTCAAATTTCAATACAAGGAAAAAATGTCAATTGTTTGAAATCTATGTTAAATACTCTTGCTTCTCCATACTAATGAAAATGCCATCTAGGAAATAGCAGGGGAAGTTTACATGTTTTACAGCAGGTTCAAGTTTTCCAATTCAAACTATCCTAAAATACATGGTTTTGCATAGTAATGGTGCTTTGATTAGCTCATAATGACAATTGAGGTTGTCGGTGAAATGGTGGACACACAATGTGCGTATTGGATTTGAGCCTATGAATCGGCCTTGATGCTTGTCTAAACCATCTTTTTATTGTTTTGGTATATTACGATTATGATGGATCAATGAAGATTTTCAATAATTTCCTAATAACACGACAACCAAACACCTCCAATTGCTTTTCCGTTTTTTTTCTTTCAATACAAGTCTTAAAAATAGCTACTGTTTTTGACTTTATTTATCTATTGAGTAGTTGACATGATTAACTCAGGAAGCTTTGGTAGGGTAGCTGGCTTCCAAGGCAATGCCACATATACCATTTTTATCATTCAAACCACGTTTCATTTTAACGTAACCTTTTTCACCCCAACCACTGCCCCATGAGTTCCTCACAAGCCAATACTTTTCCCCATTTTCTGCACCATACCCAACTATTGTAACCCCATGATTTAAATTTTTACCACAATAGCCTGTGAAGACCCCACTTGAGTACAGTTGAAATTCATACCCACCAGCATCAATGGCTACTGATATTGGTTGTTTGGCCACTGCAGCTTGTAAACTTGTCTCATTACCTGCAGGTATCATTACGTAGTCGCTTATTTTTGCTGCTTTAGATTTTGCTTTGGCTTTGTCACACTTGCCATCTTTTCCTAGATAAGGATAATTTTTTTCTGAGGTTATGCCACCGTTTTTTATTATGAACTCAAATGCTTTTTCCATGTATCCACCATTACAACCTTGGTTCTCTCCCTTGATATCACAGTCCACAATCTCTTGTTCAGATAAAGACACCAATTTCCCTGTCTTGATCTTGTTTATGCCTTCTACTGCTGCTACTGCAGAAAATGCCCAGCAACTGCCTGCAATGATTTATATATGCATTACTTTCTTGGCAATATTTTTTAGGGTAAAAAAAAAACCCTAAGGTTCCGGCTAATTACAAAGAACCCAGAGATTTTCGAAAATTATAAAAAAAAAACTTTTAGATTTAATCCGTCTTTCATTTTTCCTCTTCATATCCAAAAATTATCTCAAAAGCTCCCCTTATGTTTATCAAAATATTACATTTATCCCCTTATATTGAAGACATACTCGAACATCAGGTTTTTTCTTGCTTTTTTTTTTCTTGTAATTTCTTAAAACCTCTTGATATTTTTGTAATTAGCCCAAACTATAGGAGGCTTTTTGTAATTATCCCATATATTAGTGTTTCTGTATGACAAAATGAAAAAAAAACATTATGTGCCATAGAATTGGCAAAAACAGTAGCTTGCGCCTCATTCTGTTCTCTCTATATCACTGCAAATTAATGAGAACCAACTAAAAATCAAGTTACCTCATCTCATTTCCTCACGAACTCCAATTTTTAATGCATGTTTTTTTTTCCAAAGAGATTGCGAGTGATGTGTAATTGATATAGCAAGATTACCATGATCTAATGCCTATTACCACTTGATCAGTTGATAAAACGACGAGTTAAGAATAATGTATCTCACAACAATAAGAAAAAAATCAAACTTTGTACCACAATTGCCTTGATTCTTGATTGGAGTCACAGCACCGTTCTTTCTCCAGTCTACACTAGGTGGTAGAGTAGAATTTTCAAATATGGTGTTGTGTCTTTTATGCGAATGCCCATGACTCCTGTAACCCAAGTAGATCGACCGAAATTCCAGGTTTGTCATGTCTGCAAATTGATTGTCTGTAAGATTGTATGGAAGATTCTGAGAATTGACGAATTCAATAAACTCAATATTGGACTGGTAGATTCCAAAGCGCAGGTTCCATTCATCCCTGCTCTTGTATTTGTGTCCGTACCTTTTCAGCCAATCTTTGTACCTCTTTTCCATCGATTCTGTTTCCGAATATGCCTTCGAAGAAACATACAGAGAGCACAGAAGGATAATAGCAAGGGTATAATTTGTCATTACAGTTGGAGCTTTCATTGCTAAACCAAGAGGGTTTTTTGAGAGTGAGTTATTATATCTGCAACTTGTTACGATGTTTTTGTTTGTTAATGTTTACATAATTACGTAGAAGCTTGCTTATGTAGTATACCTGTTTTAGTGGCAATTCTGTTGGATTCATGTTTTTGTTCTTTGTCTTCAAGTACTATTTCTGTTGCTAAGGCAAGTTTGTTGTGTATCCTTTGTCTAAGGTTCATGCTTCATCTATGTTACGTTTGACTGTGTACAGTGGCTAAGTACAGAGGCAACAATGAAATCATGGACGTGAAATTTTATGGTTTTTTGGTGGCTTATAATTTATATCACAAGAATAAAAGTGCAAGTGCTATATTTTGGATAAGCAGTTTATTTAGGTGATAATTATAAGGGATAAACAAAAAGTACCCCTGAGGTTTGACCTAATTACAAAAAAACCCAGCTAACTTTAAAACTTACAAAAAGTACCCCTGAGGTTTGAAATATATTTCAAAACCCCCCTTCATATTTGTAAAATCATTGCAGATTACCCCTTAATTTTAACACTAAATCAAACCTCAGGGGTACTTTTTGTAAGTTTTAAAGTTAGCTGGATTTTTTTGTAATTAGGTCAAACCTTGGGGTTACTTTTTGTAATTATCCTTAATTATAAAAAAATGAGGTTTGGGGTAGTTACAAAAAAATCCAAAAAAGTTTCAAAATTACATAAATTCCCTTGAGGTTTGATTTTTCTCATGTTTTTATCCCATTAGTTAGTTGAACTGATGGAATTTGCTGACGTCACTAAATATTTTACAACTACATCCCTCAATTTTTCCAAATATGACAAATAGCACATACTTTAATCATAAGTGTAGGTTCAGTTGATACAAACTATTTATTCTAGCTATTCAACCCACACATGTTTACTATTGTACGTATCCAAGTTTGAAACGCGACAAGGTAGACTAGTGGGTGCTTGTAAGATTAAAATTAGACTTAACGTAGAAGTTATTGAATCGTCTACACCCCCTTGTTTCAAGAGGAAACCATAGGTATACATGATTCTGTACAAGTAGATAAAGACCCAATAAATTTGAATGACCTAGTTGATGATGTTATAGCACTTGGAGATGAACGGGTTAACATTGAGGATGAACTTGAGTTAGTTGACGACACAGATGACCAAATACTAAGACATGATGATCTATGTTTTTTTTTATATTTTTTATTTTGTTGATATAGATTGTTGATTCACCTTGATATTTTTTTAACATTTTTTTTGTGCATTAAGTCATTATAGTTGCTTTTAAACTTGTTACATTCCTATTATGCTAATATTGTTTTGTTCGTTTTTTTTTTCTTTTAGATGGCTGGTGGCCTGGTATACGCAGTAGAGGATGACGAGGATGTGGATGAGGTGATGGTTCTTTGATATAAGGATAGGAGATAGTTCCTCCTCCACCTCCAGTCGAGGAGGCGATGGACTTGGCCGTTGCTATGTCAGTCACGTCTGTTCATGATCATCCTAGTTCATCATCTGTCACGCCATCGATATCTACTTCCTCGCACCTACACTACACCCTGGACATGCATTGTCCATTGCTTATATCTAGGGTGGTAGGTAAATATTATGTGTTATACTCGTTTATCATTTAATTATTTGCCCATAAATACCATTATTTGGACCTAATCATTATAGAGCGGCCCATGAGGCCCAACTCGTTATACCAGACTCACTCAGTATATGAGGTCCATGAGACCATGTTAGGTCTAAACAATCCCTCTGTATTTATTATTAATTAAGTACAATTAATGACTTAATTCCTTACACTCGGGATTATTCTCTTATACTATGTTGACTTAAGAATTAGAGGGGCTTTCCCGGGACAACCTAGAGGTCCTTCTAACCATGTTTGTGTACTGCAAGTTAGTTCCCACAAGTAGATTGGACATTTGATTTATATTCAGGTACTTTTGCTTGGAATAACTTGACTTGGAGTGAGTTGTTTATGTGTTTGCAGCGTCACATTCCACTCATAATATTAACGTGACAACAACTTTCATGAGTTACTTCGACGGGCATGAAACCAGTCAAAATGGGAGTTATTTTCTGGACGAAATTAGTATAACTTAACAATAAAAGTAGTATTTAAATGGGAGTCAACTAGTAAAAAATTTAAGCAATTGATTTCTTACCATAACAAATGAAGCATTTATATTGGAACACACCCCGAGTATTTAGTCAAATGCCCTCGTAATCAGATTTTGACTAAACCTTATTCACTTAACAATCTTAAATAAGGAAAAAAAAATCGGATAGGATCTTCTATTCCAAAATGATATTTCATCTCCTATTCCACCGCACGGATGATTGCCACGTGTATAGAAGTTATCATATTAAAATCCCACAATTTAGGCGTGATTTATGCTCCAAAATTAATACGGTAACTTCTATACATGTGACAATCATCCGTGCGGTGGAATAAGAGATGAAACACCATATTGGAATAGAAGATCCTATCCGAAAAAAATGAAAGAAGAAAAAAGTCAGCAGAATGCTTCATCTGTCATCACTACTATTTTAAACTAGATCCAAAAGTGGCAGCAAATGAAAACCTTAATATGCATACTATATTATAATTAATCTGTAATCATCATGATTAGTGCCTTGCCACAAGCAAATTGCAATAAAAATGGCAATTAAGGGAAAGTGCAAAGAAATAGGGATAGAGAGAAAAAAGGAGAGATGCCCCTACATGTGGGTATAGTTTGGAGACAAAGTAAAGAGGGAAAGGCCTATAAGAGCGTGCAAACATTTCACATGCTCTACACATTATCCCTTTGTACCACAGCTCATCCTCCAAATATACCCACTTCCCCCCCTACTATTGCCCTCCATCCACCCATTACCAAGAACCTTTTTTTTTAAGTGTATATAAGTACTTACTCCAATCAGTTACAAAAAAAAAAAAAAAAGTACTTACTCCAATCATTGCGAATACGCGTCTATGTCTATGTACATGTTTTTGTACGAATACTCTATAAGCAGGTTCCAAAGGATCTAATAGATGTTATTCTTGGAGAAATACATCAGAGGTGTAATATTTACAGTAGATTTGCATATAATATACATTTACTGTGTGTGATTATGTGTGAATTGGCGTGTATCCACAATAAATTTACGATAGTTATCCACATGTAGTGTTTTCGTTAAGTAACAACTCTTTGTTAATATTGAGATAGAATGAAATTTTCATTTCAACTTACCTTGAGCCCAGGCTGTTACACGGTTTTTATAGAAGGAAAGCAACAGTAGAAATAACCAACTTCTAACTACCAAGCTAATGTAACAATATCTATTTAACAGAAAAAACTAATGTAACTGATTTTTAAACTAAACTCTAATACACCCCCATCAAGCCTAGCCAGGGGTTGCAATATCCAAACATAACTGAGAACATAAGGAATGAAACCGAGCAGCATGTAAGGGCTTGGTAAGAGCATCAGCAACCTGAGAATCAGAGGGGACCGGCCTGACATCAATTTCATGTGACTGAACCTTCTCCCTAACAAAATGAATGTCAACCTCTATGTGCTTGGTTCTAGAATATAAAACTGGATTGGAGGCCAGAGCAACAGCCCCAGAGTTATCACACCACAGAATGGAAGGACTTTCTACTTTCAACCCAAGTTCAGCAAATAAAGACCTTGTCCAAATGAGCTCTGTAGTAGCAGCAGCTAAACATCTGTACTCCGATTCAGTGCTACTTTTAGCCACAACCTGTTGTTTCTTGGATGACCAGGCAATTAAATTGGCACCATGAAAAATACAATAACCTGAAGTACTTCTTCTATCATCTATACAACTAGCCCAATCAGCATCAGCATACCCTTCAAGGTTCATCCTGGAAGAAGCTTTGAAACAGATACCAACATGAAGAGTACCTTTTAAATACCTTAGAACCCTTTTACAGGCAGCCCAGTGATTTGTAGTCGGAGAGTGGAGGAACTGACTTAGTTTATTGACAGAGAATGAGATATCAGGTCTTGTTAAGGTAAGATATTGAAGGGCCCCAACAATACTTCTGTATAAGGTAGGAGAAGAAAAAGAAGGACTATCATGCAGAGACAGCTTTTGACTGGGACAAGAGGGAGTAGGACAACCATTGCAATCAAACATTTTTGCCTTCATTAACAAGTCAGTGATATACTTTGGTTGATTCAGTAAGAATTCACCATTCTGAGGAAGCTTATGAACTTCAATTCCCAAAAAATAACCAACCTCACCAAGGTGCTTGAGAGAAAAAGACTGCTGAAGTTGTGTAATAATAAGACTGACAAAAGAAGGATCATCACATGTGATGAGAATATCATCAACATAAACTAAGATGAGATGGAGCTTGTGATTGGACTGCAGATAAAAGAGTGAGCTGTCAGAAGTGGATTCAGAGAAACCAAGCTGCTGGATGAAACTTTTGAGTTTTTCAAACCAGGCCCTAGGAGCCTGTTTGAGGCCATAAAGAGCTTTCACAAGTTTGCAGACATGAGTGGGCTTAGTAGGATCAACATAGCCCTCAGGCTGAGTCATATAAACAAGCTGTTTGAGATCACCATTTAAAAATGCATTATTGATGTCCACCTGCTGAATAATCCAACCTCTGGAAATAGCAAGAGAGAACATAATTCTGACAGTGATTGGCTTAACAACTGGGCTAAAAGTTTCAAAATAGTCCACCCCTGCTGACTGTTGAAACCCCTTGGCTACCAATCTAGCCTTATACCTATCAATACTCCCATCAGGTTTGTGTTTAACTCTAAACACCCACTTGTGCTGCAGTGCAGCACATTCATATCAGCATCATAAGGAACAAGTTCCCAAGTGTGATTCCTAATCAGTGCAGCAAATTCATCATCCATAGCCTCCTTCCATCTTGGATGAGACAAGGCATCAGAAATGGTAGAAGGCTCCTGAGAAGAACAAGAAGAAATAGAAGCAGAGAAGGCTCTTGGTTTAGATATACCACTTTTAGATCTGGTTTGCATGGTATGAACATTAGTGGGAGGAGGAAGAGTAATAGGAGGAGGAGAAGGGGAATTGACAGCAGGTGAAGAAGAATTGACAGCAGGTGGAGAGGTAGGAATAACATGAGGAGGAGATGGAGATTGAGGAGGAGAGTGTATCCTGGTAACAGGAATAGGAAGAACAGGAAGAGAATTGATGACAGTACTGGGAGAGCTAGAAGAGGAGTTACCAGAAGAAGGAAACATGGAAGTGTATGGAAACTCTTTTTCATTAAAAGCCATAGTCCTGACAACATAGATGCGGCCTGTATCAGACATACATCTATAGCCTTTGTGAGATGGACTGTACCCAAGAAAAAGACACCTAGAGCTTCTGAATTGCATTTTTGTATTGTTGTAAGGTCTCAAGTAGGGGTAACAAGAGCAACCAAAAACTTTAAGAAAAGAGTAGTCAGGAGAGAGGTTGAACAATTTCTGAAAAGGGGATGAATTTTTTATAGAGGGAGAAGGAAGCCTATTAATTATATATACAACAGATACAAAGGAATCCCACCAAAATTTCATTGGAAGATGAGCTTGAGCTAACATAGAAAAACCCATGTCAACAATATGTTGATGTTTCCTTTCAGCTCTTCCATTTTGAGGATGAGTGTGAGGACAAGGATGTCTAAAAACAATGCCAAGAGACTTGAGAAGAGGTAACAAAGGTCTATACTCTCCCCCCAATCAGATTGTAGAGCAAATATATTTGAGTTAAACTGCCTGTTAACATAAGTATTAAATTGCACAAAGACAGAATAAACTTCACTTTTGGAAGATAAAGGAAAGATCCAAGTATATCTAGTAAAGTCATCAATAAAGTGCACATAATATTTGTATCCATCAAGAGAAGAGACAGAAGATGGTCCCCAAACATCTGTATGAACAAGCTGAAAAGGGCAAGTAGTATGTGATGTAACAGAGGGAAATGAAATAGAGTGCAACTTTCCAAGCTTACAAGCAGCACAAAAATCCAAAGTTTTAACAGGAATATGCATGTGAGTGAGAACTTTAGAAAGAACAGAACTACAGGGATGGCCAAGCCTCTGATGCCAAGTATTAACAACTGAAGAATCTAAATGAGCAACATTACAACTGGAAGGAAACAAAGAAGAATTACAACCAGATGATGGATTTAGAAACTTGGAGAAGTCAACTTGGTAGAGACCATCCTTAAGAGTGCCCCTCAGCAGCACTTTGTGATTGAGCTTGTCCTTAACAAGACAAAAATAATCATGAAACTCAATGAGAACATGATTATCCTTTGTAAACTGAGAAATGCTAAGAAGATTTTTGGTAATGGAAGGTACATATAGAATATTATTGAGAAGAAGAGATGTAGAAGAATGAAGTCTGGGAACAATAGAAGAACCAATATGAGATATAGGAAGTTGAGAACCATTACCCACTGATAACTTGTCTGATCCAAGATATTCATTATTGAGGCTGAGATTCTGAAGATTTGCAGTCACATGACTAGTAGCCCCACTATCAACAAACCATTGACTCTCAGCTGGATAAGCAACACCTGAATTAAAACCAGCACTAGGAGAGTTAGTCATACCAGTAGAAGCAACATGAGCCTGTGGAGAGGAGGAAACTGAAGAGTCCAATCCATGAAAGCTAATATCAAATCGTTTAAAGCACTTAGAAGCAGTGTGATTTGTCTTGCCACAAATCTGACAGGCAGGCCTGTTACTTCTACCAAATTGCCCCTGCCACGTCCTCTAAAAGAACTATTACCACGAGGAACGGAAGAGAAAGCAGGATTAGGAAAATTAGATCCTCTCCCAGGCTTGTTACCAGAGAAAACAACATTTGCTGAATGAAAACCATCTGCAGGTGAAGTAGAATTTAATTGTTGTAGACGCATCTCTTGAGTCTGTAAAGCAAAATGAACATCTTGAAAAGTGAGATGTTCAGATCTAGAAGTTAAATTCACAACCACTGATTCATACTCCGGTCCCAAACCACCTAAAACATACAAAATAAGATCATCATCACTCAAATTCTGGCCAGCAGCCTGTAATTGATCAGAAATTCCTCTCATTTTCAACAAATAATCATCAATAGTAGAATCAGCCTTCTTAGTTGTTTGTAACAGCAAACGAAGATGCATGATACGAGATCGAGACTGAGAATGAAACAAATTGCTAAGTACAGACCAAATTTCAGCCGAAGTAGTACATCTTGTAATGTGACCAAGCATCGATTCAGAAATGGAAGACAACAGCCAGCTAAACAAAAATTGATCTCTTCGTAACCACAGAGTATATTCCGGATTAACAGGAGAAGGTAATGAAGAAGAAGACGCAGTCAAAAATTGAGACGGAGGAACAATAGTACCAGTAAGGAATCCATCAAATCCGTGAGCTCGAGTCGTAGCAAGAACTTGTGACCTCCAGAACATGTAATTACTGCGATCAAGCCGTATTGTTAACGTGGTGAAATTAGGGAGAATGACGGACGAAATTGTTGAAGACGAAAAAGCTTCAGAAGTAGCAGCCATGGCGGAGAAAAAAAATTCAGAGCGGAAGTAATCACCCAAGAAGAGAAGCTCGTGATACCATGTTAATATTGAGATAGAATGAAATTTTCATTTCAACTTACCTTGAGCCCAGGCTGTTACACGGTTTTTATAGAAGGAAAGCAACAGTAGAAATAACCAACTTCTAACTACCAAGCTAATGTAACAATATCTATTTAACAGAAAAAACTAATGTAACTGATTTTTAAACTAAACTCTAATACTCTTCGTCTTGCTACATTATTCTTCTTTAGAATCTGACTATTGCACCAACTCCAAATTTAATGTACGTTTAGACATTTTAAGATACTCTCTCACACCAAAATAAAATAAAATAAAAGGGATAATTACATAAAAACCCCTGATCTTTGGGGTAAGTACAAAAAAAAATCAGAGATTTTTGAAAATTTCAAAAAACACGTTATTGTTTGATTCTGCTTACATCTTCCCCCTTCATAAGCAAAAAATATTTCAAAAAACTACCCTAATATTTGTAGAAATATTATAGTTAACCCCTTAAATTTAAGACAAAATCAAACCAGAGGGGACTTTTTGTAATTTTGAAACATCTCTGGGTTTTTTTGTAATTAGACCAAACCTTGGGGGTATTTTTGTAATTATCCCTAAATAAAATTGAAAGAACGTTCTCACACATGCTCTTGCCATATATATATGACATGCCAAAGGTGAGTCATCATTGCCCTATTGGCTAACCAGGATTTGTCATGTACACAGTACAATCCCAAGGATTACACACACATGATCTTGATTCTTTTTGACAGCCAAAGTGATTATTCAACATATGCACTAAAGTTTGCCCAACTGGGCTGACAATTCTGGGTTATTTGCCCTGTATCCGATCCACTTCTGACCCTAAAATGATACGTGCTCGATCTTGATCCAAAGTACTTGGCAGGAATATTTTGGGGATTTGGAGTTCAATTTCCAAAACAATCACTAGGAATTACTTAGGGAGTGTTTGCAAACACTTCTACTTTTGTAGGAAGTGATTTATTGATCCGAAAGCTGTAAGTAATTGAAATTAGAAGCTCTTAGTCGTGAATTAGAAATTGTCAGTATTTGTAAATAGAAGCTTAAAATTGATTAAGTTAAGAGAGAGTATTTGGTGGATAAGCTTTAAAAGTGTTTTTTTGGGTATAAAAGTCAAATTAGAAGTAGAATCAGAAATCTAAAAACACTAATCCCTAATTTTAGATTCTAATTAAGTGAAGTTGAATCTATATTTTCAAACACAAAAATGTAATATTTTCCGTTAAAAGCTGAAAATAACTTTTTTTCAGTGTTTGTAGAAGTGGCAACGGCGGCTTGGGGGCGGGTTTTGGCATTCCCATACCCCCCCACTTATAAGGACCAGGGCATGATCGGCACGTGGTGAATCAGGGGCGGGAGCGGGTATCCCCTTGTATTTTTTATAATTTAAATAACATTTTAATTCTCAATTTATATATTTTAACGAAAATATATACATATTTTATTAAATTTATATGTTATGTTTGTATACACTTTTAGAAGTCATCATCAAGTATATTACAAAAATAAATTTAGATGATAATTTTTCAGAAAATAATATTTTCATATATAATATAGATACAATATAAAATATACTTAATATATCTATATATAAAGTCGGGGCGGGGCGGGGCGGAGCTTAGCAGGGCGGAGTGACCTAAACCCATCCCCGCCCCCATTGACATAATGGGGGAAAGATTCCTCATCAGGTTCGGAGGACGAGTTCTCCGATCGGGTTTGGGGCATTTTGCCAAAGTGTTTGCAAACCTTCACTTAATTTCTTATGAAATTTGATCTCTAGTCAGTAGTCAGAGGGATTGATCCAACGGCCAGAGGAGTGGATGAAGGTGGGATGAACACAGAGGAATGTTGTCTGAAATCTTATATAAATTATGAGACTATTATAAGGTTGGCAGGCCACACAAAGGCACGTGGTTTCTGATTCCACTGAGTTAATAAACTACTGACTTCTTTCCAGTAATACCGTTGGGACTCAACCTCCCTCCCAGCTGTTGATAGCTGTCCTAATCTTTTCTCCCTCCCCCCATGTGACCCCACCATCATAGACAGACAGAAAAGAGACATTTTAATATTTATTTATTCTTTTTTCATTTGAAAGATAATGAAACTATATGGTCGCTTGTGAATATGATGATGATGTTCTTGTGGCTATCCTTGTGTTTCTTCAAATATTATAAATTTTTTTGCATGTGGTTTTGAGTATATATATATAAGGCCCTTTTGGGAACATATTGTAGTTTGGTTCAAATTTATTTTCTGTTACATTGGTACTCAAGTGCCAATTTTTGTAACATGGCTCAGTTACCTCCAAAAGTGCCAAACATGACTCAAAATTGGCCTGAAATATTCTCCCACCATAAAATGGAGAGCTTGTCGATCAACAATAACCAATGCCCTTCCTGGGTCGACGAGTTCCTTGACTTCTCGTCGGCCCGGCGTGGGTCCCACAGGCGGTCCATGAGCGACTCGATCGCGTTTCTGGAACCGCCGATGGTGGAGGAGTGCCGCAGATCCTCCATCAATAATATGCTGCCAGGTGGCGACGTCGGCGGAGGAGATGGGAACAACAATATTAATAGCGGTGATTTCGAGAGGTTCGACGATGAGCAGCTCATGTCCATGTTCACCGATGTGGGGCCCACCATGTCGTGCTCGAACCCTTCGTCGCCGTCAGATCATAACAGCATCAATGACGACGAGAAACAGGGGCCGTCCGATCAGCTACGGCAGCTGCAGCTTCAGCCGAAGAGCGAGCCTGAAGAAGATCAGGAAAGCTCATGCAAATCGGAGGGACTAAATGCTGATCTACATGCTCTCGCCACACCAGATAATTTCATGAGTGAAAAGATTAGTGACCCAAAAAGGATTAAGAGGTACTATATATACTAATGATTTATGGATCCCACCTATATATCTGAATATTTCACACACACATACACACACATAATGCATGGATTACTATTTATATATATGTGAATTTGACATGAAATATATAATGTGAATTTCTAATTTTAAGTTGATTGTCGATTTTTTTTTTTAATACAGAATTTTGGCTAACCGGCAATCTGCACAAAGGTCACGAGTGAGGAAATTACAGTACATATCTGAGCTTGAACGCAGTGTTACATCACTTCAGGTTTGTTAATTATATACCAAGCAATAATATGTTGTATAATCTAATTTCAATGTTTGTTTTTATGTTGTTCTAAATTTATTCCAATTATTTTTGTGGAATTGATGAAGGCCGAAGTTTCAGTGTTATCCCCACGGGTATCTTTTCTGGACCACCAACGCTTGGTACTAAATGTTGACAACAGTGTTCTCAAGCAAAGAATAGCAGCTTTAGCCCAAGATAAGGTTTTCAAAGATGGTAAGCATATTTATTTTAACAAAAAATATGATTATATATCATTGCTTGAATGTTAATTCAAGTGAGATAATGATCACTTGAGTTTGTATATAATGATATTAATATTTTATTTTGTGATATCACCATATTCTCATTAAACGTTATAGATCAAGATCTACTACCCTTCAGTCTTCATATGCATGCTTTAGTAAAGCAAATCTAAATTCCCAACTATGTAGTATATCACTGTATATGTTGGCTGACCATTGGATAATTATTTAGTAAAGCTAGTTATTTTCTAGTTTCCAATCAAGTTCTAGTACTGTCTCCCCACATGCATTAAAATTAAAAAAACTAAACATACCACCAACATAAGAGTCACATCACACCGTCAAGATCAGTGGACGAGTGTGGTCGACGGACCGCACTTAAATTCAGAGTAATCTTGTTAAATTTGATTTAGATCGCACTGAAAATTCAACCGAAGATCTAGTTCATTTAAAAAAAAATTGAGCTAGAATTTAAAATGATCATTAAACCTTCTTGACCCAAAAAAATTAAGAATTATCTAGTCTAATTAAGGTATATGAGTGGATGAATGATTGCCTTATTTGTTATATAGAATATATATTTCGAACTTGATAATGAATAGTATTTCGGAAGCATTTTTAAAATGAAAATTTTGGATCGAAAAATTTATTAATAGTTGTTTGGTGATTAATTTAGAATGAACATTTGGATAGATCACTTCTCCAAAAAGTTCATTCTAGAGAAGTCAGAAGAGATTATGAAAACCCACAAAACATTGTTGCAATGTATGTGCCTTTAAATTTGCCTTTTTTATTTTCTATTTTCGGAAAATTTTGGCCGGACAATCATCCCACCATAACGAAAAAAATCCTGACCGCACTGATTGTGAATCTTAGCTACGCCGATGGTCAAGATTAATGAGTAATTAATTAATTATGACAAAGCAAAAGAAAAAAAGGTCTATAAGCCTCTTCATTCGGGGATTTACCTGTTTGGATATCTACAAAAAAAATTAATATTTCATTTAATTTGATTCTACTTGCTGTTTCAGGATCCAAATACTTGTATCCTTGTAAATTGGATTTTGAGTGCACACTTTTGTAGTATGTATTATTGCATGCATGGTCCATATATCAATCTTCTTAGCAGGTGCCAATAATAAATGTGACAGCATCTCCCGTTTTCACTCCATCCATCAGATAAACACCAACTGCCCATTTCTCTTCTGAATATATATCTCCATCAGTACCTTGACTATTTCTTTTCATGAAACCTGCATAAATAAATGAAAGCTGTCAAATATCACAAGTTTGGTAGAAATTTTCAGTGGTATTGCTTCACCCTTTCAGAAGCTGTAAGGGTATTGACCAGTGGTCGAACCATGTATCTTTCAATTTCTTTGAAATTTATTTCCTCCCCTCCAACCCAGGGGCGGAGACAGGGCTGGGCTAGTCTGGGCCCTGGCCCAACCCTTTTTTTTAAGAAAAAAAATTTTATAGTGAGAAATTTAAAAAAAAAAAAGTAGTTATAATTTGTATTAATTTTTCTTGGATTTTCTATCCGGCCCACCCTATTTTCGTGTATCGGCCCACCCTGGTAAAGCGTCCTGGCTCCGCCCTTGCTCCAACCACTACTCCCAACTTATTAAAAAATTAAATGAAAGCTGTCAAATATTTATTCAATAAAAATAGCAGCTAATTAATTAATCTTATAATTAAATAGGTCAAACTCTACTAAAGTTATTGACATAATTTATACAAATTTGGTATCCAATCAATGCCAACTTTAGGCATAAGTCATAACACAGACAATTACGATGTTTACAGAAATTACATGAATCAAACCATGAAATATGAGTACCAAGAATATTCATGGGATTTAAATTGCTGTATTTATCTATTGCCTTACAATTTACACATGAATTTACTACACTCGGAGTAATTAATTTCCTTGGTTAATTTACAATTATATATAGCTCATCAAGAAGCATTGAAGAGGGAAATTGAGAGGCTGAGGCATATATACTACCAACAGAACCTCAAGAAGATGGATAATGCTACTGACCCAAATTCACCATCAAGGGTTGCTGATACTGCTGATAAAGAGCAATTAGCAGTCAATTGATCACTAAATTCTAAGGTACTATTATATAAACATATCATATATCCTCTTCGCATTCTTTTCAACATGGCTTTGAAAGCAAGTTTTAGAATAACATTACTGGTAACAAGCCAAATTGGCCATTTAAGTCTTACGGAAATAAAAAAATAACCATATTTTTCAAAAACATGTCTTTTAGCCATTTCTATTAAAAATTGACGGTCATGCTCTTCTTATATTCTTTGGTGAGGTAATTGGTCATTTTCCAAAGAATCAATGTGGTACATTTGTCGGTATGGAGAAATGAGTATATTCGATCACGAGAAATGATTCTTGGTACCGAGAAATGTAGCGTCCCCTAAAATGAAAAAAGGGGAAAAGTGGACAATGGAACTCAAAAAGGCTAAAAAATAAGATTTTGAAAATCATGACTACAAATATTTTTGTTATAGACAAATGACCAAAAATATTCCAATGGACTCTCTAGCGTACTATATATAGTTCCTAGTACTATTTCTTCACAAAATCCAACTCTCAAAACTCAGCCATCTACCAAACTTAGACAGTTTTTTCAATCAGGTACCAACCAACTTTAGATATTCAATAACATGATACCACGTATACTTGCATAATTATAGTACAAGAATGTTACACAATTAGTCTAGCAGATATGTGCCATATACCTCAACATTGCTAAAAAAGTGGAATCACCCTTTGTGCAGGAACATAGACAAATCAAGGAAGCACTTCCAAGTAAATGCAGCCGTGCAAATTCATTGTTGTGAACCGGATTATAAGGCCACTCTACCCAATAATCGTGTTCACTAATAAGGAACCCTTCTTTTTTTGGGGCTAAATTAATCTCTTTTGTTTTTTATATTCTCTTTTTTTTATCATTTTTTTTAGCTTAGGGATGAGTGTGGTTACATTTATATTTTGTTTATTTTGTTTCCAATTAATCATCATAGTTCTTTAAAAAAAATCTTGATTTTCTACTTGAAAATCATTTGCTGACGATTGTTCTTGGGTTTGTGTTGGGATGTAAGATCATGCTGTACTGAAGAAGAGGTTGTCAGGTGAAGGTCATTTGGTGTCAGAATATGGCCATTTCAGTGTCTTTTGCTTTTTCCCATGTCTCTGCATTATTAAGTTATTTGTTCTTTTCAAGAAAAGAAGAAAGCAAAATCCCGTGTAAATATTCATCTTTGACTGTAGTCAAGATTGTTTTTGGTGTTTGGCACAATTATTTTATGTTATTGGTATAATTTAGATCTGATGATGCTATTGACGATTAAACAATTAAAATTTTATATACATATATATATCCATTAATATTATATAAAAAAAAACTTTATACATTTATTGAAAAGTTACATATAATGTGTTTTGAACTCAATTTTCCAATTCTCATCAAAGTTACATTTAATTTGAGTGAAAATGAGTCAAAGTTGATTTTGAGAATTTTTCTTAAAATTTTCCCTCTAAAACAACTAATCGATAAGTCCATATCAACAATTTTGTCATAATTTCACAAATCTCCAAAATTAGCTATCGTGCTTCAGGCATGCGATATTAATTTTTAGCATATTTAATATTTTCCTTGTGAAATTTGGAGTAAATTAAAAATATCTGAGAAACCTAAATGGAAACAATGAGGCATACATTTTAATTGATTGAAAAAGTAAAGTAGACTACATAACTAAAATTAAAGACCTCTAATTAATATTCATATTTACTAAGGAGACCAATTTCTTAAATATTTGTTTATAGATTATTTTTAATTTTGTAGTTAAAGCACAAGCTTCCACTATTGATGTACAAGACACAGGCGAGTTGGTAAGTGACAATATTACAAAGGTTGTTACTGGGTTCGTATCTCGTTGATCCTCTCCCTTGCAGGGCTACTACTCATGCATATCCCTCAATTTACATCTTGTCCAGTCGTAACAGAATTTTTTTTAACTTTGGGGGCGAAAAACGGATTGAGTTTATAAATTTAAACAATGAAAAAAAGTACTCATGTATTAACCATAATTAATGGGTTTTTATATTGTAATGGACAACTATTTGAAGTTTTTATCAAAAATTTTGGGGGGCAAAGTCATTTATTTTAACTAATTTTTTTTTTTTAAATTTTAGGGGTGGGGGGATGAAATTTTAGAAATTTTGGGGGCCCCCTTTACTGTGCCCGACTAAGGGATCTCTGGTTCAGGTGGGAGTTTTCGCCTTCAGGAAAAACGTTTTAAAAAAAAATTGATTTTAAAAATAATACTTTTTTGTAATAAACATGTCTGTCTAAAAATACACAACTATGTGAATGACGATAGAAGTATAACAACAACAACAACAAACTAAGCCTTAATCCCACTACGTGGGGTCGGCTATACGGATCATATCGCGCCATCGTTTACGGTCATAAGCCATATTTTCGTTTATTTCTAGGTATAACATGTCATGTTTAATAGCTTCTTTCCAAGTCTTTTTAGGCCTACTTCTTCCTCTTTTGATTTGTGTGAGTGATTCTCTACCTTCTAAACGTCGCACAGGTGCATCTAAAAGTCTCCTATAAACATGTCCAAACCATCTTAATCGTATTTCTCTAATTTTCTCGAATGACGATAGAAGTATATTTATGAAAAATTTGACTAAGCGCCCCTACTTTTCATTCCAGTCAACAAGTTCAATGTATGGTTGAGTGAGTTAAGGCATTGATTTGTGGAAATAAATATATATAATAATATTGCAAAAATTTATGTGAAACGGTGAAAATCATGACACCGCGAAACGGTAATACTTTTAGTGTAAAAAGTGATACTCGTCAAAATACATTTAAATAGAGAGTATATTTGGAAGTATCAATTTTTACGCTAAAAGTATCACCGTCTCTCACCGTCTAACAAGAGACCTGCTGTAAATTAATATAGGGAGTGGATCCTATGAGATAAATATTCATGAGTAAGTAATCTCAGCTTTATTGATCATGAATTAACCAAGACTTACTCGAAAATAAGTCTTAGTTGGCTACCCAATTTTTCATTATATACCCGTCGTAAATTCGAATAAAGCTACGAATCAATTCTTGGTCTAATAAGGTCTGGACGAGTGGGTACCGGCTATCCCATTAGGGATTGCCAATTTCCCCAAAACCCAAACTGTAAAAACGTTAAACAGCGTGAATTTCACGGCCCTGCTCTTGAACCGTCTTGTCTGCTCAGTTCTCGACTTCTCGTGAACCCTCAACGGTCTAATTCCCTCCATATAAAATAACCCACTAAACAATCCATAAATGTTGAAAATACCAAAGTCCATGATCTTTCTATAACGGCTACCCCCGGTCCCCAAAATCTTCCACTTTTCCACTTTCCACTTAATTCATTCTCTCTGCACCTTGAAAATGGGTGCTGGAATCTCCAACGGGGCTCTCTCTTTCCTCTTATTTTCGCTCATCTCCACCTTAGCAGCAGCCCAAGGCAGCGGCAGAGCGGCGAGGGAGCTGTGGTGCGTGGCCAAGAACAACGCCGACGACGACGCCCTGCAGTCAGCGCTTGACTGGACATGTGGGCCCGGCGGAGCCGACTGCGGGCCCATCCAGAAAGGTGGGCCCTGCTACGACGCGTCGGACCTCCAGCGTACGGCGTCGTATGCCTTCAACGATTACTACCTCAAGCGTGGCCCCTCCGATGAAAACTGTAGTTTTGGCAACACTGCTGCTCTCACTTCTCTCAACCCTAGTAAGCCCCTCACGATTTAGTGGTGTTTTCTCTGTTTATAAACAAAAAGGTACTATTTTTTTGTTAATTTAATTGGTTTCGTTCATTTCCAGGCCACACTAATTGCAAATTTCCATCCAGGTGAGTATTTTGATTGGTCTTTTTGAAACATGAGTTCATTATTTTGTCTGGGCTATAGAAATTGTCATTTCATATGTGAATCATATTGTGTAAATTTTGTGCAGCTTAAGCTCACGAAATGGAAACTTTAGTAGTGGGCCGGTGACAGCAGGGTCAGGTAGTGCAGATCTGAGCAGCAGTAGTTCAGTGCCTCACAATTGGGATTGGGGATCACTTGCAATTCAAGTGGTGTTTGCAATCTCATTAATTTTTTGACAGAATTGGATACACATTTTTGTATGTAACTAGAAATTGACAAAAGCAAATGCTTTTGTTGAGAAGATGTAACGGGGAGACAATAATCAGTGAAATAGCATCTATATATTTCTTAACAAAGTCTAGTTTGATCAAATGTGGTTCATTGGTTTTTTATTCAATGAGTTCGATTTTTTACTTGGTTTGTTCTCTTAGTTATAATATTTTTTCATCTTCTCTGTATATTTTGGTAAAGTATTGCATTGGGTCATGGATATATAAGCATACAATGTTTAGACTTATTTTCGTTTAAACACACGGAGAGGTGGTTGGTTTTAGGTTTGAGTTGAGAATCTAAGTCACAATGCAGTATGGTAGATTTGAACCTTTAATCACATATCAGTATCTTTTCATTGTCATAAATAGAACCACCTCCTGTGACCTATTAGGAAAACTGTTCATTGCAGTGCAACTTTTGGTGCATTTGTTGGTACTCAAGTAGCAAAGGAAGCCTCTGTAGTATTAATATGTGGCATCCATGAACTTGGCTTCCAAATTTCGTTATATCTAAGTCACCGAGTGTTGTTGTTTTAGAAGTATTATTTGACCAGAGTAGGGGAAACATTGATGTTAATGGGTTTTGAATTTCTGTCTTTGTGCTTTCATATTTCCTTGACTTAGTCCAATTATGATGATGGATAGAAAAGCTTGCATGTTAAACATATTGCCAGTAATGCTTACACTTATTCTCCATGAGTGAAGACTGTCCCTGCCTCCCTGCTCCTTCATGGGAGTTGAGAATCTAATTCACAATGCTTCAACCTCTAATCAGCATGAGTAACGTCCTATTTTCATAAGTAACACCTCTGTGACCTCATAGAACTGTTCGGGAACTCTCTGCTTTTGCCCAGTTTGGTTACTTACATCTAAGTGCTTGATGCGCTTGGGTTTTGATTATTTGTGTCTTAGTTTTAGTTCGTCTGTAGACTGTAGATCCATGGCATTATCCAATGTAAATTAGTGATCTCATATTATGAAGTTTCCTGTTGAATTCGATCTGCCCATCTCAACTATTAAGGTAACTTGTGATATCATTGTAATACTTGGATAATGTATACCAGATTTTAGCATTGTGCATGCTAGAATTACCACTTATCTACTACAGTATTCCCATCGAAGTGAAACAACTCGCAGTTATGTAAAGTTGTGCTTGCATTCTCAATCACTGGAGGACGGAGGACTCTGATGAATGATACGAACTGATCAACTTTATGCTGTTCTGCAATGCTAGTTGCACTATATGTGTTATTTTAGTTCATTGGGGTTAGTTTAGGGAGACCTATTACTTATTCTCCCCTAGTTCACGTTTTCGACCTTAACTAGGAGAGTAGGGGGAGTAGTTGATTTGGGTTAGTTTTGGGAGGCCTGTTACTTATCCTAGGTCTGCCTAGGAAGACCTCATGTTATATCCCACATGGATAAAGGCGCATGACCTTTTTCAAACTATGTTGAGTGAGCAAACTAGTCGCGTGGCGGCACAGCAAAGGGCTGACTTGCCAAGGAGTAGCTCGTGGTAAGGCCGACTTGACAAATAGTTAAAGTATGGCCGACCTGACAAATAGTTACTAAAAGTATGGTCAACCTGACAAATAGTTACTAAAAGTATGGCCGACCTGACAAGTATTTAATGAGCGTAAGAGAAAAGCAAGCGGGACCAGATACCGAGGGCGGTCGACCTGACAAGAGTTACTAGATGTCAGGCTTGACCAACTGGCATTAATTATCCTCTAAGGTAGACTTGACAATGAGTATTTAGATGTCAAGTTCGACCTGCTAGCATTAATTATTCTTTAAGAAAACCCGATAAGCATTTAATGCCTAGGAGGCCGATTCGGCATAAAGTAACTATTGTTAAGGTCGAGTTGATGAAGTGACTAGTTCTTTTGGTCGAGCTGGCATTGCACAGCTTTCACCAATTGGAACCGCCAATTGGGGATAGCCACATGGACAACAAGGACAAGATAAGGAAGGTATAAAAGGAAGAGGGATGTGGGAAAAAATTATCATCTTATTCTCTCTTATATTCAGCTTTTTTATATTTTTATACACTTGATACACTCTTTTTTTCTTTGAACTAACTTGATCGTCGGAGTCTTATTTGGAGATCTCTCCCAGAGACTTTTGCGAGGCTAGTTGAAGGTCAAGTTGGAACTTTGAAAAATCTCGCTTAAGGGGCCTTTTAATTCAGTATTTAAACCTTGCAGTGCTTGTTGATTTTTGTAGCCACTGACATACGTTATTCTTAAGGACACTGCAATGCAAAAGAATTTTTTGATTCTCCCATAAAATAATCAAATGAGCTACTACGAACTCCCATATCAGTCCATGCATTATTATGTTAGTCCCTTTATATGTTGTTAGAGTTGGAAAACAAATTAAGTTATTCATACTCAACTCGGGTATAGGTACTAAAAACTTCGTGTGAGCTTGATTTGCTAATTCTGAATATTATTTTTAATTTTTCGTTTCACAAGATCTGAAATTTGGGTTCGAATTCGATTTGATTAATAAGAAAATGAAAAATGTGTAACACAATATATTCTAGCTTATTTCGTATTCAATTTGACTAGAGTTTCCTGAAGTTCAACTCGATGAACAAGCAAACAATTTCAAATAATGAAGTTCGAAAAACATATATATAGCTTTATTCGTTTCACACCTTTATGTGTACAGATTTCCACATTCTCATTAAGGAAACTGCTTTCGCATTTCCTCCAAAGAAATGGAGTGCATACTGCATAGAAGTGAGAATGAAATTTCTACTTTCATGTCGAAATTTCCAATTTGGAAGCCGAGTGTAGGGCTAGGTTGTGCCCCGTCATCTTAGAATTTGGTCTTTTCAAGTTGGGCTGTAATCTTGTAATATGTAGAACGGTCATTTAGCTAGAAGTTGGTCAAAATGGATTGACCTGTAGGGATTATGGGTTGAAGAGGGTTGGGCAGGTCGAGTCGGGTTGGGTTGGCCCACTATTTTAATAAATGAATAAAAAAAATTGAATTATTAAATAAATTCTTTGCATAGTTTTTTTTTTTTTTGAGGGAAAATTCGTTGCATAGTTGATATATTGGTTTATTATAAATTTTAACTATATTATCTTTTTGTATTTTATATGTAGATAAAGAAGACAGTGGAAGTAATGAAATGACTTACCCTTCGAAGGATCGAATATTCTAGAGATTATTGATAGAGATAAATAGGTAGAGATGAAAGAATACAATATGAACGGATGATGTAATAATTAATTAATTTTAGAGAACTTTGTATTATTTATCTGATCATCATTTAAACTTGGTTTATATGCACTTTTAATTTCGTACGCTAAAATTATTGATTATCAAACTATTTAGTTTATGCAAGAACTTTTTGCTTCCTCCTATACGTCATATATTCCTTGTCTTGAAACCAACAATACATTTCAAAATGATTAGAAATTTTGCATCTTTTGCATATCTTTAAAAAAAAAAAAAAGAAACAATCTTAAGACTCATGGTTTAAAGTTTGCGATGACTAGCATCTTCACTTGCTCATCTTTTCACTTTGCTTCCACTTGCCGTACTTTCCTTTCGTTTGATTTGAACCTCATTCGTGTTATATAAAATTTTCATTACTATTCTCTAGCTGGAAAAAAAGATCCAAAATAAAAGGATATCTACTATAAGGAAGTAATTTAGAAGCATTAATGTAAATGTAACTGGTAAGTGGTAACACACTACAAATATCCAAGAAAATAGGAAATGAAACACAATCCTGTAATAGAAGATCCCATCCGCCGAAATTGCAGCCTGGGTCCAGCAGAAATCAAAACAAATCAACATAACTCAAATTGGCAAATATAAAATTCTTTGATTGGCAAGAACAAGATGACCTTTTTCCCTTCATGCCACGCGATTAGTTGGATTCATGAAACATCGACCTTCTAGACATCTTGTTGAACAAATGCACTGCAAAAATCATCGATCAGAATTAACATGCAAAATAAAACCAAAACTGGATTAATTCATAACATTAAAGATGATAATTTTTGGTTAAAAAAGATACCTAATTAACTAGTGATTGAGCGATAAGTATGATCTGCAGGCTGCTCTTCTTGTCCATAATCAATTGGAGCTGGAACACGAAATCCCAACTCCAAAGGGCTCTCGAAATCCAAATTAGATTGGCGGGCACGACTCTGATGATTCCAGGCCGGATTGACTGCTAAATTGGATTGCCCTTGAGAAAACAGTCCCTGTTGCGACATTTCCAGTGAGTTCATAAAAAACCCACCACTAATATTCCAACCAAAGCCGGTTTCCTGAAATGGGAGTACAACCGGGTCGACGTTACTAGCATTCCCCTGTAAGCTGGTGTGCAGAGACAGCCCGAGTTCTGAACTAGTACTTGTCGGGAACAAGGATTTCATAGCATTATGATCAGGTGATACCATGAATGAAGAATTACTGCAATTACCTTCATCAGGAATATTATTATTGTTATTATTATTGATGAATGCATACATAGAATTCTGGTTCATGGAATTCAGGGGAAGCTCATGATTGAGATTGTCGATGGCGGTTTTGGCTTTGTTGATGAGCCAGTCAACGGCTTTGCTGGGCCGGTCAAAGCCTAATCGGTCCTGTACATCGTAGAATTGAATTGCGGTGTGAGCGGAAAGTCTCACTCGTCGGTCCCGTGCCCCTTTCGACGTGTACACTTTGCTGTGCCGGTCTTTCCGGCCACCGGACCGGAGAATCTGACCCCCTTCCACTTGTAGTATTTCTCCTCCTCTTTTGCCTTTCATAATTGGTTCCAGTTTCTAGTTTTGTGATCTTATCACGATATATTTTGAATCTTTTCCACGGCTAGTTGGAGATAAATTTCAAAGAACTTGAAAGATACTGGGTTCGAACCCAGTTCAATACCCTGACAATCTTGTGGTTACACAGCCTAATATTGAGGAGGTTTGCTTTACAGTGTATAGACTGCAAACTGCAACAATTGCTCTGACCCCTGATTCTGTTTTTGCTGCTGATGGAGATCCCAATAAAAATGAAAAAGATTTTTCCAGGGATACGAGTTGCTGAGAATTAAGATGTTGGTAAAAGATAAGAAAGGGTTAGGTTGAAAGGAAAGAGTACACATAAATGAATGGAACAGTGGATCTACTTGGGTGGAAGCTATGCCCTCTGTGGCTCTATATATAACAGTTGTAATGCTTTTTGAGGCAACTATATTTATGTATCATGTCCACTGAAAGCATGTAAAAGATGTTTTATTTCTACCATCTGTCTCTTTCCATTTTGTTTTTTGTTTTTTGTTTTTTGGTTTTTTTATCCTTTGTTTTTTTCCCCCTCTCTCTTGTGTGTGTGGGGATTTAATTTTTCCGTTTTTGGTACTTGGATGGCCCTCCAGTTCACATCTCATCCACTCAGATCGAAGCTTAAATGTCATGTACTCATGTTCTTTCATCAAAGTGACCAACCTTTCTTCCAAGAAATTGTTCTATCAAGTCCAATTACTACTAGGAAAACTTATTATTGGTATATTGATGTTGAAATATATCACTGGTTAGTTGTCCAACATTTATTAAGTATAGGAAGAGAGTTTTCTTTATAAGTCAAGCAATGGCGTAGCCAGAAAATATATTGGTTAATTAAGAACACTATTGCTCCACATTCCGAAAAAAATGACAAATTCTCACACCCCCGAACATTTTTTTGGATTTATTTACGCTTTCGCGCGTTTTTTGGACTGATCGATGTGATTGTATGATATCTGTTATCTGACATTCTTTATGATGCAAGTTTCTTCGCCATTAAGCTTTCAATATAATATAGGCGAGTGGGACTGATTGGAGGCGCCTCTTGTGGTGTGTTTGTCAGGTCGGACATCGAGCTCAATTGGACAACCGTTGCTATTGTTGATCATGCTGTCAGATCGGTCTATTTCAAGATCTCATCCATATTCAGTGTTGAAACTTGATAGTTTCTTGATTTTATTCAGTATATGCCAAGTAAAATTGATGTTTGATTAGAGAATGGGATAGTGATCCACTGGTTAATACTCACAAACCCGATAAGAAATCTGAGGTTCGATTCCTATTATCCCCTCCACTCTCAGGATTTGTACTCAAGAAAAATAAAATAATGTTTGATCATCGTCGTCTAACCAAGATGTCAGCATCAATTACCAGCTCCTACATACAGTACATAGTAGTGTTTAAGACATATAGCGAAGCTTTAAATTGAGGAAACAGTACTTTGCCACAAAAGATTACCACAGTTCATACATAGTATATAGCCTGTATAGGTGGAGGGGCGGTCATAGCTTCAAGTCTATACTATGTACTTACTACTTTTTATGGGTAGGGTTGATAAATACACTTTATTACAAAGAAAGAAAAATGTAGCCCACTTGCTCAAACACAACATTAAAACTTGTGGAAATTTCTTCAATCATAATTGATTAAGAATAGTTGATGTACGAGGTAATGGTGTTCGATTAACTCTTCATTAACTAATATAGTCATGAATTAAAACACCTACGTGTATATTATATAATTTTGTTTAGAAACTAGGCATTTTTTGTTTCCGTACGAGTTCTAATTGAAGTTTTAGTCGACTCTAATCCTAAACCTAAAACCACTAATGTAGCATTAATCGTCTAGGTATTTCGGTATCCCTACGCGTGCACACATATATATATATAGAGAGAGAGGGGTTAAAATGAGACCAGATATTATAGTGAGACAGTGTGGGCTCATCTCAACCCTCCCTTATCTATATCAATGGCTAAGATAAATAGGGGTTAAAATTAAATTAAACATTTAATTAATGCAAAATAAGGGTATAATTGTCAAAAACAAACATGTGGGGGACCATCCAAATATGGAATCAGTTACTAGGAGAGAGAAAATCGCGAGAAAATCACGCTGGAGAGAGAAAATCGCGCATGTGCTCGCCACGCAAAGATGTTGTACACTTATCATATATTTCTTCGATACTTAACACTATTTTCTTGTATGTTTAACATAATTTTTTGTATATTAAAATGGTCAAACAAAAACATGTGGGGACCGTAAATCAAAGAATCAGTTATATATAGAGAGAGAATCACGTTCATTAACACGTGGGGACCGTGGATTAAGTAAATCAATTGTAGAGAGAGAGAAAATCACGCATATTATTGTACTGCATATTTAGCATATATTTAATGTATATTTAACACTATTATGTTGTATATTTAACATATTTGTACTGCATATTACAATTGTCAAACAAAAAAATAAGTATACAACAAAACACATATAAGTGTACAACAAAACATATATAAGTATACAACAAATAAAATAAGTATACATCAACATAAATACATACATAAAAAATTAACTACTTATACATCAAAACACATCTAAGTATACATCGAAAAACATATAAGTGTACAATACTCCATCCATGTCAGCATCGTCTTCTTCACCAATCCTCCATCTACAACAACAGCTACACCACTCCATCAACCAGAAACAGAAGTCAACCTCAATTCTCCACCAATTGCTCAACAAAAAGCCCCACAGAACCCAGAAAAATCCATAATAACAGAGATGGCAAAAACATGGAAATTGAATCGAAACTCTTCCAGAAAATCTCCAGCGGAAACTTAGATCGGAGAATCGCCTTCGATCTCGTCGACCACCCCTAGCCGGTACAAGTCTCAGAAGCCTTAGATTGGAAATGGTTTGGAGATTAAGAGACGACAGTGAGAGGGCGACGGACAAGAAGGCGGAGGGGAGGAGGGCGTCGATGATGAGTAGAAGAATTGGGGCTGATAATAATAGCAGATTTGGGGGACCACATAATTAGGGGTGAAAACTAACATGACTAATATGCCCTTTTCAGCTTAAAAATAAAAGGAAAATAAATATTAAATTGGAAAGATCACAGCCATCTAAAATTTGAGATGTGTGGCCAGGATTAGTCCACACTGTCTCATTTTATATATATATATATATATATATATATATATAGGGGAGGTTAAAATGAGACCACATATTATAGTGAGACAATGTGGACTCATCTCAACCCTCCTTTAGTTATATCAATGGCTAAGATAAATAGGGGTTATAATTATATTAAATATTTAATTAAATCAAAATAAGGGTATAGTAGTCAAATTACTCAAGTGGGGGACCATCTAAATATGGAATCAGTTATTAGGAGAGACAAAATCACGTGGGGAGAGAGAAAATTGCGAGAAAATCGCGCTGGAGAGAGAAAATCACGCATGTCTTTCTCGCCATGCAAAGATGCTATACACTTATCATATATTTGATGTATATGTACACTATTTTACTGTATGTTTAGCATAATTTTACTGCATATTAAAATGGTCAAACAAAAATATGTGGGGACCGCGAATTAAGGAATCAGTTATATATATAGAGAGAGAATCACGTTCATTAACATGTGGGGACCGTGAATTAAGTAAATCAATTATAGAGAGAGAGAAAAAAAAATCACGCTCATTATTGTGCTGTACATTTAGCATATATTTACTGTATATTTAACAATATTATGTTGTATATTTAACATATTTGTACTGCATATTACAATTGTCAAACAAAAACATGTGGAGACCATGAATTAAAGAATCAATTAACAAGATTATTCTAGACAGACCAATAATTACGGTATACCAAATAACAATAATTAAAAAATCAACAACTAATAGACACAAATCAATTAACTAAAATATTATACAGTAAACTGTGTCTAACTATACAATAAAATCAAGCCATGTATACATTAAACTATGTCTAACTATACAACAAAATCAGACTTCCTATACAGTAAAACTATGTCTAATTATACAATAAAATCAGACTACCTATACAATAAATTATATCTAACTATACAATAAAATCAGACTATGTATACAATCGCCCTCGACGCGCTGTTCACATAGTCATGATTAACAAAACACTAGTCCTAGCACAAAAAATCAAAAAAAAAAAGTGTCAGTGCAGAATATATAAAAAAAACATACGGTAAAATTTAATTAAATAAGCATTAAAACACATATAAGTATACAACGAAATCTCCTAAATAAGCATCGAAACACATATAAATACATATATCAAATATTAACTAATTACACAGTCATAATACATCTAAGTATACATCGAAAAATATATAAGTATACATTTACCTATACAAAAATATAAGTATACATCAAACCTACAAAGCATTACTTCATCTTCTTCAACTAGAAAAAACCTAAAACCTCCATTAACAAAAGTTTAACCACCATCACGGAAAAATAAAAATCAACGTGATCTCACTTCCGGCATTGCAGATTTCGATGTGAAAATTTAATGACTCAAACTGAACGTTCATAGCCATGGAACCATAAACCAAAAGCAATATGTTTGCGAGATCAGCTCAAATCAAAGTAGATCCTCATAAATAAATCGAAAAAAATCCCGATATCGCACGACGATAAAACTAAAAAGCTTGTCAGACTACAAACCAAAAATGACGAATTCAGATAGCAAAATTACCTTAAATTGCATACAGATCCAAACGTGAAACGAGCTTAGTTCATATACATAGATATTTGTGTACTATAATGAAAGTAAGCCGGCGACAGGGTAGGAGCAAAAAGATGAGTGGAGACTCTCGATTTTGCTATGATTGCACTCAGGCGCTTCTTCTTCAAGGCGATGGTGGTGAATCAGGTTCTTCAATGATAAATTTGACGGCGAAAATTCACCGGAGAAGTTCTGTACAATTTCGAGACGGACGAGAATTTGGGGAAAGAAGATTGCACTCAGGTGATTCTGTAGACGATGTTCTCTCTCTCTCTATAATTTACCAAAATTGAATGAAATTGTGTAATTATACAATTACAATATTGCCCTTTATAAATTGAAAATAGATTAAAAAAAGCTATTAAATTAGGTAAATCTCAACCATCTAAAATTTAAAATCTGTGGACAGGATTAGTCTACACTGTCTCACTCTAATTATGTGGTCTCATTTGATCCAATCCACATATATATATAGGGGGAGGATCAAGTGAGACCATGTCTCTAGGTATGACACAATGGACTAATCTCAACCATCCTCCACTATTAATCAATGGGTATGATTTAAGGGATAAAAAATATATTAAAACATTAATTTAATCAACATAGGGGTAGTAGGGTAAAATAACATAACAAGGTAGAAATCAAATCTCTTTCTCTCTCATGCATCTCTCATCTCACGTGTCTCTCTCTCTCTCTCTCTCTCTCTCTCTCTCTCCCTCACGCCTCCCTCTCTCTCTCTCTCTCTCTCTCTCTCTCTCACACACACACACACACACACAAGTCCACCATTAATGCAAATTTGAAGAACTCGAACTGTGAAAAATAAAACAGTGAAGAAGATGCACTTATATTCGAATCATGATGCATGATGAATCATCAGTCGTGGAACAAAGTCTACACAACATCATCAATGGTGTAGACATCGATGGAGAACTCGAAAATATCCATTAACATCAACTCTTAAAAAACTGTAATTTTCACGAATAAGACGATGCATAAATACTTATGAAATGATGTATAAATACTTATTAAACAATGCATAGATACTTATGAAACGGTGCATATATCTGTAAGATATTACATATTTGAAAATATGCAACAAAAATAAACTAAATATGCATTATCTGAAAACTATTTATGCAGCGTAAAAAAAACTAATATGTAGTACAATATATCCAACTATGCAAGACGTCATAAACTATGCAACAAAATCAACTAACTATGTATTATCTAGAAACTATCTATGCATTGTGGAATAACTAAATATGCGATACATTATGTAACATCCCATTTTTATAATTTCCAAAAGCAACATCCCATTTTCATAACTAAATATACATTATATTGAACCTATTTATGCGTGTAGTATAACTACATATGCAAAGACGTTATATTCAATTATGTCTTGTTTTTTAAAAAGCAGTGCCAACAAAATAACTAAATATGCATTATTTGATGTCTAATTATGCAGTAGAAGAACCCTAACTATGCAAAGAAAATAAAAATATTTGGAAAAGAAAACAGGTTCTTAAATTCCGCCACAAAATCCAGGAAGTGTCAATTTTGCCCATACAAAATCATTTGGGACCACTAATTTGAACCATAAAATCATTTGGGACCACTAATTTGAATTACAAAATTACAATCTTACCCCTAAAATCGGTGAAAATTAGGAAATAATTAATATATATATATATATATATATAGGATTTAGTTCAAATGAGACCACCCTCCCTAGGTGAGACAGTGTGGACTCATCTTACCCATTGATCTTAAAAAATAAAGGGATGTGATTAATTCAGTTTTTTTAATTATTTCATAATTTTTTTTGATTTTAAGGGTAAGATTGTAATTTTGTAATTCAAATTAGTGGTCCCAATGATTTTATGGGCTGAAATTTGACTTTAGGATTTTGTGGCGGAATTTAAGGAACCTGTTTTTTTTTCTAAATATTTTTATTTTACAAAGATAGTCTTAGAGTTCTTCTACCGCATAATTAGACATCAAATAATGCATATTTAGTTATTTTGTTGGCAATGCTTTTACGAAAACAAGACATAATTGAATATAACGTCTTTCGTATATGTAGTTATACTACATCGCATAAATAGGTTCAATATAATGTATATTTAGTTATGAAAATGGGATGTCGCTTTTGGAAATTATAAAAATAGGATGTTACATAATGTCTTCGTATATTTAGTTATTCCACAATGCATAGATAGTTTCTAGATAATACATAGTTAGTTGATTTTGTTGCATAGTTTATGACGTCTTGCATAGTTTGATATATTGTACTACATATTAGTTTTTTTTACGCCGCATAGATAGTTTTCGGATAATGCATATTAAGTTGAGTTTTGTTGCATATTTAGTTTTCGAACTCACTGCTCGCGTTTTTTCTCCGTAATATTGCACCGATTTTTCTTGTTTTTTCTCAGTAATTTTCATGAACCTGTAATTTTCGAGTTATTCACGGTTTTTTATTTGCGCTAATGGAGGAGAGAGAGAGACGTGAGATTGGGGAAATTGAGAGATGTATGAGAGAGAAAGATATTTGATTCCATTTTTGTAACTAACTTGTTATGTTATTTTACCATACTACCCTTATATTGATTAAATTAATATTTTAATATATTTTTTATCCATTAAATCATACCCATTGATTAATAGTGGGAGATGGTTGAGATTAGTCCATTGTGACTCACCTAGAGACATGGTCTCACTTGATCCTCCCTATATATATATATATATATATATATATATATATATATAGGGATAAGATCTCATGTGGCAGCCTCTTACCATATGGCAGTGTGGACAGATCTCGTACATCCATCATATTCAATCAATGGTTCAGATTAAGCCTAAAAATATACTATTTTTCATTTATTTTATGTGTAAAAAGGGCAAATCGGTAACTATCAAAATGGTGTAAAAATAATATAATAATTTCTTTCCTAAAATCATGGGATATATTCAATATCAGATTCCATAATAGATACGCCTAATAATGAGGAAAAAAACGGATTCTCACTCTTCATTGACGCAATGTTTTGGTGTACAAATGTTTATAATATTGTGCTCTGGATGCATTATTTCGTGTATAGATATGCATATTTTGGTGCTAATCGGTAACTATCAAAATGGTATAAAAATAATACCATATTTACTTTCCTAAAATCAAGGGATATATTCAATATCAGAGTTCCATAACAGATACGCCTAATAATGAGGAAAAAAAACGGATTCTCACTCTTCATTGACGCAATATTTTGGTGTACAAATATTTATAATATTGTGCTCTGGACGCATTATTTCGTGTATAGATATGCATATTTTGGTGTTAATCGGTAACTATCAAAATGGTGTAAAAATAATACCATATTTACTTTCCTAAAATCAAGGGATAAATTCAATATCAGATTTCCATAACAGATACGCCTAATAATGAGGAAAAAAAACGGATTCTCACTCTTCATTGATGCAATATTTTGGTGTACAAATATTTATAATATTGTGCTCTAGACGCATTATTTTGTGTATTTATATGCATTTTTGGTGCTAATATAACATGAAATATGGCGTATTTGGATGTTTATTTCAGACTAAACACTGGTACTTAAGTTGGTATAAAAATATTGACAATATTGTACATTGGAAGCATATTTTGGTCTATACATATGCAGACTTCGGTGCTTTATAACCATAAAAAGATGGTATAAAAATAATTCCATTACGGTATCCTGAAATTATATTTTGGTATATACTTGTCCAATATTTGGTGATAATATAAGTATTCAGTAGTACATTGTTAGATGTTTAATTCAGAATATTGTATACTAATATTGACAATATTGTATATTTTGAAAATTATTTTGTGTATACATTTGACTGATTTGGTATACAAATATGCAGATTTTTCAACATTATGCGCTGCCTGATAACACCCACTTGCTTTCAAATATCGAGAGAATAGATCCAACTGAAAAACACATAAAATAAAATTGCCAAAAAAAAACGATGTTAACATCAAACAAGTCAACCAAAAAAAGAAAAAGGATGCAGCGTGTCGCATAGAAACTAACTGTATACCAACAATTGCCTAACTGTATACCATTCTATAGCTAAGTCTTCATCAATTCATATCCACAATTAAAATAAAAACAACTGAACTAATTGTATACCAACTATTTACGAAATGTATACCAACTTATAGCTAAGTTTTCATGTTATTTCCACGGGTACAATAAAATAAAATAGGCCAAAAAAAATATAAGCTACAATTTTCTCAGTTTGGGCATCGAGGCTTTCAAAGCAGATTTTGTGGTCTTTGACCTCTGAGCTCTGATTACCATCACTCGCACCCTCGCTCGGTCCTAGGGATGCAGGTCTCTTACTGTTTCCTCGTGCCATTTAACCTGGAAGTGAGAAACATCTATGAAACATTACAGTGTGCATGAACTATACTAATTCTGCGATGTAGCAAAGAGAATACAACATCTAAACTAATTGTGCACTGATTGTAATCTAACTGTATACGAAACTAATACTATTTAAACATCAATTGTATATGCATTAAATACAAATTACCATGCATAAAAACACCGAAATCTATTTATTTATATACGAAATGTAGAAAAATATATATCATTCTAGTGGTAATTTACACCAAAAACATAACAGGGTGGTTTCACCAAATGAAAGCACAAAAAGAAAAATCTAATTTGGTGGAAGAGTTATACCAAAAGTACTAAAAAATATATCATACTTGTGTATATTTATACCAAATAAAAAGTGGATGATTTCCCCTAGCAAGGACGAAAACCTAATTTCAATAACATAAATTTTGCACAAATCTTTACCAAGAGCATACTGCTTGAATCCCCTAGCCATCATCGCAATCAGAACCCTCTGAAACAAATCAATTCCAGAGAATCGCCAAATCCTCAGCCCACCAATCAACAATGGGCTTCGAATTGGGCCCTGTGGATGAAACCAAGTCGTTTAGCCCACTATCGGTCCTCATCGGCGCAGCAAACTGACTATCCTTACAGGCCACGAACGCGATTGTATCTATACATCGGCTCACCAATTTCACTTTCTCTGCGGTGGGAAGAAGGTTTTCGGAAGAATGCAAAATCGAACTGCGTCGGCTATACTTTTTAGCGCCACTTCATTAATGTACGCCTCGGTTTGTCCGACTAGGTTTCCAACGGCGTAGTCCTCCGTCATTTCGAGATGTTCGGCGGCGCATCTTAGCATGGCGATGTTTTCTGTGGTTATTTCGAAGTGGAGAGGAAAAAGAGGAAAATATGGGTTTTGATATTTTCTGAAAACTGATATTGCAAATAAGATGGAACAGATTGAATGAAATCCCAAAAAAAATGGGTTATAGTGGGGTTACCAAAAACGGATGGGTTGTTATGTGTATAAAATGCCTATTATGCCCTTAAATGGGCTGGACTGGATATAAAAAAAATAAAAAATCGAAAAAACATGGGCCTTAGGATTAAACAAGATTGTGGCTTAGATTTGTCCACACTGCCACATGGTAAGACCCTTGCCACATATGATCCAATACCTATATATATATATATATATCTTTCTTTTTTTGAGAAAACAAATATATATCTCCAATTCAATTTCGTCCCGAAATTCAGAAGTCTGGGTCCGTCCCCGAAATGATATAATATACTTTTGCAAATGTAAAATATCGCATCAATATTATTTTATTTTGATTGGTGAAAGATAATTTCAATCGTAAGTACCCTGGTAATGTTATTTTATTGTGACTAATAAGAGTATAATGTCGTATAAAATTATTTACGTATCATAAATAATAATTATTATTATTATTATTATTGTTTATAAATTAAAAATATTACTCCTCCAAAATAAATGTAAAACACATATGAATAACGAAAAATATTAAAACCAAACATAGTAGTATTTTTATTTTCTAAACTATTCCAATATTGAAAATAAAGAATTGAGCCACGAGCTTGTAGCTCAATTGGTATCACTCACCCTTTGTAAGGGTGTTTGACCAGGGTTCGAACCATGTATCTTTCAGTTCTTTGAAATTTATCCCTTTCCCCCTCCTACCACTACTCTCAACTTATTAGGAAAAAAGAAAATAAAGAATTGAGATTTGGATATAGTCTACGTGGTCAAAAGTAGAGATGTTAAACGGATTGTGATCGGACTGGTTAAATCGAGAAAAAAGAGAGTTAGGACCGAATTATTTCGGCCGGGACCGTTTAGTCCGAAGCCAGTTAGGGTTAGTCCAAAGGTTAACCGAACTAGCCCGAAAACTGTCATTTTTGTTTTCGATAAAATAAATATAATTCTAATATTTTATATTTACTTTTATTATCAATTACCTATTACTAGTAAATATACTTTTTAAATTCACAACTCCCACATCTTTAAGTCTTTAACTTTGCCAAAGAAGCTATGTTTCTCAATAAATTCACTTTTTATTTGTTACTTAATTTAGCTTTCCGATTTTTATTCTAAATAAGAAAATGCTACGAAGTTGGATCAGATTATTTAGGATATAAATTATATTTCTAAATTATATGCTAAATTTAATTTTATAAATTTGTTAATGCAATGTAATTATAAACTATGCACGACTTTTTTCTATAACGATTAACTTCAATGTTATATATGCTCAAGTTTAAAATTTTATATTTAAGCATACCATTTTGAAAATATTGACTTATAGCCATATGAGTAATTTCAGAAAAAAAGTATTTTTTTTCCTTTTTATATGGGTATATAATGCTTGTTTATATTATTATAGTTTTATTTTAAAAATTTTGATCATAAAATATTTAATTTTATAATTTTGTTAATGCAATGTAATAATCCAAGCATGACTTTATTTTTATGATGAATACGTTAAACATAAACGTAAACGTTATATATGTTCGAGTTTATATTTAAAAAAAAATATATATATATATATATATATATATTGATGTATAGCTTGATATGGCCCATTTAGCCTGGAGTCCGTTAGGGTTAGGACTAATTTCCAATATCATCGACCCGTTTAGCTCAGAGATTGTTTGATATGAAGCCAACTAGGGCTGGCCTGAAACTGCTAGGGCTAACCCATTCAACATCTCTAGTCAAAGGACAAGCAGTCCCAAGTTCGAATCTCATTCCCGTGTTATTGTTCTACTATTGGGATGATAGACACGTGTATATCTATCTAAAAATGTGTGTTGTTGATTTTTAGATGTAATATATATATATATATATACACGTATCCATCATCCATATAGTGGAATAGAAAGTGAAACACTGAATAGGAAATCTGATTCTCATTCCCCTCCACTCCAAGTACATTCCATTTCTCCCAGATGTGATCTTTTATTCCACAACTGGGTTTCATTTTCTATTCCTACAGTACAAATGGTTGCCACGTGTATTAGGGGTGTGCACGGTCCGGTACGGTCCAGAGATTTAGAAATCTCCAGAACCATCCCAAAGTTCGGAGATCCCAAAATTAAATCTCCAGAACCGAACCATAAAAAAAATCTCCGTCCCGAACCGTCCCGAAAGTTCGGTACGGAGATTCGATTCTAATGGGACGGTACGGAATGGTTCGGGACGGTTCGGAGAAACGGAGATTCAAATATTTCACAAATAAAACACACAAAAAAGGTGAAAAGAAAAACCAGTGTAAAAATCATTAAATGGTTATACTTTCAATCTTTTTTTAGTGCAATTTCAAAAATACATACTAAAATTATTAATACTATACGAGTTCAACTTTTTGATATTTTATATTTAACTTATACATAAAATTTCTTTAATTCATATTTAAGTGCTAAATTTTTAATATTGTAATTGTAAATCTTTCTATCATGATATAAACTATATATACAACATATTAGTTTAATATCAATTTAACTTTTAAACCATTTTTATGTAATTTATAGTTAAAAGTATTGATTTTTCTTTTTGGATTTTAAGATAATATTTTTCAGATATTATGTTATTTGTAATAGTCGTAAAAGTGTAGAATCTCAATGAATGACAAATTTAGTAGCCTCTATTACACAATAATATTCTATAATCTTGGCACATTGCCATGGACTCTTGACTTAGGAAAAATATAATTGACTAATAACTTTGATAAACTAATAGGAAACAAAAATTCATACTCTCAATGTCTTAATTTATTGGTTAGATCATTACTATAGTTTATGTGCAATGTACTAATCATTTAACTAATTTTAATTCAATTAATTTTCTTGATTAGAGGATGAGTCTAGTTATGATCCTTAATAAGTAATCATCAAATTTAAACATTTTCTACAAATTAAATATGATTTTATAATTTCATTTATTGGTTCATTTAAATAAACTAATATGAGTATATGACGTAACTATTTGTAAATTAAATATATACTCAATTATTCATTTGATATATTGATAAAATATGCCAAATGTTTAATTTGATAATTTTTAGTATTATATAGTATTGAATTTCAAAGGAATGTTTAGTTAATTTAATATCAAAATATAAATAAGATAAAAATATTATATATGTATATATAAAAATTATTTTAAAATCAGTTCTAGTTTTGGATATTCGGTTCGGTACGGTTCTCGGTACGGATATTTAAAAAACTCCAGAACCGTACCATGTAAATTTTCGGGACGGTTCGGTTCGAAGAAAGTCAAAAAGTCAACTCCAAAACCCTAACATATATGACCCTTACCATATTAAAAACACAATTTATGCTTGCAAATTAACATAATTTATGCTTGTGAATTAACATGGTCAGTGTTATACACGTGACAATCATCCGTATCGCGGAAGGGATCTTCTATTCCAAAACCGTGTTTCATCTTCTATTCCAACCATATGTTTGATTGACACGTGTATTACACTTACCATGTTTATTTTCAAGCATAAATCAAGCATAAATTGTGGGGTTCTAACATGGTAAGTGTAATACACGTGTCAATCATCCACACGGTTGGAATAGAAGATGAAACATGGTTTTGGAATAGAAGATCTCATCTGTCCATATGGTGTGAAATAAGAGATGAAATCATGAAACACGATTTTAAAATAGAAGATTTCATCCACATTTTCTCTTTCCCGCTTCAAAAATAAAAATAAAAATAAAGAATGAAATAGTGACGACACAATGAATAATTTAGGCAATTTGATGCCAAAATGGCGCAATCGTGTTATTAAAATTCTAAACCAAAATTTCCCTTTTCATTTCAGAGTCCTATACTACTAGTCAGCTCCCTCCACTTAAAAACTTCAAATTTTCAGTTTCCACCCAAAAACCTGAACCCAAACCCAAACCCAAATATTGCATAAACCAAACCACTTTCACCACCCCCAAATTCAAAAATCCCTCCATTACACCAAAACTCAACACATTTTCATAGTCCAAATTCACAATTTCCAAAAACACCAAACTTGTTTTCAACACTTCCCTCCAAACATGAAACTGCATATAAAACTCCCAAACGCAAACCTCCATCACAAGTTCACAATCTCTTTTCTCTGCACCTCATACCTTCAACATAGGTAAAAATGTTTGTGTTAGAGCATGACAACAAAGAGAACATCCCACCAATTCGTTTTCCTAATACATTCGGATCGGATAATCCTAAAGTCCAATGTACCTCGGTGAAAATCAATAAGGGCAGGAGGCCTTTTAGGGATATTACTCATCTTCACAAGGATTTTAGGCTTCCATCCTCTGTTTTGGTCACTGGTTTTTTGAGCAATCGGAAACGAAAATTGGGTGATGATAGCTCGGAGAACAAATCTTGCTCCAAAATATTGAGAAGGGAATTTAGGTAGATAGATAGATAGATAGATAGATATATTCAGTTCTATAGCACACATACCATATATTTTTGTTTCTTTTTTTTTTTTTAATATTAAACTTGCTTTTACTAGGTATTAATTGAAGGGAAATGAGGTTGAACAGTTCATAATTCGTACTTGTACTGATTCAGTAATCAAATTCAAGAAAAAACGATTGAACATTTGATTTGGCATTATTTGTTGACTCCCATTTTCATAGTTTGTTTTGTTTTAAATTGTTGAATTTTCTTGGATTGGCAACTCAAGTTTGGTAGATTTTGTTTATTTAAATATTTATGTTATTGTCAATTTCAACTTGCACGGAGCGATTTGTTTCCATGAAAAAGCTGTTTTTGGCTAAGTTTTCTTACTTTTTTGGCCTCAATTTATTCCTTAATTAATTGAAATTAAGATGATAGAATCTAAGTGAATCTAATAAACTTAATTAAATTTCCAGGAAAAAAACGATATTTTCTACCTTTGAAGTTCAGAAAGTAGTACATTTAGAAATTGCTATCCAATATGTCAATTGACTACCATAAGAGCATCTCCAACCCATAACACCAAATTTGGTGTGAAAATCACACCAAATTTGGTGTTTTGGTGTAATTTTGCAAAACTCATCTCCAACCCACTACACTAAATCTTACACCAAATGAGTATTTTAATATTTTCTTTTCATTTTGGAATAGCAAATTTATTTATTTATGCAATATTTCTTTTGCTTATATTTTATTATTATTAATGTAACTAAATAAAAATTTATATTTAACTAATATTACATTAATTAATTATATTGCAAAATTAATATTACAACTAATATCACAATAAATAAAAATACTAAATTGCACACTAGACAATAAAAACGACAAACCTAAAACAAATATTTAAATGTTAGTGTTTTGTATTTTATGATAGACTTTGATGCTTTTTTAATTAAATTATAATTTTGTTTATTAATTATTTTAGTTTATCAAAATTTTAAGTTTAGTTTATAATAATTTATTGGTAAATATTAACTATTGTTCATCTAAAATAATAATTATATACAAAATTTAAATAACTAAAACCATGTTACAAATGAATTATATATCAAATATAGGATACAATAGGAATTAAAAGTTTGAAGTAGAAGAAATTGGAGGGCAAAAATGGAATATTTGTATTACACCAAATTTGGTGTAAAGGAATAGTGTTACACCAAATTTGGTGTAACACTATTCATTACACCAAATTTGGTGTGATGTTTAGAGTTGGGTTGGAGGGTGTTTTTTAGGTATTTGGTGTTTTGGTGTGGGTTTTAGAGTTTGGTTGGAGTTGGTCTAAGGGATTTAGGTACGATGCCATCCCATAAATGGGCTGGGTCCAACATAAAATATACTGACCCTTGTGCCTGTGACATAGAAATATAGAATTATACATTGGGCCATTTTGTAAGGGTCCATTTCCGAATGTATTATACTTATCCTATCTAATCATAACGACCAAATAGAATATACTACCATCCAACTCAAAAAACCAAAATTTCCATTCATATAATCCAAATTAAAATTTCAATTCTGTGAACTGTTCATAACCAATACAATCCTATTTATTCCAATCAATCTTGGGTTTTGTAACAATGGGCTAGCAATTTCATCTTTTAAAAATAGTCACTATCAATTTAAATGCGCCACCTTAAAGGGGTATTTGTAATTTTGAATGATAACCGCAGTTTTTGTAATTAGTCTAAAATATCATTCTTTAACATCCATGTTTATGACTATGTCAACGAAAATGTCAACGCCATATACATCTGTCATCTCGCCATCGGATTATTCCGTGGGACAACTTTTCATCATTAAGGACTTTATCTAAATTAAAAATACTTAAGCCTGAAATATCACTGAGTTCTAGTAAATAAATAATTGTGAGTATATATATAGTGACTTTGTACGATTATGATTGTGGACGTAACATAAAACCACCAAGAAATATTCTTATTAGAGCGGATAAAAGAGTGGGAACATAAGAGATATGAAGCACTACAAGGTGGAGCTTTTGGTGCTTATGTATTACACTAGTCTTTGTTATATTTGTCTTTCATATGTAAACAACCCACTGTCCTAAGAGATGAAAATGAAAATATTATTATTTGTCTTACAAATGTAATGCTTGTTTAATTTCATTATTTTTTTTTTGATAATCCAGATATCCAGGTTTTTACACCAGACTAATCCTGGACCTGCTAGTGTCAGAGGCTCCTTGACCCAGCAGGATGTAAATCGAGAGATGTGCCCAAGTGGCAGGTTTCTAAGGGAGAGAGCCAACATGATTCGCCTCCTGCACTGCACCACAATATTTCAATGAAAATCGCTCCACACGGGATTCGAACTCGCGTCGCCGGAGGAATTCACCCCACATCACCTTAGCCCCAGCAGGATGTAATGCTTGTTTAATTTCATTATTTTTGTTTAATGATCATCTAAATGAACACAAAAACTTGTGTAAGATGATTTCATAGATATAATTCATGAGACGATCATATATTTAAATAGAATTTCACCCAAACTCATATATACCCATGAAAAAAAGTCTGTCTCGTGAACTTAGATCCAGTTAGATTTGGGCCTCACATAAAACCTTCTCCTAAATGATTTCTGTTTTATTGAAATATACATGTGATTATGTTTGTGCTTATAATGGTTTAATTATTTGCATAGTACTTAAATTTGTCATGTACGATACTTAAGTCCTGGAGACATTACATGTGAAATAAACATTAAACTTTAAACAGAGTCGAGAGCAAAACATTCCTAAGAGGTTGAATTTTTTTTCATATCTTCCAGAATAAAACTTAATTTAATAAGATTAATAATCCGTAAGCCAAAAAGATCAATCCAGATAGATTGTGACCCTTCGTTGCAGACTTCATCGCAAGGTACCCTTTTGAGCCTTTCAACAAACACAAATGGTTAATGAGGCCAAAAGCTGCTGAGTAGACAAACACTTTTGTAGCAATTAAAAATGGGGATTTTAGAGTTGAAGAATCTTTTTAATTTTTGAGGGTACTAGGTAACAAGGGTAGCCTCCATTTTTTGCATAAGTAATGATAAGGATAGCTCAAACCTGATGAGACATTGGGTACAATTCATTTTTCGGTGACATTGCAAAAAGAATGTCATTAATATTAATGTAATAGGATGGAGTAAACGCACTTAGTGAACATCATCTATATATACCTTTGGCCTATGGTTTTTCGATTCCATCCCATAAATACAATCCTGAGTACAATGTGTTGCAGCAAATTCTTCTTGTTTTTCATGTTGTTGTCAATAATAATGGTAGTGAAATTCGAAGCTCGACCTGACAAATCCTTTCGGCATAATAAGTTGACTGTATCTGAATCTTTTCGAGCAATGTTTCATAAAAGAATGTTAGAGGATGGTGATGAAGGTGACTCGGGCTTGGATGGCGGATACAAGCCC
This sequence comes from Rehmannia glutinosa, assembly GCA_016081115.2. Taxonomy (NCBI): domain Eukaryota; kingdom Viridiplantae; phylum Streptophyta; class Magnoliopsida; order Lamiales; family Orobanchaceae; genus Rehmannia; species Rehmannia glutinosa. The sequence continues at coordinate 122,323 of JABTTQ020001162.1, forward strand.
GGCCGGTATAGTCCCGGAGGGCCCGATCCTCATCATCACTTCAAGTTCAATGTCCCAATGCCATAAATTTCTCCGGAAAAAACAGGTCATACAAAATCCTGAGTTGATAAGTTCAGGGGATAATTACAAAAGACCCCCTGAGGGTTGGTTAATTACAAAACAAACCCATAGATGTTTTAAAAGTACAAAAAGCTCCGCAAGTTTAATTATGTCTTATATTTAAGGGGGTAACTAGAAATCTATAATATTTCTAGTAATATTAGGGTGGGGGGATTGGGATGAGATGTTTTTATTTATGAAGAAGGAAAATATAATACGGAATCAAACTTCAAGGGTTTTTCTACAATTTCCAAAAACTTATGGTTTCTTTTGTAAGTAGCCCAAACCTCAGGGAGGTTTTTGTAAATATCAGGTTTTTCATGTTATGTATATTGTGTATCTAATCCGGCCAGGTTAATATGTACTAAAATGCAGAAACTTTTTTCAATGCACGTGTTGATCATTTTTCCTCATGGAGGTTAGAGGCTGTGTTGACTCTTAAAGTACTTCTAACTTATAGAAAATTAAGTTCATCTCAGAAAGTAATTAAATGTTTTAAAACTGGTTGTCTCTTTATGTTAATTGGTTGTCTTTTTAAAATCTTTGACTTAATGGAGCGCATTATTATGGATAAAACGCATAAAGAGTTGAACAGATATTATTAACAATGTTTAACTCATTAGCTGTGCCTCGCTCTTATTTACGTTAACAAAAGCATAATTACAAAAAATACCCTTAGGTTTGCGTTAATTACAAAAATAACCAAAAATAATTGAAAATTACAAAAAGCCCCGAGTTTTGATTAAGTGTTAAATATAAGGGGATAATTGTAATATATTTTTACAAATGTTAAGGAAATATTAAAATGTTTTAGTTTGAAGGGGACAAGGGAGACAAAGTGTAATACATAATCAAAACTGTAAGCAGTGTTTTGTAATTTTCAAATTTTTTTTTTTTGTAATTAACCGAGACTTCAGGATAGTTTTGTAATTTTGCATTCATCAAAGATATAGATCTAATTTTAATGGATGGTTGTGATTTGGCCCTAGATTCTCAATTCTCATGTTATCCAATTCCTTATCCACGCTACATTATAATTCTATGCATAATGTATATGAATTAGTCTCCAACTACCTAAATTAAAAGGATAAAATCTTGACCATTAAATCTTAATTAACAAATGTGATTAGTTCATATGGACTCACACTAGGAATTGATTCTCATTTGATCTAATCCATATATACGTTGAAAACCATGAGAACGCTTAATCACTACTCTACAAATTGAATATCCAATTATCTTGTGCTACTTGGAGAAAACTTGACGTCCAACTTTCATGATGAACAAATAAATACACTTTGTCTAATTAGAGTTGTCAAAATCAGCCCGATCTGATGGGGCCAATTAACCAGACCAACCCGAGATTAGGGTCGGACTAAGTTGTGATTTCACCAGTGTTGTAAAAATCGGCCTAGGCGCCCCTAGGCCGATGCGATTTTGCCCAAATCGCCCAAAAAAATCATTTTGGCCAAAAAAGGCCTAAAGCGGGCTAAGCGGCACCAAATCGAGCTAGCGCTCTCTAGGCGGCCAAACACAATCGAAGGCCTAGGCGCCCGCTAGCTGCCAGGCGGGAAAAATCGGCCAAAAATAAAAAGAAATGAAAAAAAAAGTGTTGTTCTAGCGCCCGGCCCAGCGCTCGGTCACCGCCCGACTACCTCCTAGTGATTTCTGCAACCATGGATTTCACAAGCCTGAAAAGAGCCGGGAAAAATCCCAAATGGTCTGAAATGATGGGTCGGCTGAGTGTGTTTTATATTTATTTTAAAGCGTTGATGAACTTCGCATTTCCAAAATAGTGGGCTAAATGGAATCGGCATGGTCCATTTTTTCCTTTGTCCGGCGGGCCAGCCCCAATGTGGCCCATTAGACACCTTTATGTCTTCGTCTTATGTATATTATACTGACTAAACAGACGATACGAACAAAAGGGTGGGTTTTTGTCTATGTCCCCCATCGATCATGTACCTCTATTTCGTTTATTGGCACCTGCCGATCACTGATTTAACGACAAATGCTGTTGCCCAAAATTGACCATATATTACCGTTCGGCATTTACACGGCATCGCTTTGAAAAGGAGTTGTCTTTGTGGGAAAAAAACATGCAATTATCAAAATATCATGGATTTTATTTTTAATTCAAAATTTAAAATTATTCATATACATATGACCCTTTAATCAAATTCAAAATTGTTTGTTAATTAGGTTTGCGAATAATTGTTTTATGTATTGGAAATGAGAATGATCACGAGTTTATAAGTGGGACAATATATTCATTAAGCTAAAAAATAAAACTATGCGAGTTTAGGTGTAATTAAGTGAACATTATTATACTAAAGATATGTAGTGTTTGCAATAATAAACAATGCAGCAAGGGTAACCCATACCATCACCATAATGGTCCCATGTGAATTCAACAAAATATTCTCCCTGACATATTCCATATTGAGCAGAAATATTCTTCTGACATTATTCCTATTGTTGGTTATATTATATAGCTAATGGCTAGTGAACACTTCTACTAGAATATTCCTTTTAGTTGTATAAATGAATCATTGTATTTAGTGAATCAATCACCAATCAATAAGATGAAAATATTTGAGAAAGAAATGTCAGCTCCTTTCTTTTCATTCAACACTTTTCAGAGCAAGTTGAGAAACTTGCCTCTGTGTTATTTTTCTTTTTTTCTTTCTTTTATTTATTCATTTCTCTTCCAATGGCTGATTTGACAGCCATTGTTGCTGAGCAAACACAAGTTGTTCAACCACAGGGACAACTTATTACTGTTAAACTAAATGACACAAATTTCTTGGTATGGAAGCAACAAATTCTTGCAGCTGCAAAAGGATATGGTTTAGAAGGTTTTCTGACGGGGAAACACACTATTCCAGGAAAGTCTATCACATCAGATTCAGGAAAAAAAGAAATCAATCCAGCCTATACCACATGGATGAGGCAAGATCATCTCCTAGCCTCCTGGCTATTATCATCATTGTCTGAAAACATACTTATCACCACTGTTGGATTGAGTTCATCCAAGGAGATATGGGAATCTCTTGAAACTAGTTTTGCTAGTCAATCAAGAGCAAAGATAATGCAGTATAGGCTCCAGTTGCAGACTCTAAAGAAAGGGAATCTTCCCATGAGAGATTATCTAAACAAAGTCAAGGTATGTTGTGATACATTAGCTGCAGCAGGACAAAAAATAAGTGAAGAGGACCAGATGTTGCACATTCTTTCTGGCTTAGGAAATGACTATGATTCTGTGATGGTCTCAATAACCTCTAGAGTTGAGCCATGCTCATTAAGAGAGGTCTATGCACTCTTATTGAGTTTTGAGGCAAGATTGGAAAATGCAGAGTCCTCACAGATTAATATGGATGGCTCAACTATTAATGCTAACTTTGCAGCTCAAACATATGTACCAAGAAGAGGTGGTGGAAATCAGTTTTTTAGAGGAAGAGGATTTGTGCAACAACCTCAAGGAAATAGAGGAAGCATGAACAATATCAGAAGTGGTTATTACAGAGGCAGAGGTGGAAGATCCAACTACAACCAAGATGCCAAGTATGTTTTTTTACAGGACACACCGCAGACAAATGTTATCACCGGTTCAATGCTAATTTTGTTCCAAATGCTACAAATGGACAAGATGTTTGCTCTCCCGGAGGATACAATCAGGGACCTTCAGCAAATATAGCAAACATCAATGTACCTGGAACTCTCAACACAAGAAATATTGACACCACTCAGGAAGTCTGTTGGTATCCAGATTCTGGTGCTAGTCACCATGTCACTTATGATTTAAACAACCTCAACATTGGAGCTGAGTATCAAGGAGCAGAACAAGTCAAAATAGGTAATGGAAAAGGTTTGTGTATTTCTCATATTGGAAATTCTATTGTTAAACCACCAGATTCTCATTATTCCACTGACTTTCTTCTAAATAACCTGTTGCATGTTCCTCAAATCACAAAAAATCTTATTAGTGTATCACAGTTTGCCAAAGATAATAAGGTTTATTTTGAATTTCATCCAACATTTTGTCTTGTGAAGGATCAAGCAACAAAGAGGGTGCTCCTCCGAGGCAATGTTAGCAATGGTCTCTACACCTTCAAAATGACCAAGTCCAAAGATGCCAATTCCCAGATCAATTCTCCAGTTTCATTCCGACACACTTTTTCTTCCAGTCTCATGTCTATCAACAGTGCTCAAGCCAATAAAGTCAGTCTAGAAACCTAGCATTCTAGGTTAGGACATGCATCTTTTGATATTGTTCAAAAAGCATTGAGCAATTGTAACCTCCCTTTTATTGATAATGAAATGGCAGATTATGTTTTTCATGTGTACATGCCAAAAGTCATAAATTGCCATTTCCCATTTCTCAATCAAAGAACTATGATTTGCTCGAATTGATTTATACTGACTTATGGGGTTCCTCACCTATAACATCAAGAAATGGCTCAAAATATTATATTAGCTTTGTGGACCATGCATCTAGATTCACTTGGATCTACTTCTTGAAAGCAAAATCTGAAACTCCCACGGTCTTCCTTCACTTTAAGGCTTTAGTTGAAAAACAATATTCCAAGCAAATCAAAAACTTACAAAGTGATGGGGGAACTGAGTTTAAACCTTTGGCAAAATTCTTTCATGACAATGGAATTCACCACATAATTTCCTGTCCCTATTCTCCCCAACAAAATGGGCTTGTTGAAAGAAAGCATATGCATATTATAGAAGTAGCTCTTGCCCTCTTATCCCAATCCAAAGTTCCATTTAAATTTTGGGACGATGCTTTTGCTACAAGTGTTTACTTGATAAATCGTACTCCAACCAAAATCCTAAACTTTTTGACCCTTCTGGAAATTCTAACAGGAACAAAACCAGATTATCAAACTCTCAAAATTTTTGGTTGCCTTTGCTACCCACACCTGAGAATTTACAACAAACATAAATTGCAATTCAGGAGTGAAAAGAGTGTGTTCCTTGGTTACACCACACATTTCAAAGGTTACAAAGTCCTACTTCCAAACAACAAAATCATAGTTACTAGAGATGTTTTTTGATGTTCTTTTCCATATGCGACTTCTGATTCCTCCAATGACACCATCTTTTCTGATTTTTGTGATCCTAATAATCGATTCTCACCTCTTCTCACTATATCAGATACTCCTTCTGAAATCTTATCCATTCCCAACGCACAAGATTTCGTTCGCCCTCAACCTTCCACTACCAATACTGATTGTGATTCTCCCACTGTCGCCATTCCTTCCTCTTCTTCATCTAATTCACATGGCACTCAACATGGTGATCATACAACAATAGAATTTCCAATAGATGATACACAAATACCTGATATTCCTAATGAGATTGTTTATGGGCCTGCTATTAAGCCTTCTGCAGGTACACATCCTATGGTCACAAGGTCAAGGATGGCATTTACAAGCCGAAGATCTTCACTTCCAATATTCATAGCTTGGATGAGCCTGCAACACATTTTCAAGCCCTCAAAATACCAGAATGGAGGGCTGCAATGGAGCTGGAATATACAGCCTTGCAAAAAAACCAGACATGGGATCTCTGTTCACTCCCTGTTGGTAAGAAAACTATTGGTTGTAAATGGGTTTTCAAACTTAAAAGGCATGCAGATGGTTCTATTGCTCGGTACAAAGCCTGTCTTGTAGCAAAAGGATATTCTCAGTTAGCTGGCCTTGATTACAGTGAGACTTTTAGTCCAGTTATTAAACCAGTCACCATTAGAGTTGTATTATCCATTGCTGTTTCCCATTCCTGGTCCATTAGGCAATTGGATGTTGATAATGCATTCCTAAACGAGGATATTGATCATGAATTATACATGACTCAACCCCCAGGATTTGAGCAAGGGGGACAACATACAATTTGCAAGCTAAAAAGTCCCTCTATGGCTTAAAACAGGCTTCTAGAGCCTGGAACTCCAAGTTCACATCTGTACTCAAATCCTTTGGTTTCACAGTCTCACAAGCTGATTTTTCTTTATATTACAGACGCCAGAAAGACTCTTTCATCATTGTGCTAGCCTATGTTGATGATATTATCGTGACAGGTAATAATGATAAATGCATGCAGATATTCATTGAGCAGTTACATCAACAATTTTCCCTCAAAGATCTTGGCTCACTTAATCTCTTCTTGGGGATTGAAGTTACTTATGCTTCAAATGGGATTTTGTTGAATCAAGCAAAATACATTCAGAATATACTTGGAAAGGTTGGAATGTTGCAGGCTAAAGAAATGTCCACTCCCATGATAAGTAATCCACCTTTATCAAAGAATGTTGGTCAACCAGTGGAGGATGCTACTTTTTACAGAAGTATAGTGGGGGCTTTGCAATATTGCACCATCACCAGACCAGATGTTTCCTACAGCATAAACAGAGTGAGTCAGTACATGCATAATCCTCTTGACACTCACTGGAAAGCTGTAAAAAGAATCCTGAGATATCTTGCAGGAACTATAGACCATGGAATTATGATAAAGGCAGATTCACCAATTTCCTTAACAACTTTTTCTGATGCTAATTGGGCTGGCGATTTAGATGACAGAAAATCTACCACAGGTTATTGTGTATTTCTGGGACATAATTTGGTATCTTGGAGCTCAAAAAAACAACCTATAGTTTCAAGGTCGAGCACAGAGGCAGAGTATAGAAGTTTAGCACAAGCTACATGTGATGTTGTGTGGTTGCAATCACTTCTCAAAGAACTAGGATTGTCATATACACAACAAGCTACCATTTGGGTTGATAATCAAGGAGCTATTTCTCTTGCATCTAATCCAGTTTATCACTCAAGAACTAAGCACTTGGAATTGGATTTACATTTTATCAGAGAAAAGGTTCATAATCAAACCATTTTAGTGCAGCATGTTCCTAGCATAGATCAAATTGCTGAAAATTTTACAAAACCTCTCTCGGGACAATTCTTCGCTCGCCTTAAAGACAAATTGACACTGGTATCCAAGACATCGCTTGAATTGAGGGGGCGTAATAATAAACAATGCAGCAAGGGTAACCCATACCATCACCATAATGGTCCCACGTGAATTCAACAAAATATTCTCCCTGACATATTCCATATTCAGCAGAAATATTCTTCTGACATTATTCCTCTTGTTGGTTATATTATATAGCTAATGGCTAGTGAACACTTCTACTAGAATATTCCTTTTAGTTGTATAAATGAATCATTGTATTCAGTGAATCAATCACCAATCAATAAGATGAAAATGTTTGAGAAAGAAATGTCAGCTCGTTTCTTTTCATTCAACACTTTTCAATTTCCAGCAATGTATTTTTTCATGTCTCAACAGTTTGACTGTTTGTGAACTCCCAACTAGTAGCATAAGAGGAAAAAAGACAACTATTATTAAAAGAATTCCAATACTAAATAAAGATGGTGAGCCTAATGGGACACCCATATATGGTTAGGCTATTTCTTGGTGATGTAGGAGTTTTCATCTAGACAGGTGAATAATATCATAATGATCCAATGGTCTAGTAGTTAATAGTTAAGACACACATGCCAATATGCCATACAAGAGATTTATATATCAATGTTGTAGATATCGTGTAGTTTGGTTCAATATAGAGATTTTGCCTTCGGAACATCATTGAGTACTATATTGTGATATCATTTTTATGTTGTAGCATTAATTCACTATAATATTAAGAAATTCCATTGATGCTCAAAATGCTTCCCCAAAATTTGTTAAATGCCTTTAATTTTCAAATCATCGATCGGTAGAAAAGATAAATGATTTTTACATGGATTTTAAGAAAATCAATTGATGTCCAAATGGTTTGTGTACATGTATGTTCTACTAATACCCCATTCAACAGGTATAATCTATAAATTATAACAAATGTGAAAAGAGTATTTGCAATTTTAAAAGATAGTTGATTTTTTTTTTAGTTAAGCTAAATATCAAAATTATTTTGTAACTGAACTTCAAAATTGTTAATTAATTAAATTGTTGATGGAAGCTCAAAAATTCATGCATATCCTAAACCACATCAACAAAGTCGGGATAATAATTGTGGAGAAGATTAACAGCGGGTCTACTAAGATACATTTCAACCCACTTACATTTCTACACGAATAAGTAGAGATAAAACACTGGTCCCCTATTTACTGTTTGATTGCAAATTAAAACCAATAATTTGGCCAACGCTGTCTACGATAAATTGTGTAAATTGAGACTTTTGGCCTCTTGCAATAATTGAAAGGAAATTTTTATTTGAAATTTCTATTCTAAGTTAAGAATCTGGCCAATGCATTTCCAAGAACTTTGTTGCTTAGTCAAAACTGTAGTCCCCTTTCCTTTTCTTAATTAATTTATTACTAGGATTCACAAAATGCAATCATGAGAGCATTAAATTTCACGTAGCAATCTGCTAAAATTTGTACGAGGACAATTGTCTCATACTAAAAAATCTAGTGTTGAGCGCTAAAATTATATCACTTCATCAGTTTAATAATTAAAAGCAATTTGGAAGGTGTTTATTAAATTTATAAGCTTTTCAAAACATCTGACAAAATACATGGAAGCTTAAAAGACTGTTTGGTAATTTTATTTTCCCATAAAATCTTATCAACTCCAAAAATAAAATTTTAAAAATAAAATAAAAATAAGGAGATCTCGGTTTTGGCTATTTTAATTATATAATTATCATTATTTATATCTTAAAAGCTTAATGATCTTATTTTATCTAAGAAATAAGCAGATATCGTTTTTGGCTATTTATCTTAAAAGCGTAATTATCTTAATTATTTTATCTTAAAAAATTAATTATATTAAGTATTAAGATAGCGGTAAAGTATAGGTAACATCGTTATAGGTAAAATCATTATATTTTTGTCGGTAAATTTAAAAAAGCGTTTCGGTATAATTTGAGAAAAATAATATTTTTTATTGACAAAGACTTTGGTTAGACTGTCTAATGGGTTTTTTTTCGTTAGACGGATCCAATCCGGCCCTTTTTTTGTAATTTCATGTACCGGTGGTATTATTGTAATATTCTGGAGCGATGCCATATAGGACCTCCGGACCCGTGATATTTTTGTAAATATTAGGGCCTTTAAAGGTATTAGTTTTCCCCTGAAAAGTATTAGTTGTACATTTGAAAAGTATTAGTAGTACATCTGAAAAGTATTAGTAATCCTCTTAAACAATATTTTTAGTAGCTCTTATGAAAAATATTGATGTGTTTGCCTCAAAAGTATTAGGTCTTGTATGGTTATATTTCCAAGTCACTTTTCCATTTTCCAACTAATAATAAAAATGGAATCATGTTTGCTTATAAATGTTTTCATTGGAAATAATTATTTTCACTTTCCATTTTACACATAAAATAACATCTCACACTTATAACTTTAATTTTCAACCCTATACACATAGGATCCACCATTACCAATTTTATCTACTTAAAATATTATTATTTTTAAATTATATCTATCTAATTGGGGCCCACGATTTACAATCTTACAATTTATAAATATAATATTATATATTCATTTTAAAATATTGAAAGTGGATACAATCACTATCAATATTTCAAATTATTATATACATACAAAACTATTTCAAAACTACTTGACCAAACATATTCTCATTTTCAAACCTACATAAAATCAAATTTAATTCTTTCATCCAAATATAATTCCAATTTTCACACGAAAACCAATAAAACTTCAAACTTATTTTCCAATACTAAAAACTAGAAATGAACCTGTAAACATAACCATACAAGACCTTAGTATTCCACCTAAAATGTATTAAGTGTCCCCTTGAAAAGTATTAGACATTGATGTAATATTAGTCAACCCTCAAAATTATTAGTTTTTCCTTGGAAAAATATTAGTAATCCCCTGAAAAAGTATTAGTAGCCCCTTGAGCAGTTTTTTTAGTGATCCTCATAAAAAGTATTTATTTCTTATTGAAAAGTATAATGTTTTTCGATTAAAGGTATTTTAGCATTTCTCCTGAAAAAGTATTAGTAGTCCTTCCAAAAAATATTAGTATCCCTTCTAAAAAGTATTAGCATCGGCCAGCGGATGTTGTTGTTGTGGTGTTAGTGGTTGTGCAGGTCAATAGACGGATTGAATTTGGAGAGGGTATTTGGATCCATCTAACGAACTAGATCCGTTAGACGGTCTGACAGGAGACTAATCCTTCTTTATTCTATTGATAACTGTAAATTTAGTGACAAAATCAATCATGTTAGTAAACTAACATTTTCTTGCAGTATACAATGTCATTAAATATAATAATGGGAATTACTAATAGATTACATAAATGTGGAAAGTTGGAAATAAATCAGGACCATACACATAATTTTACCAAACAATACATATTTTAAGCTATTTTCCAGGTAAGTATGTGTGTATAGTATACATACGTGCATATATGTATGTGTATTGGGCACACGAGAATATGTAACCTCCACGTGAAGCGACCTTTCTACTTAATATTATTATTTCTTTCTATATAAAGACTATCGACTTGTGACACTGTTTGAGTGCCAGAAAAATGGGGTCCTTACAAAACCAAGGGGTGAATGAACCTTTGTTGGACTCCCATAAACCGCCACCAGAGTCGGCGGAAGAGGTTAGCTCGGACCTTGAACAGGTTCTATCCGACACCACCTTATCATGGTGGCGCCGCCTGCGGAAAGCCATCGGAATCGAGCTGAAGTACGTTGTCCGGCTGGCCGGGCCAGCCGTCATAGTTTACTTGCTCAACAATGTTACTTCCATGTCCACTCAAATATTCTGTGGTCATCTTGGTAATACTGAACTTGCTGCTTCTTCCCTCGGCAATAATGGAATCCAACTTTTGGCCTATGGACTCATGGTATAATTATATCATACAACCTTTAATTTCGTTTAATTTAATTTTTGTCTGTATAAAATTATCCACCCAAAGATAGATAGAAATAGATTACTAGCTAGCTTAATACAATCTTAAAAACATATATGAAAGTCAATCTCATATATAATTAATAAATTAATTTTGTGTTCAAACGATATTATTTCAGTTGTGTACAATATTTGTTGATGACTAGACAAGGTTAGCACAATAATATGTCTATTTTGAGTTGAGTCGTCATTAATTTTGGCGATGGGGTATTGTAAGCAATAGAGTGATATTGTTGCCACGATCCACTGAGATTCATCCATTTGTCGCTTATCTAATAGCTAATAGTAAAAACTTTGTGATGGATGTGAATCTTTTTGTTGGGCGCAGCTTGGTATGGGAAGTGCGGTAGAAACCCTGTGTGGGCAGGCGTACGGTGCTAAGCAATACTACATGCTCGGAATATATGTGCAACGATCAACGGTCCTCCTAATGGCCACAGGGATTCCCCTGATGTTCATATACATATTCTCCAAGCCAATCCTGCTCCTGCTCGGCCAAACCGAACGTATGGCCTCCGCGGCTTCATTGTTCGTCTACGGCCTAATACCGCAAATCTTCGCGTACGCAGCCAATTTCGCCTTACAGAAATTCTTGCAGGCTCAAAGCATAGTGAATCCTAGCGCTTACATATCAGCAGGGACATTGGTTGTGCACATTTTCTTCACCTGGTTGGCGTTGTACGTGTTCGGATGGGGGCTACTGGGCGCGGCCCTGGTGCTGAGTTTATCGTGGTGGATTATCGTCGTCGGGCAGTTTGTGTACGTCGTGACTTCGGAAAGGTGCAAAGAGACGTGGACGGGGTTCAGTTTGATGGCGTTTTCGGGGCTTTGGGATTTTTTTAAGCTGTCGGCTGCTTCGGCTGTAATGCTCTGTTTGGAGACTTGGTATTTCCAGGTGCTTATTTTGGTTGCTGGATTATTGCCTCATCCTGAAGTTGCGTTGGACGCTCTCTCTATCAGGTAATCTGATTGCTGAACAAAAGTTAATTTTTTTTTTAATAAGTTTGGAGACTCGTGGTGGTGGGAGGGATAAATTTTAAAAAAGTGAAAGATACATGGTTTGAACCTGATTAACACTATTACAAAGGGTGAAAGAATACCATTTGAGATCCAAGCTAGTCTGAACAAAAGTTAATTATAAGAACCACCCTTTAAATTTAGAAATCACAAGCACCACTTTAGGTATCAATAAGTATTTGTAATTTATAAGCTTGGAAGATAGTTTCTTTTAATAGTTAAACTTCAAGAATGATTTTTGTAATTATCCAAAGTAATATAATAATGATGTAAGTTTAGCTGGTAAATTAGAACTTGAAGAGGCTAAATGTGACACTAGACCATGTACTAAAAAAAATCCATGCAACCTCAAATTCAATCATTTTAGTGCAGGATGTTGAGTATATACGTTTGACATAAATATACATATAATGCATCTTAACGTGTAGGGGAAAAGAATGACCATTAATAAACCTGCAATATATATTTTATGTTTGTTTTAAATTAAGAAATAAAATGTAACTTTTAAGTGTTGATATCTCTTGATAGCCACACACTCTCAAATCACAATCACCCTATCAAATGGCAATTTTTGAAACAAATACGCAACAAACACCTTTCAATTCCAATCTTTTATTTTTTAAGTACAAACATGAACATATATTTTTTGTGTTGGCTATTAATCCATGTGAAATATTATCTAAACGTTGACGATCCAAATTGCATAAGTGGCCATTGTCCCTGTAATGATAAATCGCTTTGGCACAAACGACATTCATACCCCAACCCCCACTTATTTTATGTGCACAAGCCAAAACTTAAACATCAGAAAAGGCCAAATGACCCTTTCATGAAATCCAGGAAGTGATCTTTAGACAGCTAATTTTGTCTTTTATGATATTAATATATTTATTGTCTTTAATTTATGTTTAGGAAAATCCCACTTACATAAAATATCCCCATGAATTCAACATAATTAGTGACACCACAATAAAGTTTCAATTTATCGAGAGAATTTAACTAAATTTTACAGTTACCTACTGAATACATACAAAATAAAGAAATTATTTTTTCCAAAATATACCGATGCGGATCATCGATAATTTCAATTTATCGACATGAATAGTGTAAATATTTAACAACAATTTTTAGATTTTATTTACCTATAATGATATCACCTACACTTTACAGGTATCTTAATGATTATCTACATATATTTTTGTATATGGCAAAAACTTGGGTGAGACAGGTCTCGTGATTTAGATCCGTGAGACGAAGCCCTTACACAAAGTTTTAAAGGTTTTTTTCGATTTTATTTTTCTTAGTGTTTATATTTGTTTCTTTAGGGTTTATTTTGTTTCTTGGGTTCATTTTTAATTGATTTGAGTTTTTAGGATTTTTAGTTTTTTTTAGGGTTCATTTTTTATTTTTTGGGTTTATTTTTGTTTTTCGGGTTTATTTTTCATGGTTCATGTTTTTAGGGTTTATTTTTGTTTATTCATGGTTCATGTTCTCAAGACGGAGCCTTAGGAGGTCCGTCTCACGAATTTAGATCCGCGAGACCGTCTCCTCACAAAGACTTGCTCTTTGTATATAAACTGATTTTTCTTCAAGATATATATAAAAAAATCGTAGATTGATGTACTTTCAAATGTAATTCCAATTTAAATGTGCAGTGGGGCAGTTCTTGGATGGGTGTTCATGGTGTCAGTTGGGTTCAATGCTGCAGTAAGGTAAGCAATTAGTATGGCTTTGAATTGCTCAGCGTGTAATTACGACCCATCTCTTACTTATATTGTCTTTTTTTTTTCTTTTATTATTATCCACTACAAAAAAAAAGCTTAATACAAAATAAAAAATATTATTTTTCTCTAAAATATCACCAATCAATTATCGACAAAACACCAACATTCTTTAAATTACCGAGATAAATATTGTAGGTATTATCAACATTTTTAGATTTTAATACCTATAACGACATTACGTATTTACTTGCAATTAATGTACTGCTAGTTAGTCGGATGGAATTGTCTTCCTCATAATAAATAATAGTCAAATTAGAAGAGTGGATGAAAAACTTTTTGACTATTGTCAATTGGCACACAATTATTGATTGTATATTTCCATAAAGTTAGATAGAATTAATATCCCTTATTTTCAACTGCAAGTTGTCATCCCATCACATCAAACCAGTTCAATCCCTAATAAAAATCTCTAATTTTATGAATAGAGTCATAGACAACATAAATATTTTAATTAATTAGAATGGTATTAAATTAGAATCAATAATACGTTTGTCTGTTATTTGTAATTTGTACCTGATCATAATTAACCATTGTTTAATTGTCTGAAAAATAATTATAGTATAAGGGTTAGCAATGAGCTAGGTGCCAAACACCCAAAATCAGCTGCTTTTAGTGTGGTGGTGTCGACGGCAACATCTCTCATAATATCACTTTTATTTGCTATCGCCACACTCGTTTTCCGACATCAAATGAGTTATATTTTCACCTCTGGCGAAGTTGTTTCCGATGCTGTCTCAGACCTTGCGCCACTCTTGGCTATTGCCATTCTGCTCAACGGAATTCAACCTGTTTTATCCGGTAAATATATATTGTCAATTTCTTTCCTTATTTTTTTTAAATAATTATATTTATTATTTTTTCAATTAATTTTGTCTAGGTCATGTGTGGCCTACTTATTAATCAAATCTTACGTGTTTAATTTCATCTGATCTCCCCAACCTTGAAAGTGCACTTCAATTAATTTGGATTTGGTTTGGAACTGAAGTAGTTGGGTACATTAATTATTACACTTATTTTAGTCGCTTATAAAATATCACTATCAATAGCAAATTGTTTTTTTTTTTTTAACAAAATATCACTATCAATAGCAAATGGTTTATAGTACACTAGAGCTGAAAATATATAATCATGTTCTATTCAGAATAAGTAACATTTTGGTACATACAAAATTCTTAAAAAAGAATAACATTTTGGCATTTTCAAGGCTGGTGAGAAAATACTTTTCCTAAATTACCTCTAAATATATCATTTTCAACTAACAATAATGTTTAAATTTATTTTGTTCCAAAGCATCATTTTTGAATAATTAAGGATATCTTGGGTATTTTAACACAATATTTAATATGTGTGTTTTTTCCTTAAATGTCACTTATTTTAAATAGAAGGTGTAATATATAGCAGTTTGTGTATATAATTTGGGTTTAGATGTATACAGGGAGAACCATGATTCAACATCTTTAAAATAATTCAGTTTGAGTTAAAAACATAATATAAAAGATACACGAAGTAGGCACAAAACCAAACATCTTGAGCAGAAAATTTCCTCGAGATCTCAAATTTCAGGATTGAGATCACCATGTAATGTTTTTTATTATGTTTTTTTATTGTATGTTTGTCGATAAAAGTCAACATTTTTCATTAACTAACACTAACATGGTGTTTAAGCAACTCAATAAAATAAGTTTTTGATTATTTTTGTTTATCTTACTGACAATGCCAGTCCGTTTATTAATAATAAATTAATAATTACGGCCCTACTGATTATTTATTGAACCAACCTTTCAATTTTTCCACCTAACACGGTAACCGATGCTTTGTACCTCAAGTGTTTCAGCCTCCAAATCATTTTCACGAGATTCCAGCATTTCCTATTGGTCATTTATACAAATATCGTGCTACTCGTGTTTAAAATAAAAGATATTGTCATGGAATAATATCTATGATTAGTCATAAAAGTACATTAATTCACGGAACCACATTCAACTATTAAGTCCAAGTTGATAATATCAACAATATATTTTATATGGTATAAGGCCAAATGAAGATTTTCTTCTCATATGTACTATCTTTGTCAAATGGTTTGGTATATGTGATTAGTATAATATGATAATTACAAAAACCTTCCTTAGGTTTGGGTTAAATACAAAAAACTCACAATTGTTTTAAGATTACAAAAAACTCTTTGATGTGTGGTTCCATATTATATTTTCCCCATTCATAAGCAGAAAAAAAAAACATCAAAAAACCCCAATAATAATTATAGAAATATTATAGTTACCCCCTTTAATTTAATTTAAGACATAATCAAAGTTAGTGGGGCTTTTTGTAATTTTGAAATATTTATGGACTTTTTTGCAATTAGCCCAAACTTCATGGGTCTTTTTGTAATTATCTCTATAATATATGCATGGGATTGAACATATCTAAATGTGTGCATTTATCTATATATGTTGATTAGGTGTGGCTGTTGGGTGTGGATGGCAAGCATATGTGGCATATGTGAATGTGGGTTGTTACTATGTGGTTGGGGTTCCACTTGGTGTACTTCTTGGCTTCACATTCAACCTTGGTGTCAAGGTAACTACTAATTATGACTTCCATTTTGTTTTAAGATTCGATGTGTGTGTTATTCAATTTTTCATTTTTATAAGAACAAGTACTGTTAATGGCAAGATATTAGTTAAGTTTTAATATAGAATAATTACCATTAGTTACATGTACTTAGTGACACGGACTTTTAGTTTTGTCATAATATTAATTTTAATAAAGACGAAATTTGTTTTTAAATTATCACATTATAATGATAAACATGACAAATTGACAATAAAACTCTTGTCACATTATAGTCGTAATTGTCACCATATATGTTACTAAATGTCAACCGTGACAAATTAAGTACTTTAATTTATACAAGTCACGAATTGTCAAAAGGTGACAAAGTAAACACTTATTTTTGTCATTATATTATTAAGTTCTAGAGATATGTTATGGAAAATAATAATTATTATCACCTAATACCTATTATTAGTTACTTGTTTCATCATGGTCCACCCAATATATTGAGGACTGTCTTGAGTTTTTGGAGGCCCATGGCCAGAAGAAAAAAAGGCCCCTATAAACAAAAGACAAATAGTTAAATATCTTATATAAATACACTTTAGATATAATTTAAAAAGAACCTGAAAATAAATATTTTTATTTAAATAATATAATAAATGAACATACAAATATGTTCAAACCAGATAAGAAATAATAGTAATTTCAATGTCCCAAAGCTGCAGAAAAAAATGTTTATATAAAATTGGGGTCCCTCAAAACCGGGGCCCTAGGCCGTCGCTCTTGGTGACTACCCTCAGGACCGGCCCTAAATTTATTCGTCAATTAATTAAGCCAAATTAATTAATTAAATCATTTAAATGTTTAAATTATTAAACTCGATTTAGTTAATCACATTACTAAATATTTAGAATCCAACAATTAGAGTTTTGCATAAATTAGTGTGTGACCTTTCGGTTCATTGTATAGTCGTATACTAGTCGCGGGCTCACAATTCCTGCGACTTCATTGAACAATAAAATTTTCAAGACCATTTAATTCAAACCATGTGCATGTGACTCATTATTACGTTCTGGAGCTTTTTGACTTAAATTATACCTCTATTGAAATTTATTGAAGCATTAATTTAGTGCATATAATTAATTATTACATTTTTATTAATTTTGGGCCACAGATGCAATACCAAATGTAGCATCTACAAAATCCATGCTACTTTGGTGACATATTATACTGACCTTGTAGTCCCTTTTGTTAATAAAATAGTTTAATTTACAGTTGAAATATGTTGTGTGGCTGTGGTGTGTAGGGAATATATACAGGGATGATCGGAGGCACACTCATGCAGACCATAATCTTAATATGGGCCACTGTTCGAACAGACTGGAATAAGGAGGTACTATTATTACTACAATTTTTTTTTTCAAATTTATTTAAAAGACATTTTTGGTTGAAATTAAAACAATTAATTAGGTCACAAGCTAAACTTATATATATACATATATAAATATATGGATCAGAAGGGTAAATGATTTGTTATTTACATTAGTGGACTTAGTACCATTGCCCTTTTCATTTTAAGCCCTGATTTTCTTTAGGAAAATATGTTCTTAGGTAAGATATTAATTTGATGATACAAGTCAGGTAGAAGAAAATTATATAAAGTATCTTGAATGGTAGAAAGAAAAAAATAGAAATGATATTGGGAAAATTGCATTTGTCTTGATAGATAGACAAAGTTGATAATATTTAGGGATAATCACAAAAAAAAAAAAATCAAGTTAATTACAAAAAAACCCAAAGTTTTTAAAAATTGCCAAAAATCCATTGAAGTTTAATTTGATTCCGCTTATATTTCTCCCTTCATAAGAAAAAATTATTTCAAAATCCCCTAATATTTCTAGAAATATTGTAATTACTTCCTTAAATTTAAAACATGGTCAAACCCGGGAAGACTTTTTGTAATTTTGTAATTAGCCGAAACCACAGGGGGTCTTCTGTAATTTCCCCTAATGTTTAACTTAAACTTTAGAAAACTTGAGTATGGGAATTTTTGAAACATTCAGGTGGAGACAGCATGTAATCGAATAGACAAATGGAATGATGCGAAGGAGCGACTTTCGCTTGAATGATTTCATTTCATCCATAACAAAAGTCGCGTTTGTACGTACCCTTCAAACTTGGGTTCATGAAGGATCCAATATCAGGTGCTCTATTTTAAATTTTAGCCAAGGTCTGTCCAATTGACAAAAACAGATATATTTATTGTCCAATTAATAATAATGAGTAAATTAGACTACAATTTGTAATTTCAATAAAAGTCTATGTAAATGTGTATATTGCACAAGATACCTGTTACTTTATTGTCCCAATATTGTAGGTAGTATTGCTAATAAATGCCCTTTTTTTTAAATATTCATAGTTAGGCATGCAAAGAATCGATTTTCATTTGTCGAATAAGAATTAATTTCTTCTTTTCGATAATGATGTATTTAGTCTTTAGACAAGAGGGACAATAATAGTGATATTGTGCATGACACTATGCGCTTTGGTGTATTTCTCGATCGCTTGACAATCGTAAGAGGTTTACGTTGGGTCCATATAAATATAGTCTTTGTATATGGAGACTAGTGAATCGTCAATTGAATTATTTAATTGGGTTTGATGGAATTATTAATGGGTCCAGTTGATTAATTAGAGGATTAATTGATTGAAAATTTAATTTAATTTAAAAGATCTATCCCAATTTAATAAGCCCATGTAGGAGAGTTCATCTAGCAATTGGCTAAGGTAGAAGATTCCTAATTGGACTATAAAATGATATTGTAGGATAAGTATGGAAGACATCTCCCACTAGAATTACATTTCTTTGTTGGCAAGTCAAAGATTTTCAAGTTGGATTAGGATTCCAATTAAACCTCTACCAAGAAACTATAAATACAAAAGCATGGAATCAAAATTGGATATCAAATGACCACTAACATGAATAGTGCCTGATTTTTGGTGTCTAATTTGAGTTATCTTTTATCTTCCTTTTGTGAGACAAATTGAAAATTAAAACCTATAGTCTTATTCATTTTACATTAATCCATAAACAGTCCATACAACTAAATTTAGAATATCAACTAGGATTGCTAACATGATTTTAATTGAGGGTTCTCTATTGTTGGTGTGGACTATCTTTGGAGAAATACGTTTGAATTCTTGGCAACCAATTCAAGTGAGCGTTTCTCTGGATGAGGAATACGAGCTTGGATTCATCCTGCTGGTAGGGAGTTCATGTTCCTTCTTACCCACACTGTGGAAAATGAGTTTTTCAGGAAATGTATGATTTCATAACTTTATTCGAAAAAAACATCCGATAAATTTCCAAGGAATACTGGGACGCACGATTAGTTATGCATATATGTTTATTTTATGTAAAAAATTATATTTTCGATCCGGATTCGCAAAACCCAACAGGTTTATTCATTATCTTCTAGACCGTCGGTCATTGGACCAACTTTAAGTATATATATTTACAAAAATATTTTATACATTTTTAAGATGTATTTTTTATATAAAATGCATATAAATTGAAATAGATGATTCAAGACAGGTTCACATGGTAGCATTTTTGGGCAATATTTCTTAATTATTTGTTATATATAATAAAAGTACCAGTCATGTGCATCCTAAACACATTTTTTGTCAGCATATGTATATAATTAAAAAAAATTTATAAACTAATTCTTTTACACACTGCATAATTATTCTTGTAAATTTAGCAGTAATATATCTACTTTTCAGAATGTTAATACGAAGAAAAACACGTAAACAAATTGTTCTTCAGATGTGTCTATTGGTTGATGCATAAACAAACAAGAGACGAAACTAAAACACATATATATATATATATATATATATATATATATATATATATAGGATATGGATCAAATAGGTCTCCCATTTTTGGGGTGAGTCATAGGACCCAATCCTAACCATAGATTAATATTTTTGGGTGGTCCAGATTTTTAGGGGGATTTATATATTTTTTTTGTTTCAGCAACTAAAAAGGGTAGGGTGGTCATTTTATAATATAGAATCAGTTATTGAGATTTGATAAGATCTCAATCACGTTCAATCTGTTTCCCCCTTTCACGCGACACGTGGTTTGATTATTGAGTAACCCATATCCCTCATATTCACTTTTTTTTATCTCCGATTCTCGTTGTTAATGTACTTATGTAATATAATCATATTGCATGTGTAGTATAACCATATTGCATGTGTAATTTAATCATATATGTATTGCATATGTAGTGTATATCTGTTGTTTATGTACTTGTTTATGTAGTTAATGTATTTGTGTTGCATATGTAGTGTATATTTGTTGCTTGTGTAGTATGAGTTTGTTGCTTATGACTTGCTTATGTAGTTAATGTATTTGTAGTGCATTTGTAGTGTATATTCATTGCTTATGTAGTATAGACTTGTTGCTTATGTAATATGGGTTTGTTGCTTATGACTTACTTATGTAGTTAATGTAATTATGGTGCATACATTGTGTATATTCGTTGCTTATGTAGTATAGGCTTGTTGCTTATGTAATATGGGGTTGTTGCTTATGACTCGCTTATGTGGTTAATATATCTGTAGTGCATACGTAGTGTATATTCGTTGCTTATGTAGTATAGACTTGTCGCTTATGTAGTATGGATTTGTTGCTCATGACTTGTTTATGTAGTTAATATATCTAAAAGCATCATGACACATCTATACAAGCAACAAATTACATCTTCATAAGCAACCTTCGAACTGTAGTCGAGTTCTAGCAACTATGGTGAATTTTCCGCAACTTTTTTCCGGTAATCGTTGAAGAAGAAAGATGAATGATTTCTCATGACTTGTTTTGTACGTTGAAGAAGAAGCGGTAGGATTGTTACGTGATTTTGTTTTGAGATTTGGAAGGATTGCGTGAATCCCATGAATACCGTGAATCCCATTACTATTGATTTGAGATGATGACTAATTATATGGCTAGAATTGGTCCCTATGGACTTACCCTATGAGGTGGTCTCATATAACCCTCTCCATATATAGGATATGGATCAAATGGGTCCTCCTACTTGGGGTGAGTCCATAGGGACACATTCTAACCATAGATCAACAATTTTGGGTGGTCCAGATTTTTATGGGGGTTTTATATTTATTTTTTTGTTTCAACAACTAAGAAGGGTATGGTGGTCATTTTACAATATAGAATCGATTATTGAGATTTGATGAATCACAATCACGTTCAATTCCTTCCCTTTCACGCGAGACATGCTTTCAATTTTTGAGTAACCTATATCTCTCATATTCATGTTTTTTTTCTCTCCAGCGTATTCTATTGTTAACTGCTTATGTAATATAATCATATAGCATGTGTAGTATAACCATATCGCATGTGTAGTTTAATCATATCGCATGTGTAGTATAACCATATTGCATGTGTAGTTTAATCATATATGTGTTGTATATGTAGTGTATATTTATTGCTTATGTAGCATAAGGTTGTTGCTTATTACTTGCTTATGTAGTTAATGTATTTGTTTTGCATATGTAGTGTATATTCGTTGCTTATGTAGTATGGACTTGTTGCTTTTGTAGTATGGGTTTGTTGCTTACGACTTGCTTATATAGTTAATGTATCTCTAGTGCTGATAAGTGTCATTTTGTACATATTTTGTATTATTAATTCAATAGTTTTTGAATTGTTTTGGTAGAAAAATCATAGTTTCTCAAGTATTTCTGTAGCATTTCATCGTGTGATGTGTTTAACATTATAGGTGGAGCAATTTGGAGCAATATGAAGCCATTATTACTTGAAAAAAGGCAAGAAAATCACTCAACATGACTTGGGGTGTCAAGTAACATGGCCATGTTCAAAAAAGAAGGAAATAAATTGGATAAAAATTGGAAAAAGGGTCCAAAACGGCCAAATCGTGTCACCGAACACGACCATGTTGAAGGGGATCAAAAGAGGAGGAAAAATCGCACAAAACAGGCCCGAACACGGCCTGGCCGTGTCGACAACACGGCCGCCATGCATAACAGCGGCCTGGCCGTGTTGTCCACACACGGCCCGTGTGCCCATTTTCAACAAATTTTGTGCAAAGACGGCCTGGTCTTGCCGGACACGGGCGTGTCCGGACCCTTTTGCAACTTTTCCATGCGAAAATTATGGAAAACTCACCTACCAAGCCTTTTGACCACTTTTATACACCTTTAACACCCAATTTTGCTGCAACATGTCCCCATATTCCCTCAATCATCATGTGTATACAATGATTCAACCAACTCAACCATGAATGTGCACACAATGATTCAACTAACAAGCATGGAAATGGGGCATTTGTTAATATGGTATTTCACAAGATGGTGCTTATAAAAGCCAAGAGTTTGAGTTGGAAAATCATTCATGTAATATTCATTCATAGAGAGATTCATAGTGTTTAACATTTTGAGGGGAATTGGGATCAAGGGGTCTTGGAGGAGTAAGCTTGAGGCAACATTGGGGAAGAAGGCTTGGAGCAACATCATCAAGTCAATTGAGATTTTGATAAAGATAAGTACACCATGTCTACAATGTTTACATCTTCTTGTGTAATTTATTCTTGTGTCAAAAGAATGTGTAGCTAAACTCCTAGTGTTTGAATGTAATGAACTCTAGAATGGATTTGTGATTAAGGTGTGTATGTTTTTAATAAAATCTTCATATTTTGTGTGATTCACTTATATTATGCTTCGTTCATTCGAATTGATATATGCGCAATATTGATTTGAAGTTTATTTTTCATCCGGGAAATCGAGAGATTCATGGTGAAATAGACCTATATAAGTGAAAAGAGTTGCATGCAATCCTAGATATAGGGCGACATAAATCTTCCGGATTAGGGTCAAACCTAATATGGGAATTCACAAATCGTTATAATCTTTGTCTTGGGGGTTTTAACTAGAAAGAGATTTCGGTTAATCAACTTGAGATTAGGAGTTTTTCGCTTGAGAAAGGGATTAACTTAAATTGGGAATTTCTACGGTCCACATAAAGCATGAGATTTTATTAAAAAGAGGTTGGTTTTTGCTTAAGGGCTTATGGTTGAATCTTTTAACTTGTCAAATCACAAAAACATTCTAGAGGGATTTACATTCAAACACACTTCTATCTCTTGATTTCTTATTCTACAAATTTTACTTCATTTTTACAATTTATAATTTGTTTTCCTTTTTCATCAAACAAAAACTCGAAAATTATTAGATTAAATAACAAAAAGACGGTAATTATTAGTACTTACAATCCTCGTGGGAATGACACTCGGTACTCAATAATCTATACTATAAAACGATAGGTGCACTTGCTTACTACGGTTTTAGAGGTAGCTTTTGAGCCATCAAGTTTTGGCGCCGTTCGGGATTGTAATATTAAGAACACCTTATTTTTGTTAATTTATTCATTTTTTTATTTTCATCAATTGTCTTTCTAGGTATCTATCTTTGTAAGTCTTGGATTATACTTATCCTCCTTGTTTACTACGATTGCATGCCTACTCGTCGCCGAATTTGGAAGTCGCGAGACGCCGGAAGCAACACGGAGGAAAGTATTAGTACAGGACCACGAGGAGGATACTAACGAAAGCAAGGATCCCGATATGGCGGATGAACAACAAAGAACCATGTATGACTACGCTAAGCCGCCTACATGGACGGCACATCGTCTAGTATCGTAAGGCCCATTGTGCGGCCCAATAATTTGAAATCAAACCGAATGTCATTCAAATGGTGCAACAATTTGTTCAATTCGACGACCTACCGGACGAAGATCCAAATAATCATATCGCGAATTTCCTTGAAATTTGCGATACATTCAAAATAAATGGGGTCTCTCGATGATGCCATCCGTTTACGCCTATTCCCATTTACTCTTGGGGGCGGGCTAAACAATGGCTAAATACTTTGCCAAAAGGAACGATTACAACGTGGAACATCATGACCGAAAAGTTCCTTTTGAAATATTTTCCACCGCCAAAAGCGCCGCGATTGAGGAATGAAATCTCTTCATTCACTCAAGAAGATGACGAGACCTTGTGCGACACTTGGGAGAGATTCAAAGAATTGTTGCGGAAATGCCCACACCATGGCCTACCTATTTGGATGCAAGTCCAAACATTTTATAATGGGCTACTTTACGCAACAAGACAAATGATCGATGCGGCGGGGAACTCTTAATAACAAAACGAGGAAGCGCTCGCCAGGATTTGATTGAGGAATGGCCATGAACGGCTACCAATGGCAATCCATACGAGGTAAAACTAACAGTCGGTTGGTGTGTATAATGCAGATCGGTGAGTTACGCTCGCCGCACAGTCGAAGCATTGACCCAAAAGATCGGCGATCTAGCGGCTCTAAACCACCACCACCGCATGTTTTATCTTGTGAAACTTGCGGAGGATTGCATAATCATCGGGATCGCCCACACACAATACCTCACGTTGAACATGCTAATTACGTTGGGAATCAAGCGCGAAATTACCCAAGTAATCCTTACAAAGAACACATATAGTCCTGGGTGGCGACAACATCCTAATTTCGGTTGGGAAATCAAGGCCAACCACGACCTAATCCCAATCCCGATCTACACACGTCTCCGGATTTCACCAAATCAAGGTAAGCCTTAACTTGGAAGATCTTATAACAAAGTTTGTGCAATCAACAGATACCCGATTCGGCGGTGGAAACATCCTTGAGAAATCAAGAGGCATCTATCCATAACGGAAAACCAAATAGGCGATTGCGAAGATGATTTCGAAAGGCCACAAGGTAGTTCTTGGGTAATCGAGCAAACCGAGGGAGCACGTAAAGGCAATCACCATCGAGTTTTCCACATGAGCATGATTATGCCAATGCCGCCATGCATAAATACGTGGAGGATGACATGCCCAAGGAAAATCTCATGAAAAGGAGGTTGCGAGAATACAAGCCCAAGATCCCTTACCAAGTCTAAGAAGAAGATAGAAGGGAGGACAAATTTGGTAAGTACCTTGATTCTTTCAAACAATTACATGCCAATAATCCATTTGTTGACCCTCATTCAAAGCATGTTAGGGATCTTAATGACATCATTCCTAGTGAAAATAAGCTTAATAAATTATCGAATGTGCGATTGAATGATAAATGTCCTTCCAATGAACTACCACAAAAATTTAATGATCCGGGAAGCTTTATTATCCCTTGCACAAGTGATGGTTTACTGTTGATAGGGCACTAGCCGACTTAGGAGCTAGTATCAACGTGATGTCTTATGAAACATTCAAGCATGCGGAATTAAGTGAACTTAAACCTATTAGGATGGACATTCAATTAGCCGATAAATCGATTAAACATCCTAGAGGTATTGTTAAAGATGTCTTTAGTTAAGATTGATAAATTCATATTCCCGGTTGATTTTATTATTCTTGACATGCATGATGATATAAGTTCCCTTAATTCTAGGGCGTCCTTTTTTGGCTACCGCTAAATCTCTCATTGATGTGCATGATGGAAAGCTTACTTTGAGTAGTAGGGTGAACAAGTTATCTTTAAAATTCCTTTGAGAAATCCTATAAATGATACTTGTTTTCCTATAAACTTGATTGAGATAAGGATAAATGATTCTTTGATTGATATGTCTTCTAAAAATCCTTGAAAGTATGTGATGTTCAATGTGCAAAAGTTTCCACGAGATGAATCCCATTTTGAGAATAACATGCGAAAAACAGGACCATGAAGGTCAATTGTTCGAAAAATCGATACTGGTGACGATGTTGTTCAAAGAGATAATTTTTTCATAAGTTCAAGGCTCCGCCCGATTAAATCTTCACATTTAGGTGAAATGGTCCTATACGACGTTAAAGAAGCGCTACCCGGGAGGCAACTCGATGTTTGTGTGCAATTGTTTTCATTTATTTTTATTTTATTTTATTTTCTTTCAAAATAATCACAAGTCCTTAGAGTCATTTTCAAATCATAAAAAAAAAAAAAAACTCTTGAGCTTCTTCTTGCTTGTCCTAATTGGGAATATTTGAGATTTCACGGTATTCGAGTTGTGTGTTGCTTAACTTTGATTAGGTATGAAGATGCCGTTGAAGGTCCGTACCAAAACAACCCAATGGTCGCTCAACACACCGATTCCACTATTGTAGTAAGGTCGTATTTTTCTTTTTTTTCCCACCTCTTTTATATCATTCTAATTTTTTGTTTTTTTTAGTGTTTTGTGTGTGTTTGTCCATTTATTTCTTTCACATTGAGGACAATGTGAATCTTAAAGTTGGAGGTGGGTACAATAACATTTTTCGGAATGCTTGTGTGTTTGTTTTCAAGAGATGTGATTTTTTTAACAAATTGAGTATTTGCTAGTCAATAACAGCCCAATTATACCTATATTAACTTGTTAATTTGTGTTTTCAATGTGAAGCAATTGATTCTAGGATAGATTGAGCGTGGATCTTGACAAAATTTTGATGAGATTTCTAACACCATAAATACTTGATGTGTTAAGGCATATACGACGATACCTAGCGCTATGAGCGTCGAGAACTCGTGATTTAGTAGTGGCTAACGAGTTGTTAAACCAAGCTTGCGAAAAAAAAAGAGAAAGAGAAAAATGAAAAAAAAAAAAAAAAAAACGGACCAATCGAGGTTATACCTCTATTTGTTGTTGCTTAGTAACTAGGAGCATTCATGAGCCCCATGTTTGTCTTTACGTAAAACGGCGACAAGAATATGAGTATGGGAAACCACCCAGGAGTGTTTGAACAGAAATTCAAAATATAAACCTAGTGGAAGCATGTCTCGAAAGGTCCCAAAAAAAAAATAAAAAAAAAGAGAATGAATACTCCTTGACTTCTCATTCCAATAAAGTTCAAGAAGCTTGGTTATATGACTAGTAGGCTAACTACAATGATCTATTGAATTCTTGTATTTTCATGGCGTTAGTAAATTGAAGTTGTTCATAACTATCGATTTGTGGAGTGATGATTTCAAGTCGAATAATGCACGCCGATATTACGGTCTTTCTTGACAATCGATCGCTTTACAAAACGATGTTTTTACTTAATGATTAATTCAGGTTGAGAAGGCAAGAACTTGACGCTTATGTTCAATATGTTGAAAAAAAAATCATCTTTGTATGTTGTGATTTATTGAATCCCTCTTTTTGATATAATGTTTTGCTTGAGGACAAGCAAAGTTCAAAGTTGGAGTGTGGTTTGATAAGTGTCATTTTGTACATATTTTGTATTATTAATTCAATAGTTTTGAATTGTTTTGGTAGAAAAATCATAGTTTCTCAAGTATTTCTCGTAGCATTTCATCGTGTGATGTGTTTAACATTATAGGTGGAGCAATTTGGAGCAATATGAAGCCATTATTACTTGAAAAAGGCAAGAAAATCACTCAACATGACTTGGGGTGTCAAGTAACATGGCCATGTTCAAAAAGAAGGAAATAAATTGGATAAAAATTGGAAAAAGGGTCCAAAACGCCAAACCGTGTCACCGAACACGGCCATGTTGAAGGGGATCAAAAGAGGAGGAAAAATCGCACAAAAGCAGGCCGAACACGGCTGGCGTGAAACATAACACGGCCGTGTCGTACAATTAACACGGCTGGACCGTGTTGTCCAACACGGCCGTGTCGGCCCATTTTCAAAAATTTTGTGCAAAGACGGCCTGGTTGTCTTTGCCGGACACGGGCGTGTCCGGGACCCTTTTTGCAACTTTTCCATGCGAAAATTATGGAAAACTCACCTACCAAGCCTTTTGACCACTTTTATACACCTTTAACACCCAATTTTTGCAACATGTCCCCATATTCCCTCAATCATCATGTGTATACAATGATTCAACCAACTCAACCATGAATGTGCACACAATGATTCAACTAACAAGCATGGAAATGGGGCATTTGTTAATATGGTATTTCACAAGATGGTGCTTATAAAAGCCAAGAGTTTGAGTTGGAAAATCATTCATGTAATATTCATTCATAGAGAGATTCATAGTGTTTAACATTTTGAGGGGAATTGGGATCAAGGGGTCTTGGAGGAGTAAGCTTGAGGCAACATTGGGGAAGAAGGCTTGGAGCAACATCATCAAGTCAATTGAGATTTTGATAAAGATAAGTACACCATGTCTACAATGTTTACATCTTCTTGTGTAATTTATTCTTGTGTCAAAAGAATGTGTAGCTAAACTCCTAGTGTTTGAATGTAATGAACTCTAGAATGGATTTGTGATTAAGGTGTGTATGTTTTTAATAAAATCTTCATATTTTGTGTGATTCACTTATATTATGCTTCGTTCATTCGAATTGATATATGCGCAATATTGATTTGAAGTTTATTTTCATCAGGAAATCGAGAGATTCATGGTGAAATAGAACCTATATAAGTGAAAAGAGTTGCATGCAATCCTAGATATAGGGCGACATAAATCTTCTGGATTAGGGTCAAACCTAATATGGGAATTCACAAATCGTTATAATGATGTCTTGGGGGTTTTAACTAGAAAGAGATTTCAGTTAATCAACTTGAGATTAGGAGTTTTTCGCCTTGAGAAAGGGATTAACTTAAATTGGGAATTTCTACGGTCCACATAGCATGAGATTTTATTAAAAGAGGTTGGTTTTTGCTTAAGGGCTTATGGTTGAATCTTTTAACTTGTCAAATCACAAAAACATTCTAGAGGGATTTACATTCAAACACACTTCTATCTCTTGATTTCTTATTCTACAAATTTTACTTCATTTTTACAATTTATAATTTGTTTTCCTTTTTCATCAAACAAAAACTCTGAAAATTGTTAGATTAAATAACAAAAAGACGGTAATTATTAGTACTTACAATCCTCGTGGGAATGACACTCGGTACTCAATAATCTATACTATAAAACGATAGGTGCACTTGCCTACGGTTTTAGAGGTAGCTTTTGAGCCATCAAGTGCATACGTAGTGTATATTCATTGCTTATGTAGTATAGGCTTGTTGCTTATGTAGTATGTGTTTGTTGCTTATGACTTGCTTATGAAGTTAATATATATGTGGTGCATACGTACTGTATATTCGTTGCTTATGTAGTATAGGTTTGTTGCTTATGTAGTATGTGTTTGTTGCTTATGACTTGCTTATGAAGTTAATATATCTGTGGTGCATACGTACTGTATATTCGTTGCTTATGTAGTTAATATATCAAAAAGTACCATGACATATCTGTTCAAGCAACAAATTACTTCGAACTGTAGTCGAGCTCTAGCAACTATGACGAATTGTCTGCAACGTTTTTCACACAGTAGTACATTGAAGAAGAATGAGGAAGGGTTTCTCACAGTCGTGAGTTGAAGAAGAAGGAGGATGCATGTTGAATTTGATATGAGATTTGGATAGATTGTGTGACCATAGTGTGAACATAATCCCATGAATATTGGATAATTTTGTATGATGACTAATTTACCCCTTTCTCTAATTACCAACATTTAATCTGAATTTTTAGCTCTAAAATCACAACCATTGAAAAATCTAGATATGTGGCTATGATTGGTCCCTATGGACTTACCTTATGAGGTGGTCTCATATAACCCTCTCCCTATATATATATATATATATATATATATCGGAGGTTAAAATGAGACCACATATTATAGTGAGACAGTGTGGACTCATCTCAACCCTCCCTTATCTATATCAATGGCTAAGATAAATAGGGGTTAAAATTACATTAAACATTTAATTAATGCAAAATAACGGTATAATTGTCAAAACAAACATGTGGGGGACCATCCAAATATGGAATCAATTACTAGGAGAGAGAAAATCACGTGGGGAGAGAGAAAATCGCGCATGTGCTCTGCCATGCATTATGTTGTACACTTATCATATATTTGTTGTATACTTAACACTATTTTACTGTATGTTTAACATAATTTTACTGCATATTAAAATGGTCAAACAAAAACATGTGGGGACCGTGAATCAAGGAATCAGTTATATATAGAGATAGAATCACGATCATTAACATGTGGGGACCGTGGATTAAGTAAATCAATTGTAGAGAGAGAAAATCACGCACATTATTATACTGTATATTTAACATATATTTAATGTATATTTAACACTATTATGATGTATATTTAACATATTTGTACTGCATATTACAATTGTCAAACAAAAAAATAAGTATACAACAAAACACATATAAGTGTACAACAAAACATATATAAGTATACAACAAATAAAATAAGTATACAACAACATAAATACATACATCAAAAATTAACTACTTATACATCAAAACACATCTAAGTATACATCGAAAAACATATAAGTGTACGATCTCCATCCACGTCGCCAAAGATCGCCTTCTTCACCAATCCTCCATCTACAACAATAGTTACACCACTCCATCAACCAGAAACAGAAGTCAACCTCAATTCTCCACCAATTGCTCAATAAAAAGCCCCACAGAACCCAGAAAAATCCATAATAACAGAGATGACAAAAAACATGGAAATTGAATCGAAACTCTTCCAGAAAATCTCCAGCGGAAACTTAGATCGGAGAATCGCCTTCGATCTCGTCGACCACCCCTAGCCAAGTCTGAGTCTCGGAAGCACTTAGATTGGAGATGGTTTGGAGATTAAGAGACACAGGTGAGAGGGCGGCGGACAAGAAGGCGAAGGAAGGAGGGCGTCGGTGATGACTAGAAGAATTGGAATGAGAATAATAAGCGATTTGGGGGACCACATAATTAGGGGTGAAAACTAACATGACTAATATGCCCTTTTCAGCTTAAAAATAAAAGGAAAATAAATATTAAATTGGAAAGATCACAACCATCTAAAATTTGAGGTGTGTGGCCATGATTAGTCCCACTGTCTCATTTTAATTATGTGGTCTCATTTGATCCTATTCCTATATATATATAGGGGGAGGATCAAGTGAGACCATGTCTCTAGGTGAGACACAATGAACTAATCTTAACCATCCCCCACTATTAATCAATGGGTATGATTTAATGGATAAAAATATATTAAAATATTAATTTAATCAATATAAGGGTAGTAGGGCAAAATAACATAACAAGTTAGTTACAAAAAGGGAATCAAATCTCTTTCTCTCTCATACATCTCCCAATTTCCCCAATCTCACATCTCTCTCTCTCTCTCTCTCTCTCTCTCTCATTCCTCCATTAACGCAAATAAAGAAAACTGTGAAGAACTCGAAAATTACAGTTCATGAAAATTACGAGAGAAAAATAAGAAAAATCGGTGCAATATTACGGAGAAATAACGACAGTGAGTTCGAAAACTAAATATGCAACAAAACTCAACTAAATATGCATTATCTGAAAACTATCTATGCAGCGTAAAAAAACTAATATGTAGTACAATATATCCAACTATGCAAGACGTCATAAATTATGCAATAAAATCAACTAACTATGTATTATCTAGAAACTATCTATGTATTGTGGAATAACTAAATATGCGTACATACATTGTGTAACATCCCATTTTTATAATTTCCAAAAGCAACATCCCATTTTCATAACTAAATATACATTATATTGAACTTTATTTATGCGAGTGTAGTATAACTACATACGCGACGTTATATTCAATTATGTCTTGTTTTTCGTAAAAGCGAGTGCCAACAAAATAACTAAATATGCATTATTTGATGTCTAATTATACGATTAGAAGAACCCTAACTATCTTTGTAAAATAAAAAATATTTGGAAAGAAAAGCAGGAGTTCCTTAAATTCCGCCACAAAATCCGTGATGTCAATTTCAATTCATAAAATCATTTGGGACCACTAATTTGAATTACAAAATTACAATCTTACCCTTAAAATCAGCGAAAATTAGGAAATAATTAAAAAACTGAATTAATCACATCCCTTCATTTTTTAAGATCAATGGGTAAGATGAGTCCACACTGTCTCACCTAGGGAGGGTGGTCTCATTTGCACCAAATCATATATATATATATATATATATATATATATATATATAGCCGACTTACGTAACTACATTTTTTTTCTTATTGATTATAATAAGAACACAAAAAGGTAATATGACAATTAGCAGAAAATAATAAGCTAGACATTAAGAGAAAGATTCCAACCATCATATCACATGAAACTCACTACATCTTATCCGCAAATACTGACCAAGCTACACGTATCCACGCCCAACCTACCCAGCTACTCTAAAAGCAGCTTAATTCATACTATAAGGGTAGAAATAATAAACAATAATTGTTGATTATTTGTCACTAAGCTATTAGTTTATCTAACTATTTAAAATAAAAATAAAACATTATATTCCATACGGTAAATTTAAGATGACAATTCTTGATAGCATAAGTAGTAGTGTATTATATATATAATAGTGTTGATGTTTACTATGATCCCTACGAGCATTCAACTCGGAGTTCTGGTCTTAATTTCACTATTTTGGGGAGAGTATGTGTTTCGGGAAAAGTATTAGAAAATGTGATATATGTCTTAATTTATTTTGAAAATGTGTATTGTAGTCACTGGCGAAGCTAGGCTTAGGGGGCCAACCTGGCATCGGGCCCCACCTTATTTTTTTAAAAAAATTATTATGTAAAATTTTAAAAAATATTATTTAATATTTATATAATTTTTATTTTAATTTTTTATTTGGCCTACCCGGTTTTTTTCCTAACTACGCCATTGATTATAATATTTTTAAAACACTATGGAGAATTGAAGATAGATTTGGAGAAAAGTGTAATTAAGAGTGTATAATAATAATATATTTTATAAATAAAAAATAAAACCACGTATTTGCTTAAGTTTTTGCTTCGTCGATACATTCATCATCATAGGATCATCCATGCTCCATAATATCATATCGATGATCCACCTTGGGCCGAGCATGGGGCGTGCTCTGATATCATATTAAATTGGGAGACTTGGTACAACCCATACCATGAAGTATACCCAATAAGAGGGGGAGAGCTCAAGCCCACAAAGTGAGGTTTCATCATAAAACCAATTGGTGATAGTAGGACTATATAAATAAGATTATCTTCCTCTAATTAATCAATGTGATAACTCACAAATGACATATTTTCACACATGACTTAATGATTGCGACTCACTATAAGATGAATTTGTAATCACCACAGTCACTTAAAAAATAGTTCAAAATAAAAGATTAAGAATTTAAATTTCTTTATCCTATAAATTAATCAAACAAACTTAATGAATATATTATATAGATATTATAAATTTAACTTGAATTTTTTTATAAAAACAATCAAAAAGTGGCTAAAAGTCTAGTTCTCATGGATCAATTCTTTTGGTGCAGACATAGCGCCGCCAATACATGATAGATTATGAGTCAGTTATTATTAGTTATATATAGTATTATGTGTATCCACACTGAAATTCTTGATGGCCATTGTGCTGTCCCATTATTTGTTATATATTCCGATTCTTTTTTACTGAAAGAAATATTACAATATTTTTCCTGCATTAAAAATAATAAAATATTTGGAACTTGTCTTTGTGCCGGATTGGTTATCGATAAATCAGCTTATCATGTGATTTGCAGCCTTGTTAAATAAGCCGTCCTCTGTTTTATCTTTTATCTTTGGCCATAGCGATCAAAACAATCATGGAAACCATAAAAAAATTAAAGAATGTTCGGTTATATTATGAATATTTTAAGAGGAGCGTTTTTATAGGAAATGTATTGATAAATGTATTTGGCAATATACTATACTTTTTTCTCAAAAAATGAAAAAATATATAAAGAAAAGAAAAGTTCTGATTAATCACAAACGGACCAGGTAGCAAAATGTTGGTGCCTCGTTAAAATCTTCCAGATAAAATCCACCATTGTGAGGAAAAATCCGTGAAAGAAAAACGAGTACCCCACAGTCAAAATAAAAAAACTCGAAAGTTCAAATACTATATGTTAACCTTTGTTTTTCAAATATATTTCGGAATGTATAATGATGTTGTTTTAAAACATTTTTGGAAAATGTGAAATACTTGGGTTTGAGAGAAGAGATGAAAGCATGATGAATCAAGAAATGAAAGTAGAATTGATTGAATGAATTAAATGAAATTTCATTTACATAGTTTATATACAACATATTACTATAACTGCAAACGATCTAATGGATGGAAATTGATCATGAACAAGATGATCAATGATGAATATTGTTGATATATCAACTAACTTAACTCACATTTAACTAACTTTGAGTTTTGTTTGGAATTGAGTCTTGACACCCCCCGCAAGTGGAGCATGGATGTCAATCATGCCCAACTTGGTAGTGAAATGGTGAAACAAGTTAGGAGGTAATGGCTTCGTCATAATGTCTGCAGTCTGTTGAATGGAGGGTATATGAATGATCTTTATTAACCCTTCATGTATCTTTTCCCTCACAAAGTGGCAATCAAGTTGGATATGTTTGGTTCTTTCGTGGTGGCAAGAATTTTGAGATATGGCAAATGCTGATTTGCTGTCTGTATATATATATATATATATGGTAGCTGGTTTGTTTGGAAGTGCTTGTAGATCCTGTAGTAAGTAGCTAATCCACTGAATCTCACAGGTTGCTAGAGCTATTGCTCTATACTGTCCTGGCGAGAACGGTGATTGTTGGTTGTTTAAGCCTTCCAGGATATAAGAGAGTTTCCTAAATATATGGCAAATCCACTGATGCTTCTTCTAGTAGTTGTAGGACATCGAGCCCAATCTGCATCAGAAAAGGCATGAAGGTGAATAGAGGAATTAGAAGAATAGAAAAGACCTTTGCCTGGATTATTTTTAATATATTTTAGCACTCTATGTGCTGCTGCTAGATGTGATGAGTTGGGATTAGACATGAACTAGCTCAATATACGTATCTTTGTAAGATAATTCAGGCCTTGTGATTGTGATATACAACAATCGACCAACAAGTCTTCTGTATATGGAAGGATCATCAAGAGGAGTTGTGTCTTTGCTGTGTAAATCTATTTTAGGATCCATTGGTGTAGAAGCAATTTGCACCCTAGGTAACCTGATTCTGTGAGAATGTCAAGGGCATATTTCCTTTGACAAATGCTGAGCCCTTTTGAACTCTTTGCTATCTCAATGCCTAACATATACTTTAAAGAACCAAGATCCTTTATGGTGAAAGTATCATCCAAATCTTTGTTTGATGTTTTGGATTTCTGTCAAGTCATTTCCTGCTAATATAATATCATCTACATAAACACAAAAAGAGCGGTCAAAGATTTTGTTTTAGACATAATAAAGAAAGATGAATCAGACTTTGATTGAGCAAAGCCATAAGATATCAAACAAGAAGTTAACTTTTGGAACCATTGTCTAGAGGTTTGCTTTAGACCATAGAGACTCTTATTTAATTTGCAGACCATGTTGTTATTTGAAAGAGTAATACCTGGAGGTGGCTTCATATATACCTCTTCATCCAAATCACCATGTAAAAAGGCGTTGTTTACATGTAGCTGGTGTAAGAACCATCCTTTAGCTTGTTGCCGGTCTTGCTAGAATGAGCCTTGATAGTGATTTTGTGGCGAGGAGAGAATGTGTCAAAGTAATCCAATCCTTCTTCTTGTGTATAGGCTTTTGCTACAAGCCTCGCCTTGTATCTTTCTATTGATCCATCAGACTTATATTTTATCTTGTACACCCATTTGCACCCAATACAATGTTTGTTTTGAGGTAAATTTACAAGAGACCAAGTGTTATTCTTTTCCAAAGCTTCTATTTCTTTCTTCATAGCTTCTTTCCATTCAGAATATTTACTAGCTTGAGTGTATGTTTTAGGCTCTGTGAGATTAGTTATGGAAGCAGTAAAAGCTTTATGAGACAAAGAGAGCTGGTCAGTGGAAACATGTTTAGATATGTCATATTGTTTGCCAGAGAAAACTGTATGTGCTGAAGAATCTTGATGAAGAGAAGGAGGCAAATTGTAATTATAAACCTGTAAATATGAAGGAGGGTGCTTTGTCCTGGCAGATCTTCTAATTGTTGGAACATCATCATCAACAACAACATGAGGAAGGAATGATCCAGTATTGTCAACTTGTAAGTCTGTAGGTTGAATGCTGATACTTGTATCATGTAGCTCATGGTCAGAGTTAGTCTGGATATCTGCAACTTGCTCAGGTGAGTTATTTAAAATGTGATCAATGATATGATCATTGTCATGAATATTAGTAGGAACTGGATGTGGAATAACAGAATCAACAGAGCCAGAAATCACATTAGTGAATATAGGGATGTCTGAAGATGATAAGTGTGCTGTATTGTGAAAAGGAAAAATATCTTCATAAAACTGAACATCTCTTGAAATGA
The DNA here is from genome assembly GCA_016081115.2 of Rehmannia glutinosa. NCBI lineage: Eukaryota > Viridiplantae > Streptophyta > Magnoliopsida > Lamiales > Orobanchaceae > Rehmannia > Rehmannia glutinosa. The sequence goes on from JABTTQ020001162.1 coordinate 159,138, forward strand.
AAACCTGTTTGGTATTTAAATTGTAAAGTTTATACCCTTTTGTTCCAAAAGAATAGCCTATAAAAACAAATTTTGAAGCCCTTGGTTGAAACTTATTCCTTTGTCTTGATAAAGTTGAAGCATAAGCAAGGCAACCAAACACCTTTAAGTGAGAGTAATCAGGTGTTCTTTTGTGAAGCCTTTGAAAAGGAGATTCATTTTCTAAAACAGAAGTAGGTGTTCTGTTAATAATATGAGCAGCAGTTAGGATACAATGATCCCAAAAAAATATTGGAACCTTGGATTGAAACATTAAAGCTTTAGCCACTTGAAGTAAGTGTTGATGTTTTCTTTCTACTAGTCCATTTTGCTGTGGTGTTTCAACACAACTTGTTTGATGTATAATTCCCTTTTCAGCATAAAAGGTAGGAAGAGTGAACTCAGTCCCATTATCTGACCTTAGTATTTTAATCTTTTTACTAAACTGAGTCAAAACCATGTTGTAGAAAATTTGTAACTGAGTGTGTGTATCACTTTTATGCTTGAGCATATATATCCAAGTACATCTGGAAAAATCATCAACAATGGTAAGAAAATATTTGTAACCATTAAGAGAAACAGTAGAAAATGGTCCCCATAAATCACAATGGATTAAGTTAAAAACATCATTAGAAATGGAATCACTTTCATTAAAGGGTAAACGTTTTTGTTTGGCTAAATGACATATCTCACAAGAACTGAATCCTTTAGAGCTATTAACTACATTAGGTGAAAAAGAAAGGCTCTTTGCAGATGCATGGCCAAGCCTAGAATGCCAAAGCATACAAGAATTATTAACAGAAAAAGCTGAAGAAAATTTAAGATGGTATAATCCTCCTGTTTGCTCAGCAGTACCAATCATCCTCTGAGTTGACTGGTCCTGCAAAAAACACTGTGAGGCAAAGAAGTGCAAACTATATTTTGAACTTTTAACCAGTTGAGAGACAAATATTAAATTGTAAGTAAATTCTGGAACATAAAGAACCTTTTCTAAATCTAAATTGACAGACAATTTGACATTACCACAATTAGTTGCTAAAGTGGAATGTCCATTGGGCAAATGGATAGGTATAGAAATAGATTGTGGTGTTGTACTAAATAAAGAAATGTCACAGATCATATGATCTGTGGCCCCTGTGTCAAGAATCCACTTATGATTAGCAGCTTGTAGTGAAAAACAACAACTACCTGAGTTACCTGAGATAGTGGTTGCAGCAGAATGATTAACTTCTTTCAAGTAGAAAATATGGGATTATTTTGAATGATATATTGAAAAACTTATTGCAATATTCAGATTTATTTTAGTTGAATGGCGAAAAATGATAATTGAAATCATATTTTAGCCCAAAGCGTTGAGAGTCTAAAAGGAATCGATTAGAGGATTCTTCTTTTTTTTTCTCGAAACGATAGAACATAACATTAAACTCGAAAAGAAAATTTACGAGTGGGTGGTCAATGACCAAGAATCCTCTTGAAAATAAGAACAAAAACCTTCAAGTAGAACCCAAGAGATCCATCAGAAAAGATGGTCTAAAACAGTGAATGACTTGACAATATGACATAACATCAAAGCCAAACATCAATCCAACACAACTCCAACATAAATAAAAACAAAAACAATGTCAAGCAAACATTTTATCAATTGAAACTGATACAGTACAATAAACAAATGAACTTGATCTTGAAACAGAGGCCAAAATCCACAACTTGAAAGCCCTTTCACTAACCACACGACACTGATATAAACATTCTACCAAATCCACTAGAACATGACATGAACAACAACTTCAAATCATCATTCTATCAAACACCCAAACTAAAACTGCGAAAATCGGCTAGAAGATCAGATATTCAACAGAAGCACATAAACTCAGATCCATATTCCTATTGCAGCTTCCAAATGTAGTCGGCTTCAATCATCCGCCTCAAAAAAATACCAAACACCCAGATCTGATACGAAACAATCAACAAAAGCAGAAAAAACAAGAAAGACAAAGAAAAAAAGAAAAAACAAACAGAAATAAAAACAAAAGTGGAAATAAAAAATTTGGAGCTCAAAGGTTTTGGTTATAATGTGTATATCTTCAGATGTGAGGCGGTTTGATAAGGACATTGTCAATTATATCCTTGGCTTTAGTTTATATATATTTGTGGATTCTACACCTCGTAGATATTGTATTTCATAATCATTAGAGTGGAAAAACTGTTTGTTTTTCTGTCTTTTGCATTGAGGTTTAACTAGCTAGTAGACAAAATTCAACTAAAATGTATTAAAGTGTCTTATATTTCAATCGATACACATTGAGAAAACCATTTTAAAGCAATTCAGACATCCCCCATACGCGAAACTGACATGCCTTTTATTCTGTTGATTAAAATAGAAAAGGGCACGCCTCTTACAGATGAAGTAGGGCCAATTTATTAAGAGCCATTTAAAAATTTATTAAACAAATTACTATCAAAAAAGAAAAATTAAAAAAATGAGGGTAGATAGAGTTGGCAACTCTGTTTCTCAAGATTCTGCATAAACTTAATGAAAACATAATGGTTTTTTTTTTATAACTCAACTTCCAGGCTTACGTCTGACTATGCCTGAGGACAATAACTCCGGCTCCTCATTGTTGCCGTCAAGGTAAACCAGCGGGATGTAAGCGACTCGGTGTTAACGTACAACGAGATCCTCCAATGTAAAGAGAACAATTATGTTCGACTCCCCAATCTACTAATAACGATCTCTCCCGAATCGAACCCACATGGATCTTTATTCAAGTATGAGTTCCCACCAAATCTTCACAATATCTTTGGGAGCAATTTGATGGAGCGAGAGATATAACCCCTGACCTTCACCCCACAAACAATTTGATGGAAAACATAATGGTTGTTGAAGAACTTTGGTTGAGAAGGTCTAAATTATTAAACTCATAAAAGGGACTGCAGAAAATTGTAAAATCGGTATGGTAACTTGGCTGCTTTAGACTTTTGGCTCTCTGAATTGTTAAAATTTGGTCTTACTTCAGTAACTATGAAAAAATGGACCACTTAGTCCGATTTTTGCCGGAAATTTTATTGATTTGGACCGGAATATTGATCATGACATGGATAATAATTAAATTGGGATTTTTCAAAGTGTATGGGAAATTATCACGTGTTCACTGACCGCAAATTTAAGCTTGATAAAATAAATATGAAGTTAGAATTTTCCGTTGAAAGTCGGACCAGATGTCCCAAAATTTTAAAGTTAATGAAATAAGGCTAAACTTTGACAACTTATAAGCAGGCGAAAAGTCTAAAGATACCAAGTTACTGGACCGACTTTACAATTTTCTCAAAGTCACTGTTATTCCACATTAAAAGTTTTAGAAGGAATTAGGAAAGGAAAAGGTAAAATATATAGATCATATATGCAAACTCTAATTAGTCATTAAAAATAAAAAAGGCGTGATAGATAACTTTTGATTCTTCATCATATTATTATCTTTTAAAAATTATTATTCTAAACATTGAACCATGCAACTGACTCAGCATCGGATGTTTTACGTTGGGACACCTCACTTTTTTTGCAGGTATTCTAGTTTCACAAAAACTAATATGAGACGGTGTCACAGATTAATTTTGTGAGACGAATTCTAAAATTATTCACGAATTTGGTTCTAATTCTTGCTTTGATTTGTAAAATACGCGACTTACTCTTCTAGTTTTAGTTAATCGGGGCAGAGGATTAAAAACTATTTTTTGGTGACTGGATGTTGTCGAGCACACACATTTTGATATATTTTGCGGACAAAAAAAGACAATTATCCACCAAAAAACTTTTGTGAATTTTTTTGACAAATAAAAAAATAAAATCACATTCTGACCACTATGGTCTGTCCCAATTTCTTGTTGTGCTCAATCCTATAAATACCATGCAACAAACAGATATATCCTTATCCATGCACCATATATTAATGCATTTTCTCCCGTAGCTCAACCTACATCAAGGCCTTTTTGCTTATTTATATATCTATTTATCTCTTTGATCAAATGGCTTATTCAAGATCATTTATACCCTTGTTCTTCATCATCATTTTCCTCTTATGCTTCTTAACTCCGGAGGCGCGTGTGGTTCCAGCCACACCAAAGAATGCCAAAAGCCAACATTTTCAGATGAAAATAGGCCTCAGCCCTGGTGAATTCGAGCAGTACAGAAGGAGATCACTGGGTTCAGGGTACGATGACAGGGTGGCGCCCGGTGGGCCCGACCCTCATCATCATTATCTACCTACATTTGGCTGATTAATAATTAACTGCACGTTGGTTTTCAATTTTTTTTTTTTACGCCGAGGTTCCATGTTCCGGCCTTGCTAGTCTCAGAGAAACTGTTTTCAATTTTTTGAGGACACTGTCTGTTTGTGATGGGTTTATTTGTTGTTGTTGATCAAGAATTTCATTCATATAGAAAGCAAATGAATCAAGTGTCTACGGAAAATGTAATTTGTTGCTGAGAAAATTAATTCATGAAGTTTTATGATGTTTAATTTCCATTTGCTGGTATGGTTATATTATTATTGTTGTTGTTGTTGTTATTATTAAAACGAATTATCGACTTATTGTTTGTTAAAAATTAATATAGTGAGCCTAGGGGAATATTTCTGACTCAGTCCTATTTATATATCTTAATATTGTAAACTTTATCCAGTTGAGTTTTAATTTCTTTTTTCCCTTTTTTTTGGTTTCTCTAATTGAAGGCTTGCTTCCATATAAAAAAATGTTTTTAAAATATGTAGCTTTGACTTTTTTTTAGGGGAATGTGCTTTGATTTGATATTAAATGAAAATCAAACATTTTATGAATAATATTACTGCACATTACCCTATGTGTTCAAAATTAGTTCTATATAATTAGGTTTGTGTTTTGGACGTGACTTACTTGTAGATGTTAAGTCCAAACAAGGTATAATGGGTTTTTTTTTCTGAGAAAGCTATAATGGGCTTAATATATATGCGAATATAGGTTGTTTTACAACTATATTAGCAGAGCCTTATTGATGTACAATTTTTTTTTTATATGCAATTCTTGAATAAGCAAATTTCAGAAGAGTCGTCGATTCTCTAATTAATAAAACATTTGTGACATAACTACTGTCTAATTTTCATTTAAATATATTTACGTATTTTTTCACATGCACAGATTGATAAAACTGGATTATCAAAACGACATATTCAAAATATAAATCACGTGAAAAATGTAATTATTTGATACTCAATTTCATCACATTGAGACGCTACACAATTGGGCACCAACGATCTTAAAATTCTCCTCATGAATTGACACTATTATAAAAAATAAAAAAAAGCAAATAGGCATAGACTTTAAACCAATGTCTATTAATATAAAAAAAAAAAAACAGCAGGTGTCTTTTGAGACGATGTGAGACCGTCATACTTTTAGTATAACAAGTGATACTTTTAGTGTAAAAGGTTATACTTGTCTAATTATATGTTTTTGCAACAATGAGTATCAATTTTTGTATCAAAGTATTATATGTTCCTAATTAAAGTATTATTTTATCGCTCAAAAGTATTACTTGTCTTACAATATTATTTTTTTCTCAAAAAGTATTACCGGAATACTTTTGGCGGACATTTGGCTTTTTGTTGACCCGCAAGCTTTCTACTAGATTGACCGACCCGACCCATCTCACGGATAGAGATCTGTGAGATGGTCCTATATAAATCTTTGTCTAAAACCATTTTCTATCAGAAAATAAATCCATTGTCTAAGGCATTGATGTTAAAAGTGGAAACTTTTGACATCGCAATTGTGATTCAAAATATTACGGAAAAAAAAATTTAAAATCCAATTCTACAAACCAACAAAAAGTACAATATATTCAATTAAAGCCATCGATATAAAAAACGGATCAACCTTGCTCTTTTCTGCAAGCCTTCAAAGTGGATCTTGCCCAAAGCTATTCGGCTTCATAGTGCTACACGCATCAATTGCTCCCACAAATCCTCTACTCGAGACATCTCTGAAAGCTTTAAAATAATAAAACATACTTTTGAGCTCAAACGTTTAATACACATATTATTTTTATTCCATACAATTGTACTTTAGTAATTATACTCCACTTTAATAAATATTTAAATTAATCTAAAAAATATTTAAGTGTTACTTACCAAGTACATACCATTTTAAAGTAGAAATACTAACATTGGAATGTTCTAATTATAATTATCTTAAGTTATATCATAGTTTTAATTAAATTTTAGTATAGAAATACACACAAAATATTTTTTTATAATTTCAGTATTAAGTACAAATATAATTCACATTAAAATATATTAAAATAATCCGTAATTTTGTTTTCGAACAATTCTATTACATTGGAACGTTGTGAATTTGTAGGTTGACCGTAGTAATATTTTTTTGTCTGATTTTTTGTTATTAGGATCTCAGGACGATTATCGTATTAAAGTTGAAAAAAGCAACTGTAAATGTCAAAAGTCAATTCAGGTTCTTGACATTTCTCATTGTCTGAAAGGCCCAATGGTTATTTAACAAAGCCCAGTCCAAGAAAACCCAGCCCAGATACCGGTAATTCTTACCGGCGAATCTTGACAACACGCGCCACCATCGAGCGTGAGACAATATAACCCACGAGGTCAAACTCGTCTAATGCCCCCCACCTCATTTCAATTTTCAACCGTCCATTGCCAGCACAGAATCAGGGCGGCGTAATCTTGCCGTAAAAACACCTCGTGTCTATCACGCTCCACGCCCTCGCGTGAGCTTTCGTCAACCCCCAAACACCTCCCTCTTCCTCCAAGATAAGAAACAAAATCTGTATAGAGCAAAAGCAGATTACAGAGAGGGAAAAAATATTTCTTCCAAAGGTATGAATCCGAAACCCTAACATAACTTTACTGCTTGTGTATGTATATACCGGTGCTTAGTTGTTGTAGAAACAAAGGTTCATATATGTAAAATGAACTAGTTGTATTAAGTTAGTGAGTGTTCTGTGTGTTTATTACGAGAAGATTTCGATTAGGAGCTTGGTGCATTGTGAGAAAATGATGGGTGGTGGAAATGAAGGGTCTAAGGAGGAAGAGAAGTCGAGGGAGCGTAAGGTTTACAGTAGAAGATCGTTTAAAGGGCTTGAAAATAGTAATTTATTGATGGAGCAGCAGCAGACGAAAGCTCAAGCTATTGTTTCTGAGGGGCTGAACTCCACGAAAAGATTACATGGTTCTGGTTATGATGTGGGTTCCGATAATTTCTCCGGTGTGAGCCGTGATGGGTTTGTTGTGAAGGGAGGGTTTCTGAGGCAGGAGAATAAGGTTAGAATAAGTTTGTCAATGAAATCAAAACGAGATGCCCTGGAGTTAAAGAGGAAGTTGGAGGCGGAACGGGATATGATACGGAGTTTGATGAGGAGGATTGAAACAAATGAGGCTCAAAAGAATGCGACACATGGGTTTGACAATAGGGATGGAGATAAGATGGCTGTGGGAATGGGTCCGCCGCGAATGTTAAAGCCTTTGAGCTCGTTGGTGAACGAGAATAGCAAGACCGGCGTTGAAAATGTGGAGAAAGAGAAAAGGACGCCGAAGGCTAATAAATTATATCGGAATTCAGAGTTTTTGCTTGCAAAGGATAAGATTCCTCCTGCTGAAACTAACAAGAAATTGAAGTCAAAGGGAGGAGGAAGTGGGCTGGGAATGGAGAAATTTCCGAATCAAGTATTGAAAAGTTGTAATGCACTCTTAGAGAGATTGATGAAGCACAAGCATGCTTGGGTGTTCAACAAGCCGGTTGATGTAGCTGCTCTTGGTTTGCATGACTATTTGGAAATTATAAAAAATCCAATGGACCTTGGTACTGTGAAAAATAGGTTAGCTCAGAATTGGTACAAGTCTCCAGTGGAGTTTGCCGAGGATGTGAGACTTACATTTCGAAATGCTATGACATATAACCCGAAAGGGCAAGATGTTTATGTGATGGCTGAACAGATGTCCAAAGCATTTGAGGACAAATGGGCTCCCATAGAGGCTGATTATATGCGTGAGTTGAAGCTCGCTGCAGATTTTGATGTGGGGTCACCAATGCCTACATCTCGGAAGGCTCCTCCACAGTCACGGGCACGGCCTGATATGAAGAAAACTATAGATAGATCTGAATCAATGGCCTATAGCGTTGATCCAAAAAGAAAGACAACGAATATTGCTCAATCTGGCAAGGTTCCTGTGCCAAAGAAGCCAAAGGCAAAGGATCCTGTTAAAAGGGATATGACCTATGATGAAAAGCAAAAACTTAGTGTAAATTTGCAGAATTTACCTTCTGAGAAGCTTGAAAATGTTGTTCAGATTATTAAGAAGAGGAATCCCTCTGTTTCGCAGCAAGATGATGAGATTGAAGTTGACATAGACAGTGTTGATACTGAAACTCTGTGGGAGCTTGATAGGTTCATAACTAATTATAAAAAGAGTTTGAGCAAGAACAAAAGAAAGGATGAAATTGTCAGTCAATTAGTAACTGGTCTAGAGCAGAACACCATGGAAAAGGTAATTTTTGTGCTTTGTTATCACTTATCTCCATTACATTTATTGTAACTTTTGTTTGATGCATTTTCCTTTTTGGGGCCTTTTTCCGCAGATTACCACCTCAGTTGTAACTGAAACCCCTAAAGGAAGTAGAACAGGTAATGTTTTCAGAAATTAAAATTCATTTTTGCATTCAAAATTGTTACTAACAAAACTATTATTTTGTCTATTTTCTTTCCTTGAGCAGATGTAGAAAGAGTTGTCTCACCTCCCATTGAAGTAGAAGAGCCACAGCATAATGATACAAATCAAGGAGCCAGCCAAAGCAGCTCTAGCTCTGATTCCGGATCTTCATCTAGTGGTAGTAATTGATAATTATTTGTTTGTCGTTTCTTGCACCATTAGTTTGACCCATTGGGATGCATTTAATGCATGTCCTCATATTGAATTATATATCTATTACAGATTCTGATGTCGAAAGTTCCTCAGCAGATGGATCTGATGGCAGACACTCACCAAATAATTGAGTTATTGAGGTAGTATAGTTTCCCTTTATCCGTTGTGAAACTTTTAAGCTATTTGCCTTTATGGTTTGACCTTTTCCAGAAGATGAACCATTTCCTTCATTGTCTTATTGCATGCATATTGAATCTGTCTGTCAGAACACTTGAAGCATCAAGTACTTCATTATCTTTCCTTTTCGAGCTGCAATTTTAGTAATTCAAAACTTATAAAGACTCATCAATGTCTGGTGGAAAGAATTGGTTGCTTTGTCCATGCACCATGCAATCAATTGGATTTCTTTTGCCATCTCAAATTATGGGCTGTTGGCAGGATGATTCTTAAGTAACTGTGTTTGTCATTTTGGTACATATTTATGGGGGCCAAAGCAGTTGAATCCTATTTGTCTTGCATAAAGAGGATAAAAGTTTAATGAGCATTCAATTTCCACTTATAACGCCAATCTAACTTCTCTTTTCATAAAAATGAAGAAAGGCTGCGATTGGATATGGAAGAAATTTCAATGCTAGAGAATTCTTTTGACTAAACATGCGATTGTTTATGAAAATTTTCAGAAAATATACTATTTTCACTTTCACCTTTTCTCATTTTTTCTCTTACCAATCACGTCTACACATTTTTCATAAAAAACTAATCTTTATTACACACTCCCACAAATTTCGCTATTCACTCACTCACACATTTCTAACTACCAATCTTATCCAATCATTATTTTACTATTTTTAAATCAAATCAACTTTCATCATTACTTTTTCATCTCACATCAAATCACACTCTCAAAATTCATTTTTTTCTTCCAAATTTTTTACCACTATTCTCTAGCAAAATGAAAATTTTCAAAATGGCACCCTTATTTCCTTGGATCCTTAGAAACAATGAATGCTCTAGTTTGAAGCACCTGTTGTTAAAACTTTAGCGCCAACATCAAAAAGTCCAACCAGCTGATTGGTGCGGTAAGCAGATTTGATTGAGGTACTTATGTAGTAGTCCCTACAAATATAGTAAGTCTTGCAGGTTACTTTATAATCTCCCCAACTGCACATTCAGTTATACAGAAGAATAAGAATACACGTGTCACCTTGCATTTAAACTTATGTTGTAATCCCTAAAACTATAGTAAGTCTTTCAGGTTACTTAAGTCTTCAGTTATACAGAAGAATAAGAATACACGTGTCACTTTGCATGTGTAAATGATTGGGATATCAAGCTGACCTACATATTTTCCTATTTTCCTATTGTTGAAACTTGTATTTCTACTTGAGTCTTTATGAAAGTTATAAGGAAATATTAACGCCTAACTTAGAATGAATTCTTTGTAATGTGTAAGCAATATTATTTCCTGCTGTTTGTTTGTATTCTTCTTTGCTTCTCAGAATCTGGGAAGATGTTGCTAAGGTTTTCGGGTTTCTTTTCTGGACTGTGCATGGCCATTTAACTTTTTAAGGCTAGAAAGATTGATTTTATTTATGAGGAGTGTTGGGTGTCGTATGTCAAAACTATATTTAATAATTAAAATGGAACATGTTTAAGCAGACTTGCACACATTTCACATGCCGATGTCCATGATTTACACGTAGTTCACCTACCTGCACTTTAGTGCATTCACCTGAATCAGTTGTCAGACAGGTACATTTGGAAGGTCATTATTTCAGTTGTACAAATTTGTCATGATGTTATTGTATATGCCAGTAGTTACATGGTTTTTTTTTTTTTTTTTCTCCCTCTTTTCTTATGTATTTTGGTAAATTTTAAGAAAAATAACAAGAGTGAATCAAAGATTGTATGTTTAGCTTTTGTTTTCTGGAAAAGGTTAATGGTTGCTCTTGTAGTATGTTGTTTTTACCCATTCGTTATCTTTAGTAATTCTGAGTTTTTGTGCTCTTTCCATGATTCAAATTATATCCAATTTTGTCATTATCATCATATCCATTGGCGTGTTCTGATCTACAGTTTTGACCATCAGTTATTACCTTTTTCAGATGTTTACGATTTATGATAGTTCATTGTGTGAGCACTCTTTTACAAGTAGCATATAACATGTCCCTTTTCATACCTGTGTAAATGTTCGCTTCAAATCTGAGGAAAGTACTTGCGTGACTGACAGTCAACTAAATCTGTTGCATGCCTTTACAAGCCTTATCTCATTAATAGGCTGCCAAGTGAGAATCCCATTCAAGTATAGCTACAAGCATATAATAAGAGGAGTCTTGTAACCTACCATCTGTCTCCTTTTGTGGTTTACCTACTATATTGGATTTATTTTAATTCCTTTGTGCTTGTAATGATGGAAAATGACGAGGGAAATTGTTTGCAAGCCATGATGCTAAGATAGCCAGAATCCATAATATCTACATCTACATGCTGATTTAGAAGACCTTAGTTTGACAAATACTAGATAGTCAAGGGGCCTCCAGTTTGTTTGATCCTATGATCACTCAAGGCATTGTAAAGAAAGAGATCTATCAATATTTGGTCTTCAAATATTTTTTGATCTCTACTGGGAAGGTTATAACTTTTTTCACAGTTTGGAGTTATAACTAAAACTCAAATTGTAAAAGAAATATTTGTCTTTCAAGAACTCAAAGGTTATAACTGTTTATCTTTGTTGGTTCAAAAAACACAAAAGGAAAAGAAATATATAGAGGCAAGAACTGCACCTGATAATAATTTAATTATGAGCTGAATAAGTCAAATTGATTGGTCCAATTTGATTGCCAAATAATTCATTTCATATATTTAAATTCCATTAGGAGTATTTACAGTATGAAATAGATTATTATTGTAAATTTCATCTGAGAAGCATCTCAATTGTGCATAGAGTTAATATGTGGAAAATTTTGTCATTTGATGTGTGGATCAACTATCTTTGTCAGCAGTTAGAAGAAAACATTCAATCAACATGTAACCTATACTTGTCCAGTTTATGATATTAAAAGGAAGTTATATGCGGTTTTGCTTGAATGTTTGAAATGTATGGTTTACTTTCAAGTTTGATGGTCTATTTCACTTGTCATTTCCTTGTAGTTACTCACTTATCTAATGAAATTACTTGGCTAGTCTTCTTTTCCTAATAAATTAACATTACTCAAATATTATTTTCTTATTCGCATTTTGCAATTAATAGGAAGCCATAATAGTTAAAAATTTGTCTAATCATATTTGAATAATTTGCTGACACTGTCTGCAGAACCATTAGTGTATATGATGATTATAATGATATTATTGTGTTGTCTGATGTAACCATGTAATAACACAAATTGAAATATGACTGCAAATATTAGTGTGTTTAAGATCATAATCATCCTTTTATCCGTTATCCATCTAAAAGTGGAAAACCAAGACTGTTGAGTTGAGGGACAAAAGCAATAATATATGAAGGCAATTTAGAATTGATAGATGATGGCTATTTAAGGGAGGCAAAAAAGGGAAGAAAAAATTATGGGGACTTCCATTCAATTTAAGAAAATAATGAATACTTAAAGCATACAAAAGATACTAGTGTCCAATTATCTGCAACGTCATTCCCTTATTAATATTTTTATGGACTGACCAGAAAGAAGCTAATATCAACTTCTAAATTTTGAGTGAGTGGGACAGATAACACAAGAAAAAAAGATAAATGCAAGATAAATCCATAAAATCAATTAAGAATAAAACATCTTGAACCGTCAAAGTCAAATAAGACGAGTAACGCAACAGCCTAGTACCTTCAGTTCTTTAAATACTTTATTCAGTTATCTGTATTTATTGATTTTTAATCTCATTCATTGGGTTGAATGTTCAATCAAATTTATAAGTCATGCATTCGCTTTTTGAGGTCATATAATTGATTATCCATTGAATTGAGTCTGCATAAAGATTTAAACATGTGAGAGAGATGGATTGTTTGTATGGTTACAAATACCCAAATGCAATTGTAGTGGGTGTTTCGGCATGGTGTTATTTGGTGGTTTTTGCCTGCACTACCTGGAGTTTGTAATCTGCAGAACCATTTTGGTTATGAATTTCAAGATTTTATGAGTTGGATTTAGTATCATTCCAATGTTCAAACAAAAAGATGTTATCTAGTTCAGTGTTTTAAATTGATGATTTTCTGGCATTATACTTGGATGTTATGTAAGATAATTTTACTATCAAGAATCTGGTTCTGTCATAGTTCAAAGAATCTATTTGGTCGACAAAAAATGCTCATGTAATCTCTTTTGTGCTATAACAGATATGATTCTTGAGACTTGACTTTAATGCTTTTATGAGTATTCCATAACCCTCTCTAATAATTACTGTTGATGTCCTAATACTAAATGAATTGAGATTGTGGATGGAGGGGGGCTTCTATTGAACCTGTTTCTCCTACAGTTGGGAAGGAAAGGTGCATGGTTGCTTTAACAGGACTAGTGTCATGTTTAGATTTGAGAAAAATAGAGGCATTTGTTGTTTTATTTCAGGTGGTGAATGGTTTTAATACATGCATGATCAAGGTATTCTGTCTGGTAGAACCTGTAATGGCTGAAAAAAGGTTCTGCTATGTGCGGGTGTGTACTTTGTTGTCTCGTCGGTAGTGCTGCTGGATTAACCCTATCTCCGATGAGGTTTTTATCTTTTGTCCAGAAGGGAGTAGTCAATGCATAACATGGAAATTAGTTAAGGAGAATAAAAAAAACTCAAACTTTTTTTCTTCTCAGATAGGGGGAATGAGCTCCGGAACTAGCTCTATTTTTGTATAACCCTTTTAAAGTTTCTTTAAGTGAAATTCTCATTGTTACTGTTATTGTACTTGAGCTGCGGTTTGTTGGTACCATTGTCGATTTAGACGAACAAAACTGATCTCATATGGTACTGATCATTAACTTTTGTGTTATTGCAGATGATGATGCATCTCATGCTGACAATTAAGCATATCTCTGAGTCCTGATATAGCTGTAGCACCTCCTTTACTTGTAAGACAGATGATGCATCCTTTACAAAGTCGTGTTGTGGATTCTTCGTCTCTTGCTGAATCTGTAAATTACTGTAGTGGGTGATAATGGTAGATTTTTTAAGCAGATTTATGTGATAACTGTAGATGCTGATGGTGTTGGTTTCGTAGTTTTGTATATTGCTGACAATTAGTTTGTAAGATAATGGTTTAGGTCATGAAATTGTCCATACAAGTGTCGTGGCATCTCGCACATTTTCTGTGATGACTATCAAGGCAATTGTGTGTATAAATTGTGTAGAAATTTGTTATGTCAGCTATTTCCATAATCTCGTGAATCCAAGAAAATGTATTATCATCAATATAAAATCAAAGTTAAAGGGTTGTGATTGTGGGGACAAAATGTGTTCCTAGTTGCATACAGGTTTCCCATATTCTTTCTCTGTCTGTATAAGACTTGGCTCAATTTATAAACAGTCAAATGTTATGACACAGTTGCAATAAATGGTCACCACATGGAGTGAGCTGGTGAACAAGACAGACTTGTCAATTGTACATTTTGCTGCCCTTCATGTGCTGTTGACCTTCTAATTTGCAAATGACTCTTTCTAGCTTAATTTACCTTTACAAAAAGTATATTTTTTAAGTTGATATTATTGAGGCTCGTAATGTGGCATGTAGCATCAAATATGAAATGTATGATTTCAAATTATCAAAATCAGTGATGACATTAGAGTATGTCCATTTGGGACGGGTTTTGAACATTATAAAATGATTCTGAACTGGGTTTTAGGTTTCTTATTTTCATACTCAACTGGATTCAAAATCGACGCATTTTTTTTAATGTATGATATACACATAAGATACTGTATTAAAAAAATGTATATTTAGAAATTTTAATAGGAATATTTTTTAAAAATATATTTAATAAATTTCAAATTATAAAATAGGTCATCTATCGAATTTGAGTTTGAGGCGGGTGGAAAACCGAGAATTAGGAAAAAGCTAAAGAGGACCCACAACAAATGTGAGAATAAATGCAAAGTAAGTTGGATAAAAAGAAAAAGGGCAACTTTATCCTAATTTATCAAATGAAGAAAGTGACAGCATCCCAACCGATACTGGTAGTCTGGTACCTCCCAATAATTAAAAAAATATATATACACACACATATATATATATACACACACCTGATAAAAGAAAGCAAAAAGTAGTTTTCTTCAACCTTATAATGTATTTTTAATATGTAGCAATTAATTCATTTAATTAAAAAAAATACTTATCTTATACAGCATCTGCCATATTCCAATACAAAAATTATCTTACTTTTGTTGTTTGTATGTATAAATTCCAAAATAAATTAATAATCACTCATTATTTACTCAACCATCACTGTCTCTTAGATTATAAGCAAATAAACGTGTCTCTCTTTCACAGTACCTCCCCTGTAAAAAAATTACAGAAAGAAAACATCTTCACTCTTCCAGAGAAATTTCAAGAAAAACGAAAACCCGGAAATAAATTTAATCCTAATTTTATCTTTCAGATCGAGGTATCGAGCCATGTGTTGCGATGGAGATTGCAGGCCTTTGGGTTTCCTGTTGGGCCTTCCTTTTGCTTTGCTGTCCTCATAATCTCCATCGTCGGTATAGCCATCTGGATTGTCGGGTCAGCTCCCAAATCTACATCCTTAATTCACTGTTTCTTCTTTTACATCTACTATGATGTTTTGTTCTTATTTTTTGATTTTGAATTATATGTATAGATTGTTGTTGAGCTGCATATGCCCATGTTGCCTGTGTGTGACGGTGGTGGTGGAGCTGGCGCTGGAGCTTATCAAAGCCCCCATTCATGTCATGGAGTGGTTTACTTCTCAGATCCCTTGTTGACAAATTAATCTCTTCTTTCTTTCTTTTAATTTTTTAATTTTATTTTTGCTTCTGGGATCATTCGTATTCTTGATTTCCTGTAATGATTTTTAATGATTTTCTTTATTAACTGGTAATTCTCTGCTGATCTGGTTTGCTTGGTTTGATCTGCTGCTGAATTAATTTACTTGTTTAGGTTCTAATTTTGTACACAAAATAATTACATGTGCGCCACTTTAATAGATATATTTACATTTTCTGTTTTATACGTTTATTCTGGTTTCTTCCGCTCTTTAAAAGAAAAAAAAAAAAAAAAACCAATCTCACTACTTTTTTTGGATTTTAGGGGAAAAGATGCATTGTGGGATATGACTTAACAAGTCAAATCCTGAGTTGCTTTAGACTCCGTCACCACATTAAAAATTATTCTCCAACCTATTACCATACAATGTCGAACCACCACAAGTTCTAGCAAAACGGCCACATCACCCAAATTATTTACTCCTTTTGCCAACTGAGCTATGCACGGGCTGGTTTCTTCCGTTCTTTCTTATTAATCTAGTTGTTGGTGAGTTATTTCCAATTTTTAAAGCATTCTCTCTTTTTTTTTAAAAAAACAGTAAATAGAGAAAAGCAAAAGCAAAAAGTAATCTACTTTTTGGGAAAATGAGCAATGATCTTTTCCCCACTGATTTTATTCCATTTTGGATTTCCCACTGGCCAAATTTAACAATAAAAAATTGTGTAATGGGTATAAAGATGTATTTACGTAACTCTTGAGTTTTGACAACAAAAAAGAAATAACAGAGCGCCTTTTATACACTTATAGTATAAAAAATAATTTGCATACATGTTCCATATCTCTCAGTCTCACAATCCACATTGAATCTCCAGTTATCTGTTGTAATTATTTTGACAATGTTATTGCATCGACTTTTAATAATTTTTATATCTTAGACCTTCAAAAGAAAATTTGGGATAATTACAGAAATCACCCCTTGTTGACTTAATTACAAAAAAACTTCAGGGTGCATTTGCATGGGGCGATTTGAGAGGGGACGTGGGAGGAAGAATTTGAAATCCTTAGCTAAATTCACACCCCTGTTTGACATATAAATCCAAATCAATGGATTTTAAATCCCTCTTTAAGTTTTAGTTCATTTTCAAGGATTTTTCCCTTCATGCTCACTTTATATTGCACACACATTGCACACACTACACATACTGCACTCATTTACACACTCTGCACACACTGCACAAATTTACACATACTACACATACTGAACACACACACTACACATACTGCACTCATTTACACACATTGCACACATATACACATACTACACACACTGCACACTCATATTTACACACACACACACATACTCTCTCACATATTCACACATAAAAAAATTAAATATTTTATATTTTTATTAGTGTATAAAATTATAACTATTTATAAAATAACAAGATTATTATTTTATCAAAATTTATTAAATGTCAATTAAGAAAATATAATAGAGCTTTTAAACTTTTTTTTTTTTTATCAAAATTTACGATGGATTTGAAATTCCTACACAATTCCACATTGGATGAAATACGTGTGTATAATTATGACATCATCTTGTACACGTATCATTTATTCGATGCAATAGAATAGAGAATCTGTTAGGTATCGACCCCGCTGTTAGGTATCATTTAACTATTACAATACTTCAGCCTATGGGATTAGGGATTGGGGATTACAATCTTTCTAAACAAAAGCGATAAATTACAGATTAAGGCTTTCGAACACAAAGGCAACCTTTTTGGGAAGGCACTTTCCCCATTCAAGCCACAAGAAAAGCCCCAACACTAAGATCAGAACAAAAAATGAAGTATAAAACTACGAATACCCAAACAAAACGCAAAGACGAAGCCGGGATATGGGAAAACGAGTGAGCTTGGGCTCTTTAGTCCGAGCCGCCACGCCAATCACAAAAACAAAGGACCAGAAATCAGTAAAAGGACAAAAATAGAACTAAAACTGGAAAAATAGAGAAAAAGATAGAAAGCACCAGGTTTTAGCTTCGTTCTTCAACACCGTGTCGAACATAGTATGGGCGAACGGCACCCCGGCTCGTAAACCGATTTTTACCCCAAGGACGTGCACAAAGCAAGCCAGGTAAGTGCCCTAAAGTGGAGAAGATGAGCAAACCAAGCGCTCAGCCCAAAACCCTCTCGAACCCGCCACACCGATCGGTCAACCCCAAACAATCCCTCAAAAGTTCCGATATTCAATCACAAAGAAGAAATCGGAAACCACCTCTACAAAACCACGAAGAATCCAAACTCAGATTCACAAAGAATCTGAGAGAGAGAACCGTGTTTTCAAGAGAGAGAGATTTCAGACGTGAAGACCAAAAAAGGAGTACTGTTCATTTCTTAGGGTTTCAGCCAACAGGAGATAAATAATGGGCTAATGAAGGGTGGGATGAAATCCCTAAAAGGGACTAGTGAGATGGAGCAATAAAGAGGATCCGCGGTTTTAGTAAGGGCAAGGGTCGACCGGGTCAATGCTTGGGGTTGAGTTGCTTTGGTTTGGCTTAATGGACCACAAACCATGAAGGTATTGGGCCAAAAACAACAGAATGGAACAAAAAATCCCATATAGAGAATGGAACAGAAAATCCCATTCCAATTGACAGATTCTCTATTCCAATTTGTATTCCATCTTCTACTAATTGGTCTAAGGTTTTTACGTACGTGTTTGTGAAGATTAACTGGGTAGAGGAACAAATCATCTAAATATGCCCTGCAATATTGGTCACAATGTGTTGGAAACAAGAACCACCCCTAACAATATTTGCAGTATTATAATTGTTATAGTTTTGATATTCATCAAATATCATCAGTTAGATGATATCTTCCTTTCATTTTCATATTTTTCTTTCTGTTTGGTCAAAAGATGCTTGTTTATTATGTAAAATGTAGTTTAATATATTTTCATTATTTTTGTTCCACACTATTGTAAAATTAATAATTTGAACAAACTCTAAGCTTTAGTGTTCTAAACTCAACAAATTCAACTCCGTCCATGGAGCATTACAAGTACCCAATTGTGGTTTATGTTTGTTTACAAGTACCCCCTCTGCTGGGCTCAACATAATTATAATTATGGGCCTAAATAATAAAGGCCCAAACGTCCAAATATAATGGAGTCCAACAAAAATTTTACGTATTGGCTCAATAAGTTTATATGGTCCATGTGCCACATAACACCAAATAATGATTCAGGTTCTGAATACTATAAATAATACATCCAATTCCATTTTCAAGGTATCAAATTCATCCTACAACATCTAATCTCTGGTTATTTTTTGGCTCTCTAATCTGACTTGAACGTCGTTGGGTTATCGCCTGGCAAAACCCCGATGCCTTAACAACTTGTTGTGCGACCCTAATTTATTGTAAACTTCCAGCTCGAAATCGTGAAAATAAAGTGATACCACATCACCACGCCGCCCTCAAAAGTGCAAATTGAAAATAGATACAAACATCCTGGGTTATTTTTAATTTTGAACGGCATATCGGCTAAAGTTCAAGAGTAGTATTATTCGTCCCTTTCTAAGGAAAAAATTATCAAAAGTAGTTTTGGCTTTTCATTATTCTACCTTCTTTTTCTTTTTTTTGAGAAGAATTATTCTACCTACTTTTAACACTTACTAGCAAGCAGATTTCTGCTTGTACTAGCAAAATGCTTAATTAAAGTATCCAAAGTCATGGGCTCACAGTTCAGTCTTGTCATCCAGCTCTGAACATTAAAAAGCCAACCATACACTGCCATCTTAGTCCACCTATAATCAAAATTATCTGGAATTAAATACTAGAATTTAGTCTGATTGATATTTGTTCCTACTGTTACTGGTATTCACTCATAGCCTAATTTCAGCAGACTTTGTCCTTGTGAACACATTCGTATTATTTCAGACAAATAACTCCGGATTCAAATTTCTCACTGACCTTAAAACAGGATTTTCAAAGATATTAAAGTGAACTTGTCATTGTGTTTATATAGCACAAGTTTTTTAGAATGATACATAAACCAACATCAATATGCCTAACATGATCTAACTAGGCTTTCTCCCAAATTGATGTACCCATTCTCAAGAAACAAAACAAAAGATATGAAACATTTCTACATACAAAAAGAGTCGCAGTTTAACATAGTCCAAGGTTTATTCCTCCCCGAGTCTTTCGACAAGAAGACCCAATAGATCCTGAAAAGCATTTTCTAATTAGTTTTACCAGGTCCCGGATATTGATGATGCTCCTCTCTGAATTTTGCTTCATCGTCCCGTTCGGATAATCCAATTGGGAATTGGCCAACGAGAAGTTCTTTCGTTGTTTGGCCAATTTCGACTATAGTTTGGCCGATTGCTTGGAGGATGCTGCCACCCTGTTGCTGTTCTTCTCCTCCTTCAAAGAACTCCTCTGGTTGCTCTTTGCTAGCAATTGTTTCTCCCCAGTCTCCCTAGTCAAACCAACGGTTGATGAACGGCACAAATATAGAACGATTATCGACCCCTACCTTAGAAATAAACTATAGACTGATAGCTACTCAGGTACACACCATAATTTATTGAGTGTGAGATTGATAATGTTAGGGAAATCCAATTTCATCCCAGTAGAGCTCAAAAACACCGAATTATAAGAAAAGAGCAGTAAACCTCACAAAATACAAATTTAAACAACATAGGCATGATTGCAAATATTTGCAATTGCACTGCCCTCGTGTCCCAATTAATTAAGTTTCATATTCATTGAGGTTATCTAGATTTGCAATAGAACCAATAGCTACCATTACATAATTTAGTCGAGAAATCTGGGATATCTTAGGGACTGTTTGCAATCACTAAAAAAAGCAGTTCTTAGTTTTTTTCTGAAAAAAAAACACTTTGTAGTGCTTATAGTTACAGATGCAAACTTCTGATTCTGCTTCTGATTCATTTAATCAGAATCAGGAGATGGATGCTTTAAATTTCTACTTATACTTATGGTTTGACTCTTACAAATAAATAAGCACTTTTCTAACTTTTTCACCAAACACTCTCAACCTCTGATTCTGTTTTCAAACACTACCAGCTTCTGATTCTCAACTACTTTTATTTCTACTACAATAAATACCAGCTTCTGATTCTCAACTACTTTTATTTCTACTACAATAAATCACTTCTTCAAAATGCAGAAGTTTTTCCCTCCCTTAGTCAAGTCTGCGAATTCCAAAGTGCATTATGCAAATTCATCCTAAAACTGTCTACGACTTGATCCCTGATGAACCAAATATTTCTTGATCACTACACCTTCACAATAAATCGAAACAAGCTGTCCATGTTCGAGACGCTTGATAATTCACCAGATACAGACATAATATATTCTGTCCTGCTCTATTGGACAGAGGAAACCAAAGAACAAGTCTTGGCTCAGTAATTCTGTAATTAATATCTCCTATAATTGCAATTGAGTCTTCTGTTCCAACATAGTTTTTCATCTTGTATGTATATAATATTTTCATAAATATACACTTGCCATCACAGTTATTTCCATTTCAGTTCTTTACTCCCAAGGTCGTTTTTAATTCACATAACAGTTGGCTGGAAGGAGAGCCACATCTACTAAAACACATTGTGCATAAACCTGAACATTGAATGAAATTAAGAGACTCCAAAGGGAAAGGATATTCTTTATTGATACCTCAAAATAATCATGAGAAAAAAGCGAATTACAACCGTTTGCATAATCCTGAAAATTGAATGAAATTAAGAGAATCTTCCAAGTTGGGAAAAGAAAAAGGAAATCTTTATTGATACCTCAAAACTAGCCGTGAGAAAAAGGCGAATTGTGTAATTTTGCTATAATAGAAGTATCTACTAGACGTCTTTACCACATATCCTGTAATCATTTTAAATATCATTGCCAAAAATCAATCACCTATATATGCAGCACATACCAACACATAATTAAATTGCCCATAAAAACAAGCAATAACTACAAAAACTACCCCGAGGCCCGAGTTAATTAAAAAAAAAATAAGAGATATTTGAAAATTACAAAAAAACAAAAAAACTTAACGCTTGATTGTTTGCTAAATGTAAGAGTAAATGCAATATTTTTATAATTTGATGTTATATTTGTTGGACTTGATACGATCCGAGACATGAAGCATACATAAGGGAGACCACAAGTCCACCAAGTGAGGTTTCACCCTAAATCAATTGGTGATATGAGGAGTAGCTCACCTGACTTATAACAAGACTCTTCCTCCCAACTGACAAGTGAGATATCTCAACACGCCCCCCACACGTGAGTCATTCAAGGATCCTCTATGCTCTTTCACGTCATGTGCATGGCCCACGTTAGGCTGAGCACAAGATAGACATATCTCAACACCCCCACTTGTGAATTATTCTTTAATTCATTATTAATCATCACAAGATCCCCATGCTCAATCACGTCATGTGATACGGTCCACCTTGGGCTAAACATAGCCTGTTCTGATACCATATTAAATTCAAGGGGATTTGGTACGATCCCACGAGATTACATCCTAAAACCAATTGGTGATGGGAAGATCTTATAAATAAAATTTTCTCCCTCAGATTAATCAACGTCGGGCAATTTAAACGGGATGTTTGAAATATTTTTTTAATAAATCACATTTTTTTTTTGTAATTTTCAAAAATATGTCTGTAATGAATCCCAAACCTCAGGGGAAGTTTTTGTAATTATCCCTAAAAACAATAATAATAATTACCTTGTCATCCTCATGGTGTGATGTTTTCTGAGCTTCAGCTTTCTTCCTAGCCGCAAAGTCCGCCGCTTTATCTTCATTTGCCACCACAACATCCTTAGCCGCGGCTATCTTCTCCTCGGCATAGCCAACCACAGTCTTCCCAAAGACACCCGCCACCGCCTTGGTCGCCTCAGCCACCTTCTCCAGCGTATATTGCGTGGCCCCCCACCCTGCTGTTAGGTATCACAGGATCATTATGAAACTAAATGGATGAATTTGAGAGAAAAATACCAATTCTATTTCACACAAGAATAGATTTACAGGGAGATTTACAAACTCAAACTCACAAAAAACTCTCAAAACTCACTCAATCTCTCAAGGATTGATTTTGATCACTCTCAAGGATCTCTCTATGATATTTCCACTTACAAGGGATGATTACAATGAAGAATGAAGCACCTATTTATAGATGGATGTGGGAGGGGTAGGTGGTTGAAGCTTCAACAATGGTGGGCTTGTTGGGAAGCTTCCTACTTTCTTGTCAAACTTGATCACCAACTCTTCAAAGATGGATGGCACAGATGGAGGATGTGGTCGAAACCTAAATTGAATTCTTCAATTCTCCTCCTCCCATATCCTAATCAAAGATCCCTGCTTATGTCTCGCATAACTCAAGCTTTTCTCGTGTAACCACCTTCGTCAACATGCCCGATGGATTCTCCTTTGTGTGGATTTTAACGAGTTTCAATTGTTGTCGTTCTATCGTCTCGTATCAATGATATCGAATGTCAATATGTTTTTACGGGAATGGTACATAGAGTTCTTGCTCAAGTCCAGCACTGACCGTCCACAATGTACCTTGTAATCTTTTTGCTTAATTCAAGTTCTTGGAGATAACGCTTTAGCCACAACATTTCTTTACCCGGCTTCGGGCAAAGAATATACTACGCTTACATTTGTGGATAAAGCAACACACTCTCAGCGTCTTGATCGCCATGAAACAAACTCCCCTGCGAAAGTGTAGAGAAATCTGAAGTTGATTTTCATCACAAGATCTCCGCCATATCTCGCATCTCAGTATAGCCCTCCAAGATCGGATCGGCTCCCCGTAACAAAGACATATTTTCGACGTACCCTTCAAGTACACGAGAATCCATTTCGCCTCCCAATGCTCCTTTTCAGGGGTTAGAGAAAACGACTCATCTGTTCCCATCTGCGTGAGCAATATCCGGTCTTGTACACACCATTGCATACATCGACTTCCAATCTTTGAAGAATATGGCACCGATGACATTTCCCGATCTCTTCCTTGGATGAGGGACATGCACTCTTGCTCAACTTGAAATGATTGGCTAATGGAATGCTTTTTGGTTTGGCGTTGTTCATATTGAACCTCTCGAGCACTCGCTCAATATACTTCTCCCGAGATAGCCATAACCTCCGGTTCTTTCTGTCTCGAACTATCCGCATTCCCAAAATCATGTTGAGCTTAGGACCTAAGTCTTTCATGTCAAAAGACTTCGAAAGTTCTTTCTTCTTGGTGACTAATCTTCGTTGTATCTTTTCCCACGATCAAAATATCGTCTCACGTATAGTAGAAGAACAACGAAATTTCCATCCGCAAACTTTTGAATGTAAACACATTCATACGCATTAGTCTTCTTGTAGCCTTGACTCACCATACACGAGTCAAATTTTGTGTACCACGCTTTGTGCCGGTGCTGCTTGAGACCATACAAGCTCTTGAGCTTGCAAACGAGATTATCACCTGAAATCTCAAAACCTTCTCGTCGCTCCATGTAGATCTCTTCTTTGAGATCTCCGTGAAGAAATCTTTGTCTTCACATCCATTTGTTCAAGCTCCAAGTTCATACTTGCTACTAAACCAAGAATAACTCTAATTGATGTCATCTTGACTCTTGGTGAAAAAATCTCATCAAAGTCGATTCCCTTTTCCGTTGGAATCCTTGACTACCAAGCGAGCTTTGTGTTTCACCACTTTTCCGCTACCATCTTTCTTGACTTGAACACCCATTTGTTTCTTAGTGCCTTCTTCCCTTTCGGAAGTTCTACGATCTCATAAGTGGAATTCTTCCACAGAGATTCCATTTCATCTTGCATTGCTTGCACCATTTTTCTTTGTCCTTATGAGATATACTTCTTGAAACTCTCTGTTCTCCGGTTCTCCATCTTGATGCGTGAAGGTAATCGGATTCGAATATCTTCTAGATGGAATCCGTCCTCGTTGAACCTACGAACGGAACAAACGAGGAGATCCACCACCATCCTGGCTTTTCGATGGTATAGGAACATTTGGTAGAGCGGGTTGTGGCTCCCCGCTCAACACCTTCTTCTACCTCTTCATATTCTCGCTCCTCGGTATATCTTCGGCACTACGTCACCGTCTCTCACGAACGGTTCTGGTGCTGCATCTGAGATTTGAGCACCAATATTTGACTTCTGAGACATTGTGGGCTTTTCAATGTCTTCTATTGTCTTACTTTCATGGAACACTACGTCCCCTTACCCGATCACCTTCTTCTCCTTTGGATCCCATAACCTCGTATCCAAACTCTTCATCTCCATAGCCAATGAAAATGCATGGAGTGGTCCTTACATCAAGCTTCTGTCTCGAGCTCTTTGGATACATGTGCATATCTAAACATCCAAATACTCTCAAGTGGGAGTATGATGGATCCTTCCCACCACGTTTCTAGGAACTTCAAAATTCAGTGGTGCTTGATGGTGATCTGTTGATCGGGTAGCAAGCACTCGATCGCTTCTCCCCGAATGGCTTTGGCAAAGATAGCCATATCGAGCATGCTCCGAACACGTTCCATGATTGTCCGGTTCATTCTTTCAATGCGACACCGTTATGTTGAGGGGTGCGTGGGGTTTTCTTCTCATGTCGAATGCCATATGTTTTGCAATAGGCATCGAACGCTTTAGAAGTGTATTCGCCTCCATTATCTCGATCGAAGACACTTCGACTTGTTTCCGTTTCACGTTCTACCATGACATGAAACAATTTGAAATATTCAAACACGATCTTTTGTCTTCAGGAAATACACCCACAACTTTCGAGAAGCATCGTCAATAAATGTCGAAAGTATTTGTTACCGCTAGTGATTCAACCTCCAGGGGACCGCAAACATCGAGTGCACCAAGGCGAGCAACTACGATCTTCTCGTTAAAGAGGAACTAAACGAGACTCTTTGTTGCTTACCAAATAGACAATGATTGCAAGGATCCGGTCGGCCTTCCTTGTCAACATTGATAAGCTCTTCTTTATCGGGGTAGACAACCCTTTCTCACTCATGTGACCAAGTCTCGGTGCCACAAATTTTGAGAAGCCTCTTTCTCAAAGAATGTTGAGGCTATCTGTACATATTTTCACATGATCTTGTACAACGTGCCACAAATGTGTCCTCGAGCAACTACCATAGTGCCTCTTGACAACTTCCACGTGCCTTTGGTGAAATGATTATCATAGCCTGTTTGTCCAGGGCAATCCCGAAAAGTAGATTCACCAAGATCGAGGCACATGTCGACATCCTTCAAAGTGATTGTACTCCCGGCATTTGTCTTTATCGTATATCACCAATTCCGAGAATCGAATTTCCCATCTTCACTTTGCTCCAAAGTCACCGACTTTGTATGTTGTGAAGTAGTCCTGTGAGGAGTTACGTGGTAAGACATTGCCGCAGATCTACCACCCATTCTCAGATCTTCTCTTGAGATATGAAGGCATGCCTCATCATGGGTTGAACAAAGCGCTACATCTCCGGGAATGATAGCTAGCGTTTCTCCACCCTTATTCTAACCGGGAACCGCTCCGACCTTGCTCCTCTAGCCATTTATAGCGCTTCTTCTTCATATGACCCTCTATTCCACGGTGATGACATTTATATGTTGGTTTTACGCCATCGTGGATCTTCCCCTACTTTTGCCTCTCCCTTTGCCTCTACTACTTCGTTGTTGCTTCCCGTCTTTGTCTCCGCCGATTTTCCGTCACAAAGGCGTACGGGTCCGATCTGCCCCATGTCTTTTCTTCCGCCTCCTCATTGAATAGGGCATCCTTAACCATAGACATGGTAAGTTTGCTTTTCGGGGCGAATTGCCGGAGAGAAACAACTAGTGTTTCCCGGTATCGGGAAGTGGGCGAGAAGTAGGAGAGCCTCGCATTTCATCTCCAAGTGGCATCCCTCTGCAGGCGATAATTGGTTTACCAAGCTCGAACTCACTAGTATGCTCAGAATCAAGTTCCATTTTTCACTTCATGTTGACTAAGCGCCTCATTACCGGGGCCTTATTCCGAGCGGTCTTGGCCTGGTACATGTCCTCCAAACTCGAGAGGGCATATCGCGTCTGTCTCTCGTGCGACATGGTGAAAGACACTATGGTCAATCCATTGTCGGATCGACCAATAGATTTTTTATTCGACTTCTTCCACTTCGGTTGACTTGGAAGATCGGGGTTAACACCCTTTAGCTCTATGGGATCGAACAAATCTTTCTGATTGAGTAGATCTTCCATCAGGGGTTTCCATAACGTGTAATTAGTAGCATTGAGCATAATCATAGCTCCGGAAGATGATGTTGACTCATCCGTGGCCATTTTCACCTTCCAACAATTAGTTCACAAAGATAGAGATTGAATCTCACGAAACGGAGTATACCGTCACGTCAGGAATGGTAAAAAAAAGGTGGAATAGACACTGGGGTTAAAATTTCAATTTTCGAAAAACTTGGGATTGATTTGCAATTTTCTGAAAATATAGGGACCAAACTGAAATATCAAGAAGTTCAGGGGCCAATCTGTAATTTCTGAAAGTTCAGGGACCGTAATGAAATTTCAGAAAATTTTGGGATCAAAATGAAATTTCCAGAAAGTTTAGGGGTCAAAAAATGAAAAATACAAAACTCAGGGACTGAATTGTAATTAACCGGAAATTTGCATGCAGATATTACTGTTCATCGTCTTCTCCGAAATTCCGACAGCTCGTATGGCTTCGTCCGACGTCCGTTTTTCGATCCGAAAACACGTACAGACTCGTATCGACGAGAGGAATCCAATGGAATGCTGAAAATTGAGTTTTAACAAACTTTGTAAAACTCGAAATTTCAGACCTCTGCAACTTCCGGCGAGCACTCCGACGAGGCTCTGATACCACTTGTTAGGTATCACAGGATCATTATGAAACTAAATGGATGAATTTGAGAGAAAAATACCAATTCTATTTCACACAAGAATAGATTTACAGGGAGATTTACAAACTCAAACTCACAAAAAACTCTCAAAACTCACTCAATCTCTCAAGGATTGATTTTGATCACTCTCAAGGATCTCTCTATGATATTTCCACTTACAAGGGATGATTACAACTGAAGAATGAAGCACCTATTTATAGATGGATGTGGGAGGGGTAGGTGGTTGAAGCTTCAACAATGGTGGGCTTGTTGGGAAGCTTCCTACTTTCCTTGTCAAACTTGATCACCAACTCTTCAAAGATGGATGGCTTCTAGATGGAGGATGTGGCTGGAAACCTAAATTGAATTCTTCACCTGCCACAACCGCCTGATCCTTCACTTTCCCCACATAACCCGCCGCCCCTTTCCCACTCTCCGCCGCCGCATCCTTTGCGGCCACCGATTTTTCGCCGGCGGCCCTGATGGCCTCAACGGAGTTCTGCTGTGCCGTCGCCCTCAATTTCGAGATTTCTTCCAATGAAGGCTCGGATTGGCGGTGCGCTTTCTCGTGGCTACGAGGAGAAATGTGCTGTTCTTCTTCTTTGGCCTTTTCTGAAAGATGTTCGTAATGGGTTGCCATTTTCGGGACTCTGTCTTTCTCCACCATGGTGTCGCGTTCCTCTGTCACGCTCTCTCTTCTCAGTTGATCTGACGCCATTGCTGTGCAATTGAAACGCAATACAATACAATACAATAGTACCCTTTCTTGTTTCACTGTGTGTGTGATTTAATACGAGTATTGAAGCGAAAGAGATGCTACCAAAGAGGAATGTTAACTTAATTTGGAGATGGAGAAGGAGCGGTTGTGCAAATATTTAGGCGACGTGTCGGAGAATTGAGCGAAGTATAGTGAGTCAGCGGTTGAGATGTTCCTTTACTCTAACAACTGTCGCGGGGCGGAGCGAGGACAACTGATAAGGAGTGCCAAAAGTAGGGGTGTTAATCTTATCGTGTTTCGTGTTCGCGGGTCATATTCTGACACCGATATTATAGGTTTGACATGAACCCGTGTGTGACCCCAGGGGTTAGACTAGGGCTGGCAAATCGTTTGTGCCGGACCGTTATCGGGTCGGCACGAACACGTTAAAAGCACGAAAAACACGGCACGACACGATAAGCACGATAAGAAAAATTGTCAAATATTTTTAGGTGAACCCGTTTGGCCCGTTAAGCCCGTTAACAAATAAAACTTATGATTTTTTTTATATTCTTTATATTCAATACCTAAAACATATATTCTAATAAATTTTTAATAAAAATAGTTAAGTAAAAATAATCAATTATTATTAAATTACCCATACAAATAATTAATTATTCATAATTAAAAAATTATCGTGTCTTATTGTGCCTTATTGTGTTTATCGTGTCAACCTATAACAACTCAATTTTTATCGTGCCTTATCGTGCCAGTCCGATAGCGGCCCGAACCCGATAAGCCTTGACCCAAACCCTATAATTTCGTGCCGTGTTCGTGTCGGTCAATCGTGTTGTACCTTAAATTGTTACCTCTATGTTAGACTAGTGGAGCTTGAAGTTGCAATTAACTTTTCAGGTTATGGATTCAAACATTGACAATATAGTCTGACGGAAGTGTGAAATATGTGCCCATGATTGGGGTGTGGAGATACTTTGGGTCGACCAAAAAAAAAAAAGACTAAACTTAACAGGTGTGTCAAAATTGGCCTATTATTGCTGGAATATTGAAAAACCATCGATCTTAGCACATGGTTCACACGTGATCCCTAAAAATTAGGAATTTTTTGATTTCCGGCTATTTTTGTGTCACATGACATATATTAATCCACATTAGTCCTAAAATTCCAATTGTTGATGATATGGATTACAGCCTTCCATGGGCTCATGGCCCATATTACCCAAAAATGGCCGGAAAAAAAATCTCCAATTCGAGGGGATCACTTGTGAGTCTCATGTTAATTTCTGGTGGTTTTGAACAATTCCGGTAACAATGGGACTAAAATTGAGCAATTACTACTAATTGAATAGTCTTTGAATATTCCCTTTATTTTATAACTAACATGACCAAGTTCAAAATTTAAAACTGAACAGGACTAATATTGGCACACTCCTTAAGTTACAGGACCAAATTTGCAATTTTGCCATTGAAGATGCTACTGAATCGGGTAGCACCCAACTCCATTGCAATTTGAACGTCCTATTTTATTTTATTTTTACAAAAAAAGACATGCACATATCCAAATCAAAGTTGAGTTGGGTGCTATCCAATTGGATAGTATCTAATTAGCGGTCATGTAGATGCTATACGGTATTATCCATGTTATGTTCAAGAAAAATCGCATACAATATGCACATACCTACGAAAATAAATATCGCTTTTGTTAATTATAAAAAATAAACGTTCACAATTGTTTTAAGACCCGTTGTCTTAACATTTACTACAATATTCCGCTATGTGAAAGAGTAGAGGATGGGACACATGCACTCATATGGGATCGAACTCGCGTCAATCACCCCAATAAAGTAATAGCACAAGCCTCTATCAATAAAGTACAAGATTGATCTAATTTCTATAAGCGGATTTGAATCCATTAACTTTTTTATAAAAATAGTGAACGGTCTAGTAGATGCTACTCCATGAGGAATATACCAGATGTAATATTTACCGTAGATTTACATACAATACACGTCTACTATGTGTGATTGTCTGTGAATTTGTATTTATCTACAATAAATCTACGGTAGTTATTCACATGGAGTATTTCTATGGGTGTAGCATAGATAAAACCTGAGAGCAGAGGCGGATCTATGAGTTGCTAGCACTGGGCTCAAGCCCAGTGCATATTTTCATTAAATTCCTTTTTAATACTACAATTTATATGTTATTCATAATTAGCCCACCCCAAAATTCAACTAAAAACTCAAGTCCACCTCAAAATTTAAATTCATTTTAAAAATCAAGAATAAAGAACTTAAAACTTTTGTGTTATCATGATGGCTTTGATGATATAATTTAATATATTTTTGATCTCTATACACTATTTTTTGGTCCTTAATTTATAATCAGTACACTTATCATGTCATTACTTTTATTATTTTAAAATGTACTTAACTATTTGTATTGATAAATTATGAGAATATGTATAATAAGGTCAAACATATTTAAAAAAATCGTATGTTTAAAGGCCCGAACGATTTGTCTCCCCTAAATGTCATTATCAGATATGGAAACGGAAAATTATCTATTTTTTAAAAATAAAAAGTTATCTATTTTTTTAGACCTTTTTATATTTAATTATTGGCTTCTTGTTGTTTTGTGAAGAAAACAAATAATATTGAGAATATGATATGTGCATTTGATTGCTAATATAAAAATATCACTATGTTTTTTTCTCCAAGGAAGTAGTTTATACTCTTTATTGAGAAATAATATAGAATTGTAATTATTTATTATATATATAATATATTTTCTATATATATATATGTATATATATATAATTTTTTTAGAAAAAAAATTTACTTATTAGCCTACCCTACTACTAATTCCTGGATCCGCCACTGCCTGAGAGAACTGATGAGGATTTACTGAATTTACGCTATGAGTGTTATAAGTCTAGATCTTCTATAATTTTACAATAGGTACCTAATTAGTCCCTCCAAAAAGAAAACAATAATAATCAAACAACACAACTTGAGAATCATCAATTTCGTCAATTAATTTAGGCAAAACCTTTGGTGCCAAAAGAATGAGCTAGTTTACAATTGAATCACCACCACCACCTCGTCTCATTCTTATTTATCTACTCGCACAACAAATATGAAACAAAAGAAAATCCCTAAGATCAAACAATGAACAACATTATCTCCCTCAATAATCATTCATTTTTGAACTTTCAACTGAAAAGGGCTGAATAGAGCAGCAGATTCCAGGTATCGGGGACCCCCGGCAGGCACCAGTGGCTACAATCCAAGCCATTGTGCCTGCTATAATAAGTTGGATGACCATCTTTTCTGTACTGAGAAAGCAATGTGATGTCGAGCAGGTAAACAGGCTTCTTTATTCTGCTCAACACTTTGTTCACTACAACTGATGCTGATGGAGTCCCTGCTGGATACTTTATTCCAAAGTATGGTTGTGTCTCACTTTTGCATGATTTTGATGCTGCATTCCAATCCCTTCCACTATAGTTTTTTAATGAGTACACGTATCGATTGATGTAAAAAAGGGATAATTACAATAAACCCCTGAGGTTTGGACTAATTACAAAAATAAACCGGAGATTTTTGAAATTTACAAACAGCCACTTGAGGTCTGATTATATCTTATAATTGAAGGGTAATGGTAATATTTCTATAAATGTCAGGAGGGTTTTGAAATATTTTTTTATTATGAATAGATAAATGTAAAAAGAATCAGACCTCAATCGGGTTTTGTAATTTTCAAAAAAACTTTTAAATTTTTGTAATTAGCCCAAATCTCAGGGGTTTATTGTAATTATCCCAAAAAAATTTATGTACATCATCTGTCCCAAGTTGTAATGTGGAAATTGTATACGAACGTTCAAAAGAATTAATTGCTTACTCATAATGTGTGGGGGAAATTCCTTGGAAGAAGACTTTGGTTTTGGAGGGATCCACATTTCGGTTGATCCATCTTGCCCATGTCGTCAACCCTTTGTAGTATGCTATCAAACGATTCATATCTTTGTACAATTTACCACCTTCTTCCATGTAATCCCATCTAAAAAACAGAGGAAATTAAATTATACAAAATTAAAATAAAGGCTTAATCACAAAATTGGTCCCGTGATTATAGGGGCTAAAAATTTTTGTCATGTAAATATTTTACGTTCCGTATGATTTTTTTTTTTGGCAATTTTGATACGTTTTGTGCAATTTTGGGTTCCACAAATTCTGATTTGTACGATTTTGGTCCAAACTTGGTGTTTCAATATTTTATTTGTTCCCACGATACTTTTGTCCTTTAGCCCCTATGATTGTTATAATTAAGTTACATGGTTGGAATTGCTATTTTGACTAAAGGATAAAATCGTCAAGTACTGAAACTGCAACATAAGAAGTTACAGGTCTAAGAGTGTCAATCCGTAAAAGTTACATTACTAAAATTGCAATTAAGCCTAAAATAAAAACTAAATTTTTATTTTTAAATAACAATTCAACCATTTTGGCTGATGAGATATAGAATCAAGTAAGCATTGCATTCCTAAGTTTTCCTTGCATAATTTTACGGTGGATATATGGGACTAATTTTTGTCGATCATTCTTACAAGAAAATAAAATATGGCACTACGTAAAAATATTTATAAGGGCACAAATTTGAAAAAGAATATAATCGGAATATAACATGATTTTTTTTTTTTTGTAAAATAATGTGCATCAA
This sequence comes from Rehmannia glutinosa, assembly GCA_016081115.2. NCBI lineage: Eukaryota > Viridiplantae > Streptophyta > Magnoliopsida > Lamiales > Orobanchaceae > Rehmannia > Rehmannia glutinosa. The sequence continues at coordinate 192,381 of JABTTQ020001162.1, forward strand.
GACTTACGGTTGTGATCTTCCAGTATGTGTCCACCAATGCCACGAGTTGAAAATCAACATGTCCATTCCTCTCCATGAATTCCCATTCCGGATGGAATCAAGCTTTAAAACTCTACCCACCTTTTGGTTTTCTATGTCAACTAGGTATGGAGTGCGATAAAGTAGTAATCTAACTCCATAATCCTGAATTGAAAAAAGTAGGCTGGACAATCAAGTTCATAAAACTAGGATAATATCAGCACAATCCAACGAAGAAGAAGCAAATTTGTCAACTTATACATGGCCCAAAAGTTATAATCACTTGTACAAAATTTTTATTTCACATTTTATAAGGGTGTTGCATCCAAAAACCATCCCCAATTGTATATTACTGTAATCACTTGAAAATCGAGGAATGATACAAAACCAGCCAAAATCCATATACAATCTCATCTTAAAGACAAAAAGGAAAGTAAATTATAGAAAGACCACAAATGCCCCTACATCCTCAATAGCTCACAATTGAGGAATCCGTAACCAAATCATTTTTGTTGTCGGTCATTTAATTAGTTCAACTGCTACTTTTGACCAATCTAATACAAATTATCAATATTTTTATTATATTATATATTATATAAAATAATAATATAATATAATATAATATAATAAATTATTAATATAATATAATAAATTGAATTATTAGTACCACGAGCTTAATATTGTTCACTTTTATTTTTTTAGTATTGTTCACTCTTTGTAAAGGTGTTGACCGGAATTCGAACTCATTATCTTTCAACTTTTTTGAAATTTATCTCTTCTCTGCAGCCAGTACTCCCAACGTATTAGAAAAATATTAAATTATTTGTACAAAATTTTAAAGGTGGAGAAAGGATAAATAAACCACCTAACAAACATAAATAACAAAGTCCGCAATTCAAGTAGCTACATATATATAATCACATACTAAAATTTAAACTTTCTAAATACAAAAAACTGCCAATTTTTAGTCAGTGTTATCGGATTTTCATATAATCAAATGGATAGAACTTCCAATCCAATTTAAAAACATTACTTCTCATTTCAATAGTGGATAATTAGCACATATTATGGACTATACAAGTTTGGTGGCCCTCGTGAACAATCAATATCAATTAGGCATAGTCATGGTTGTTGTTTTCGGCCAAACCCCACTTGTCTATGTGGGGGGCTCCTACCATCCCCATGTGTGTGGAACAATGTAACATTAAAAAATGTGTACACATGCACTACTCCTAATTTGTGATCATTGTAAACTCCCTCCACTTATTCTTGTATGCAATTTGAAATATTGTTACAAGTCCGGAATATTGGTCGATGAGGCTAAATTTAAATAGTAAAGTAGTTTTTTTTTAATTTAAGTTTTTAAATTTGAATTTCACTATATTAAATGTGAAAGTTTATCTATTTCCATGGTAGGTGGTAACTCTACATCGTAACTACAAAAAATAATAATCGATTATTGGGGCAAAGATTGGACTTGGGCAGTCATTAATTTCTGTCTATTTTTATGTTTTAATTCGACTTGAGGACGTCATTTATCGATCCCCAAAGTCCTTTTCTTGTGAACTTTTTATTTGCTATTCAAATTATGTTATCTTGATTTGATCATATAGGCCGCAATCATGGAGCATGATGCACATTTTTTTCATTTTGGGGTGAATTGTCAAACTAACATGAATAGGAAATGATGCTTATTTGCTTTTATGATGACTTCCTCACGTTCCCGCTTAGTTTTTTTTTTTTTTAATAACTTCGGAATATATAAAAATAAACATTCCCGCTTAGTTGATATGGGGTTTTTTTCTCTTTTGTTTTTGATCGGTTATATGGGGTTTTTTCTTTTAACTACTTTTGGGTGTGTACATGTTAAATTCTTCCAACTTGATGCAATAGTTTGCAAACCACGCTAACTATATAAACCACATTGAGCAATCCCTATGTGACAGATTAGACCAAGTGGTATAGAGGTAAGGATTTGATTATTTAAACTTGATACTTAATAGAGTAAAATCAGTAAATTTAAGATAAAATTACTATCATATTCAAAGTTCACATTTTGGTTTTATTTTTTAGAGTATCTCCAACACGGGATGCAAAATGGCGCCGAGCGTCAATTAGCTCCTCCAACATTGCACCAATATAGGCGCTACTTTGGCATTTGCTACGGTGTAGCATAAATGGTTTTGCACTATTGTTTGGTTTTAATTTTTTGGTTTTCTTTATTTAATTTGTTTTGGGTTTATTTAACTTTAAATATTACTATTAATGTTATATTTCAGTTGAACTAATAAAAATAATACTAAAATTAATTCAATGATATGTGATAATTTTTTAAATAATATAATATGTAATTTTATGAATTATTATTCAATTTTGCATTAATTTCATTAAATTTAATTTTTTTTGTTTAAAACATTTAATAAACATTATGTTCAAAAAAATTATTTATTTAATGTTTTTATCCATTATAATGTAAAAATTCAATATTAATATTAAAAAATTAAAAGAAAGAATCTTATAAAATATTTTTTTAGGGCAAAGAGTAGTGTAAACTGCTAGAAATAAAATGCACTAAAATAGTGCAAATTCTCCGTCAAAGTATAATATGGAGATGGTGTTAGCTCCTCTTCTCAGCATTTTATTCTATTTTGGAATAATGATTAATGCAGCCGTCTAAATGTAAAAACAAGCTGCATGAAAGAAAAATGTGCTGCCGCCCGACTTTAATGAAAGTGGGTTTTTCCATCAGCGACTTTATAAAAGTGGTTTGTGGGCCTTTGTTCTCATTACAGTTATCACCTAAAAGTTTCAAACAAATGTTCATCACCACCTAATTAAAGGAATAAACCCCCAACCCCACCCACCAAATGGCAATACCTATTTTCAATTCCTTGGCCCTTCCCTGATCTGACAAAAGTAAATTCTAGAATCAAATTTGAATTCAATATTAATATTATAATATTACCTTCTTCTCAAATTGTCGAGTTAGAAGAATCGAACCTCTGAAATATTTAATTTTAATCATATCCTGTCGAGTATTAATTTCGTTAAAAATATTTTCTCTTTCTAGTCATTACTCCAAGTCATGACACCATAATTGATGGGAAAAAAGCAAAGAGATGGGAAAAGTGAAAGTAGCAGAATTGAGACAAAAACACATATATATCAGAAATTAATGAATACGCATTAAAAACTTTACCTTCCCAAAAGTTAAAAAAGGGACAAGAATAACACAGGCATGCACCTTACAGAACCATCATTTTTGGACAAGTTTTTAATCAAAGTAGTTAAAAATTTAAGTGGGGGGCAGCAAATAAAAGTCATAGAATTTTTGTAATTGTTAGTTAAGAAAATTGTGATGTAACATTATTTTTTACCAAACACAACAGTATAGACAGAGAAGTGATTAAAATGAAAAAACAGAGATGTGCAAGAAGAAAATGCATTTTATAGAGTTAAGGGTACTACTTATTAGTGAAGGGGTCCGGGTTCGGTTCTATGCAACAATAGGGCCGAATTTAAAAAAAAAATAAAAAAAAAGAAGTATGAAGTTAAAAGTTACCAGGAATATGAGTTCAGCTAATCCTTCTCTTTTAATAAGTGAAGTTCTGGCCTTTGGCACCCATGAATGAATCATGCAACTCAGTGACTGCCACATGTTAAAACTCAGTGAGTCACCCACAAACATTATCTTTTTCCCCCTAAATTTCTCCAAGAAAGCCAACCCATTAAACCTGCGAATCACACAATAATTTCAAACCCATTAAAAAGAAAATTTGCACCCCTGTTACACACACACACGCAGGTACACGTGTTTGTGTGTGTGTAGCCAAAGGAGGTAATTAATAGTACCTTTGTAAGTTGCATGAGAAAGGCTGCCATCTATACTTGAGGTACATTGTATCAGGTCTCTTGTACTTGAGACAGTTGAATTCATCATCTATGAAGGGACATGTTGAGAAATCATAGAGGGGATATGAGGCATCATAAACCCATTTTCCTCGGAATATGTTACAGCCACCGCCGGCGAGTTTTCTGGCGGCGGAGACGCTGGCATTGAGGTGGTGCTCAGCCTCTTGCACCGCCGCCCTTGCCTGGTGGTGTGATAAAAAAAACAGGGCTGAGATAAAAAGGGCTTTGAAAAGAAGCCCCATTTTAATTCGTGGAATAAAGTTAAAAGGTTTGAATTTTGAACAAAATTTACTCGTATTATATAGTAGTACTAAAGTGAGAGGTGTTTGGTGTGTGGGGCGGGGTGGGGTGGGGTAAGAGGGGGTAGCTGAAAATGTACACTTCCACGAACCACAAAAATATAGTCCTAATTGTACGACGACGACCTGCCGGAATTTATGAAATTTTAGATGACTTGATTTGTTGTTGCACATGTGGGGTTAGATGTGTTAACGAGTCGAATCGAACATAGTATTGTTCAAACTTATTTGGAATTTTGGATTTAATTCAGTTTAAAATTATGTTTGAGGTTTGATATCGAATCGAGTTCAAACGAATTTTAATTGTAAAACCAATCGAATTGAGTTCGAGTAGCGATATTTTAAGACATGTTTTACTTTTTTTTACTAATTGATTCGAACTCGACATGAGCTTTACGTATTATCGAACAAAAAAATGTGTTCATGCTTGGTTTTTTATGTTGACGAATTACTGAGTTCAAACTAACTTTTAACGATCGATCTTGAATCGAGTAATTTGGTTTGTTTCAGCCATACATGGGGTGGATCATTAAGGGTGCGATTGGATGTTTTCCATTCCATTCGTTTTCATTTTTAAAGTAAATAGTTGTGAAATGATATTTTTTTGAAAGCAGTGATTTTTTTAGAGTGTGATTGAGTGTAAGATGAAAATGTGATGATAATAGTTGATGTAATGATTTATTTTAATAAAATACTGATTGAGTGTGATTGATTATTTGAAAATTAAGAGTGTAAAAAGTATTTTGTGATGTAATTGTGTAATTATGATAATTGATGGTGATGTTATTTTTAGTGAAATAATAAATTGGTTTGATTGATGATTGGAAAAATGAAAATGGGTGAATATATAGTGTAATTTTTGAAAAATTACAACCAACCACATTTTGGGTCAAAAATATTTTTTGATGGAAAATTTTGTGAAATTTTTTGACTTCCAATCACAACCTAAACAACTCCGAAATTTCATTTTGATTTGATTTTTTCATAGGTTTCTTGCGAATATTTCAATTAATAGATTTTTTTTTTGTATATCATTGGCTCCATATAATATAAGGGCAATTAGTAAATGGAATATATAATTAGATCGGATCTAGTGTGAAGAAGCCCATCATGTGGCAATAGCTGTGACATAGTACAGTAACATTTGCCAGGTGCCTCTTGGGAACACATCCCATGTTCTCATTAAAATTGCCTCTGGTAATGTTTTTAAATATTAAGAAACGAAACATACAAATGTTACACTATGTTACTGGTCGCCGCTATAAAATATTGGAATAATTAATCAATCGGTCTAATGAATTATTTGAATTTTTTACACAATGTACGATAAATATTATTTGATGCAGTTGGGACACGTTTAAGCCTTATCTTGAAAACACACTGTTAGCATGTAATTGGAATTTGGAGCATCCGTTGTCGAAAGAATTACGTAATGTGCTTATGGACAAAAGATTAATTAAATAGGAAGTTCAGTGTATATCTTTCTAACTTGGTAATGGAAACCAAAGTAGAAAAATTGAAAAAATACTCGTATGTTAAAGCTACACGGTTTGTTTGATGAGTTTATAATTAGTCTAAAATGAACCTTTACATGCAATTATAAAAGCTTTACATGCTCACCTTGTGATTTCTCATAGGCACATTTAAATTTCAAGAGAGAGATTACATCAGGAACGGAGCTAGACACTTCATGTTGGATGGCTAATTAATTTTTGGGGCTAAAGTACTAAAAAAATAAATTCTTAAGTACTAAAACTAATATTTAAACACAAAATATATTGATATTAATTAAGTTTTGTAAAAATTTTGGGCTAAAGCCCCCCATATGACACTAGAAGGGGATGCCCCTGGATTACAGATATCATGTATTAGCCTAATAAGATATACAAGCCTATATATGACGAGGCTCAAATCACATCAATAGTCCATGTGGCTCATGTTCTACAATATAAAAGAGGGAAAAATATATACCTCCTTCATTAATTCTTATTTACAAGGTATTTGCTAATTAAATTTCTAACTTTAAGTTTACTTTTGTTTATATAGACACTTGTTAACTTATGAATCAGAAGAATTTCTTGGAATACTTTTATCAACCCTTAGGTCCCGTATGTTCCTGTTGGGTCATCACATGGTGTGACAACAATTGTCTTGTAGTAGTAGATTGGGAGCATGTAAGTCATAATTGAACTTGTATATATTTGCACATATACATATAACTTTAAGGGTATGCATCTCGCCGTCTCCCTAACACCAATTGATTATTCTATCGTGTAAACCTAATCGCTATAACAATGACTTGAAATACGGGATACTTTAAATGACAAAAAGATATTCACGTCACATTTATAATATGGATTTTGCAGAGGAAGCTTGTGGTTTCCTTTACATAATTTCCTATTCATTGTTACTCTAACTTGGGGATTTTCTATAATATAACAAACCATAGCCACCTAGGTTTTTTATTTTTCAAATTATGCCTTCTTTGGTATAATTGGTTTGTTTTTGGCATATATCTGTCTATATCTATATCTATATATTATCTTAAAAGTGTGAATGTTTCTTCCAATTTTTGATTGGACAAAAATATCCTTTACACATAGTAAAATTTTAGGACAACTAAGTAATTTGATATTTATATTTATCTTCTATTTGTTCAATTATAAAACAATGTGACCTTTTATATTCTACATTTTAAAAGTTTTTATTCTTTCAACTATAACTCTTAATATATTTTAAATTTTCAAATAATATTAGCTTCTTATTAAACTAGATTTCGAGAGCTTCAGAACCATGTGTCATAAGCATATATAAGGAGTTCACATGAGAAACTTTTAATATTATAAAGTTCAACACTATGAAAAAATTAAGAATTTATATTTTTCTATAGTTTTGTTATTTATTTAATCTTTTTTGTTTAATTATATGAGAGATGTTCATTATAGCCAAAAAAACAATTCTGAATCTGAAAATATCTTTTTCAATCATAACGCTAAGAATACTTAAAATTTCTTATAAAATCAATTTCAAATTTAAACTATGTTTCAAAATCTTCAATTATATGTTCTAAACATATACACAAGTCGTTATAGAAGAAAATTTTAACTATTTAACTTTTAATATGATGCAAAATTATATATTTTTTATTTTCTCAATAATTAAATATGTCTGTTATAATTATAAGAAAAAAATCAAATTACAATATACATGATAAGAAAAAATAAAATAGAAAATATTTTAGGTGGTTTTGATGCTAAACAAAAAATAGAGAACTTTATGGTTGAAAAATTCTCCCTCAATTAGTAATGCGCAATTTAAAAATTAATTTATTGATGGTTGTTAAAGAAATAATATTGAAAACAAGAGAATTTCATATTTTATTTTTATTGTAATTTCATGTATATTTTATTTCAATTAGCCATATAAGTAAAATAAAAAGTACAAAATAAAAGGAATAAGATTAACATGAAAAAAGCGAAAAAGAACCAAAACAAGTTTGTCGCGACAAAAACGTTACGTTTTAAATTTTAACTATATGTGTTAATATGACTTTTACTTAATTTTCTATATAAAATATTATAAGTTTTAGTTTATAATTATTATTTATTAATATATTATGATTTCAATCTTTCGATTATTTTATATTCTATAACTTTTAAGAACAAGTGCAAAAAAGTGTTAAAAGTTGTATATATAAATTTATAAAAAAAAAAAAACAAAGAAGACAACATAAAAAAAAATCCATGTGTATTAAATTGATATTTGTGATAAAACTTAAATGTCGTTTGGAAATTACACCCTTAAAAATTATAAGTTTAAAAATCAATATGATACACATTATAATGAAAACGTATACCAAAATAATTAAATTTTAATAAAATATGTGGAAGAGTGAAACATGAGCTAAAATTGGATTAGTCTAAAAGATCATATGTGCAATGCAAAAGAAAAAATAAATATTCATTTATTATGTAACAATTTGACTACTGAGAAAGTAATTATATATTAGTTCAAGTAGTAACATAACATTCATAAAAACTAAGTAAATGAAATAATTACAACAAATAAGAGTGAAAACTAAGAATAAAAAATATTCAAAACTAAATGGTTATACTAGACATTAATGAGTTGAGATTGATCTAAATAATTTTGAGGTTTAGTCTCACATATATAGATAGTTTAGTATTAAACCAAATGAAACATATTATAAAGATTTGAAAGAATAAAATTAAATAGTTAAAAAAATATGTGGGTCATAGCTGGGAAATCTAAAGAAAAATTAAATGGCTTTCATATAATATGTATAATTTGATATTTTCGATAAAATCTCAGTTCATTTAAAAACACACCTTTATGACTTATAAATATTCAAGCACAAAGACAATTATTATAAAATTTGGTACAAATTATTTAAATTTTTACAAAATCAAATATTATAAAAAACTTGAAAACAAGAATCAGAATGGAAAGTCACTGTAATTTAAGAACTATTAATCTTTGACATAAATATCAAACTATTACATATTAAATAAGTTTAGTTTATTTATTTTTCTACAAAATTTCATGTTAATTTAGGTACCAATATAATAATCAAAATATTCAAAATAATATTTATGTATCAAATTTATTGTGTTAAACTATATATAATAATAAATTGAAGTGAAGTGACCATGTTTAGTGCCAAGTAATATGAATTTTCCGGGCATAAGGAGGTGGAAGAGAATAGTTAGGGGGGTGTTAACACTTTATATCTAAATTTTTGGCAACTATATTTTCTTATTTGATCAAAAAGTCAATCTACATTTTAAATAAAGATTAAAGTACTATATACTATTTTCTCAATAAATGCACTAAAAATGGATTGGTAAATATACTTTACAACAAATAATATGATTTTGTAAACGAGATTAAATGAGATCAATTTTAAATTTATAGTTTCTTCAAACAAATATAGATTGGTTTCAGTATATTAAGAATAATTGCAATTTTCATAACTATACGACTCAGAAGATTTACAACTATGTAAATATTAATATAACCAAAATAGCCAAATTCAAATGCAAGTACAAACTCTAATAGTATAAAGTATCTTTCTAAAACTTTATGAAATTTAAAAAACTATATTAGTTTTTAGTTTATTATGTATAACTTTTAAAAACACAAGTGAATGCAAAAAGAAATTCAAACATAAAAGTTAATTAGTATTATATTTAATTATTGAAGATTGACACGTGAAAATTGTTAACTTTTTTTTTTCTTTCATAAGACTGTCTTTGATTTTATTAGTTATGAAATAAAGATATTTTTTGTGCAATTGAATAGAGTTTCAAAGCTCATATTTCGACTTATCACTTTTTCATAGATTTATTTAATACCTAACGGTCGATGAAAATAATGGATTAATTTTTTTATATATTATGTTAATGTTTATTATTTCTAAGACACTGGAAATAAGAAGACTACAAACTTTAAGTTTAAGTGTTAATGATAAAATATTGATTTTGTTACTAGAATGAAAATAATATATGAATTTTGTTTACATATATATTATATTGTAATTTTTTTTTGCATTTCTTTAATCGAAGAACTGAGATAAAATAAAAGAAGTAAGCGCATGAAGTATAAGAATTTGACTAACATTTATTTTATTTTATTTTAATTGAATAACAATAACAAATAAAATGATGATATTATGATGGATTTTGGTATAATATTTAATTAATTATATTTTTATTAATGCGGTAACTTGCATATGATTTACTAATCATTATCTTATGATTTATAAGCTAAATTATTTGTCTCATTATGTAAAATGCATCCAATGCTAAAAGAATTCGAAAATCATGTAAGAGAGAAGACTTTTTTTTGCCATAACAATGAAATAAAAGACTGATGAATGTGATTGTAAGCTAATATAAAACTTATTTCGTTGTTATACTAATTGTAAATTTTTTGTGGGATTGAGTTCTTTAAAATGATTATTTAACAATTCATATCGATCTATAATAAAAGTAAAGCAATATATATTAAATACTATGTAATATTTAAATTTAATTAATATTTATTTCACTTTTTAATATTTTAATATTAAACTATAAAATTAATTTAATAAAGTCATGTGGATCACGTGCGACGCACGTGTTTCTTACTAGTAGCTTGAAATAGGTTTAAAAGGGAAATTAAACCAAATATTTTTAGTGAGGGATAAAATTTAAAACCAAATATTTTTAGTGGGGGATAAATCTCGAACCAGTTTGCCCTCCGAAAGATCGATCAGGTGACAAATTAAATTCCCCATGGAACTTGTCGCTGGAAATAAAAACCAGGACAATATGCAAAAACATAAATTACTGTTGGGGATGGTATGCTATTTCTTCATTATTAGAGGGTTTACTCTAAAATGTGTTCTTTGGGCTTTATCTGTGTTGATAAGAGTAATTAAATGTAGGGCCCTGGCTCTAAGAGTAATATATGCTCAATTGCTCATTTGCCCATGGAGGCATGGAGTAAGAGTCCAAAAAAAATGGCTTGACTTTTCCCACAAAAAGCCTAAGGTACTTGCCAAACGGCCCACAAGACAAAACTGCGTAGTAGATACGTTGGTATTTTAATTTGAGATGCAAAATTGAAAGGCACTTGATTAAGACCTTATGATTAGAGATTGATATTCCTTGATTTGCACTTTACGTTCCTTTTCAGGAATATCACTTTCTCTAGGGTTTGTTTTAATAATAAAGAAAAGTATATCCCATGCTACTTTCGACAGTGGGCCCATTTTTTTTTTTTTTAAATTTTGATGAGTGGATTTGCTTGGTTGAAAAATATGAAGTTTGATTTATAATTGTTTCAGATCGTTATATTGATTATGTATGTTATTATTAGAAGGGATAATTAAAAAAAACCATGAAATTTGGGCTAATTAAAGAAATAAGAGACTTTTGAAATTACAAAAAGGAAAAAATTATTGAGAAATTTGGGCTAATTAAAGAAATAAGAGACTTTTGAAATTACAAAAAGGAAAAATTATTGAGGTTTGATTCCGTCTTATATTTTCTGTTTCATAAACAAAAAAAATATTTAGAAAAAATTCCCCTGACATTATAAAAAATAATTAGAGTTACCTCTTTAAATTTCAGACAAAATCAAACCTCGAAATTTGAATATATATGAAAATGGAAGTACATTTTTTGATATAATTTAAAAAATAATTGGTGTCAAATTCGATGATGTTAATGGTATGTTTGGTTAGTAACTGGGGAAAGTCTTGGGGACAGAGAAGTTTGATGTGATGTATTGAGAAATGTAATGTATGTTTGGTTGGTGATTGGGGAAGAAATATTTCTGGAGAAGCTAAACAACATACCCTAAGTTTTTGAACTATCTATAATTACTATTTGATTCTTTCCTATCACATTACATAAGACTTCGTACTAAATATTTGAGGAAATAAATAATAACTTCGGTATATTAGTTGTGATGGCCCGTTTTAGTCAACGACATGTTTCGTGACTCGGATTGAAATAGAATAAGAAAATAAGTGGAAATAGAGTGAAACTGGAATTAAAGTGTATCTCATTGATTAGGACCGAGATGGAACTCAAGTCGGTTACCAGCAAGGTGTATTAATTACAGTACATTTGTTACAGCTACCAAAACTCCCCTCATTCTCGTAAATAAGTCATATTTATACTAATATAGTGTGATAGCAATCATTACATTTACACTGAGAGTGGGAGACTTGTTAGTTGTTACTTTCTTGTCTTGCATGACTTGCATAGTTGACAACATTATTATTATTAGTTATTTTGTTGTCTTGACAAGGTCTTGAATCTTGATATGTGGCGTTTTTGTCTACCACTTAAATTCTTCTCGGTCGTCGATGACTTCTCCGGCTCGTCTTGTTAAACTCTGTTTAATAAGGATCCTAGTCATCTTGACCAAGTAGGCTACTCAGGCTTGACTTAGGGATATCCTAGTCAGACGACTGAGTTGGCATTTTGGTTCCCAATTGGCTCCATATGGCCCAATCCTTGCCACCTCTACTCGGCCATCAACAAATTGTATTTAACATGCAATTTTTATGAGTTTTGATTTTTCTCTTTTTAATCTTCGCTTAGTATCTAAAAAATTTTAAGTAAAAAGTCTTTGATTTAAATTCCTCAATATTACTTATTTGTATTTATGTAACAAATAATTAGTTATTAATACTTGTATTTAACTTGTTGGTTGTTACTAATACTTTGACGCATTAATGTAATTAATCCAAAAAACAAGAAAATAGGGTGGTTTGGTAATCAGATTACACTTCTAAGCAACAAAATACTTTAAATCATATAGTAATAAAGGTTCCCCATTTTATTTTATTTTTTGGATGAAGAGTAATAAAGGTTCTTCTTTAAGTTTATGGAGGTCATAATGTCAAGTGAAGAGGCTTTTCGTATTGGGCTGCATGGGCCATCTCATACTATTTTTTCGTGGGTTAGGAAAAATGGCCCACTTGCGAGGGCAATGCTGTAGCTGTTGTGGACGTCACTTGAAGAACAAGCATATTACAAATTGACATTATAATTATTTGGCTTTATGCTTTTGTCCTCCCCCTTTGTCAATTATGATAGTAACATATCACAAAAGGATATTTGGCGATATTCACCTAACTTTAAATAATTAGGGATTGAAGTATTCGCAGCCATCCTCAATCATGGGCTACTTTATTTCTATGGCAAAATTATGAAGAAAGAATATTCAATTGTGGATTAGTTGGCCTAAAAAGTGTTGTATGTACTTTTCAAACTATTAAAGTTTTTGGAACCTCAACAACCTTTCTTTTTTTTAATTTTTTATAATTATAGTTCCATGCCACTTACTAGTCCATTGGGTAACAACCAGTCCCTCAAGACCCCCAGTTAAATCGAGGGATGTGCACTAACGGCAAAGATCTAAGAGAGAGGACCACAAGACGCAAACCCCAGAACAACCCCATATTTCAGCCAAGAACTCCCCTACACGGGATTCAAACCTGCGTTGCCCGGGAAAGAGTTCCCACATCACCTTAGGCTTTATCACTACTGTATGCCGGGGCTCAACAGCTTTACTTGTCACTTGATGTTGTGGATGCAGATGAAGTTGTTGATAGCTTCCATTGATAAACAAAGATTATTATCCTCTGATCACTTGAATCTTACAAACTATGGTTATCCAGAAAGCTCTAATTTTAACAAAAGGAAATGTTTTTTCTCCTTTTTATAGGGGTATATAACTTTAGTTTAGGAAGTTTTATATAAACTAAGTGCAGTCATCTATTGTGTTTGTCTCTACCACGTAAATATGGATGGAGATCACATATAAAACCTATTTGTGTTAGGATTAGTTACAATAAATACCCTTAAGGTTCTGCCTAAGAGGTGGTATTTGTCAAGTAATACAAATTTTAAAGGAGTGTTTGTAATACCTTGACGGAGTTTTTTAATTTTGAAAGGGAACTGGATTTTTTGTAATAAGGCTAAAGCTTAGGATAGTTCTTGTAATTTATCCTGTTATAAGAAAAATTAAAATTACTATCATTGTTAGATGGGTTCCCATTGCATCTATTATTAATAGACACTGTATTTCAAAATTGATAAGAGTCGTAAATTAATTGCCAAGTCAAAAAAAAAAAAAAAAAAAACCATGTTTCCTCCATGGTGGTTTTGTAACAGAAATAGTAAGCTAGAAAGATTGGTAAAATGCAACTATTCAAGTCAACTTTGAATTAATGCTACATACAATGCAATCTATTATTTTCAGAGAAAGGCAAAGAAATGGAGATCAATCCAAAGACTGAAAATCAATCAAGCCATTACTTAAAGGCAAAAACTTGCGTGAGACGGTCTCACGGATTTAGATCCATGAGACGGAGCTCTTACACAAAGTTTTAAAGTTTTTTTTTTCAAATTTTATTTTTCTTAGGGTTTATATTTGTTTTTTTAGGGTTTATTTTGTTTCTTGAGTTTATTTTTAATTGATTTGGGTTTTTAGAATTTTTAGTTTTTTTAGGGTTTATTTTTTATTTTTTGGGTTTATTTTTATTTTTCGGGTTTATTCTTCATGGTTCATGTTTTTAGGGTTTATTTTTGTTTTTTCATGGTTCATTATTATTTTTAAATTTATTTTCATGGTTCATGTTTTCAAGACGGAGCCTTTAGGAGGTCCGTCTCACGGATTTAGATCCGTGAGACCGTCTCACAAGAGACTTGCTCTTACTTAAATATGTCTTCAAGATCTCATACCTTTTGTTAATAAAAGTGCTCTTAATATTTCTCCATCTTATTTGGGTAATGAAAAAGAAGACATCCTGAGATGATGATGTTTGGTGATATTTGAAGGTAACTATACCAAAACAGAAGGGTAACTTCCACCATACAGCTGTAGCACCCAAGTTTAACACCACAGGGCACTAACAAGTTGCAATGCATGGTAAGCAAAAAATCTCCTGAATAAAAACAAGGGATAATTACAAAAAACTCCCTGAGGTTCGGCCTAATTAACAAAAAAATGCTGAAATTTTTGAAAATCACAAAAACGCCCTTGAGGTTTGATTCAATCTTACATTTTTCCCCTCATAAGCAAAAAAACATCTCAAAACCCCCCCTAATATTTATAGAAATATTACAGGTAACCCTTAAATTTAAGACATAATAAAAAATGGGGTTTTTTTTGTAATTTTAAAACATCTCTGGATTTTTTTTTTATGTAATTAGCCCAAACCTCAGGAGGGGTTTTTGTAATTATCCCTAAAAACAATAGAACCCCAAATGCGAAACGAACTCGATACTCTCATAAGCGACAGGCTTTCAATTGCATTTTTATATAGGGAAGAGTGACTATACACGGAAATGTCAATATTAACAGGGCATCAACCCTTTAAAATATGTAAGCTTATGCATATTATGTTCATTAAAGCATTTGTCAAAGCAATCTCTACTTAATAGAATGAACTGTAACGTTTGACTGAGGGAACATTTCCCTACCCATTATTGACAAGAAGATCATATATATCACCCAGCGTCGTAGTCAAGGGGAAGTCGGAATACTCAATGTACCTAGAGAATCTCCCAATCAGATTCGAAAGAATCATGAACTGGTAAATTTCTTTTGTCAGAGTCCATTTCAAGAGCTGGAATCGTCGTCACCCCACCATTGTTCTGCCCACCTAAATCTTTACAGTGGGAAACACATGGATCTTGCTTCCTTGTTGACCTCAATTTGGACGAAAGAGCTTCGCGGATCTTTTTCTGAGACAAATCACAAAGTCAAAAACATATATGCACGGAAGAGACCAAGAAATAGTGTGTGTGTGAAAGAGAACCTTGTATGACTTGTGTTTTTCTGTCCCTTGTGAAACAAAATGAAGTTTATCCCCATCAACTAGGATACAGGTGTCCTCCAACTTTGAAGTTTCGACTGGCTCAACAGCTTCCTCATTCTCAATAACCTCCATGTCAAAGTTATCTAAATACCCCAGAGAATAGACATTATTAGCAAAGGTAATAAAGAAAAAAAGAAAACCTCAAGCAGAACCAGATACCACTTGAGTTAAGAGTTGTAAACGTGAATATGTGTGCAATCCATGACGTTGTGAGTGTCTATGTGAGAGATAGAGGGGTTATGGTTCCTTTTTGCACTTGAGAGTGTACATGATATCCAGTGTTGTTAAAATCGGCCTAGGCAGCAGCTGCCTAGGCGATTTTGCCAAAATCAGTCGAAAAAATTGTTTGGCCGAAAATCGGCCTCAGGCTAGGCGGCACAAAATCGGGGCTAGACGCTTACCTAGGCGGCCAAAAAATCGGGCCTAAGCGCCCGCCTAGGTGGCCTAGGCGATCCAGGCGGCAAAAATGGGCCAAAATTCGGTAAAAAATGAAAAAAACAATAGAACAATAGAGTTGTTTGCTGCCCGATTAGCGCCTAGCGATTTCTACAACCATGATGATATATCACATAAAATCTCTAGGGAATCAATAAATAACGTCACAAACCAAATCCTAGAATGCCAAAGATTTCTACATCGTTCAAAAATGTTTTCTATTTTTCTTTTTCCTTTTTTTTATGGGGGGAAGGGGGACCTGTATTAAACTAATTTACAAGTGAAATTTGGCAACATTAGTTACATGAATGCTAGAGTAAGCATAATTTGTTCTTCTCTAGAAAGAAAACCACAAAAACGTCAGACCAGAAAAGCTTTGATTTTCTCAAACAAAAAGAATGAGGAGCCACTGTACAATTTAAATCTCTAAAATAGCCAGGGCTACCTACCTTCATAACACGGGAAAACATCCTCGCCAATTGACTCGATATCCCACGTGTTGCTGACAATATTTGGATTTATTTGAGAAAATGAGCCGCCTTGCCTGAATTCATCTGCCATGAGAAAAAGAAAAGGGTGAACTCAAATGCTTTATATTTCTAATGAGACAATTGAGAAGATAGTTGACATCATCCTCCTCTAAATTAGCAAGAGTTATAGACCATCATAAGACATCATAACATCCGGGCCCACAACTCAATATGACATGCATTCTTACTAAAACTTCAGCCTGACTGAGAAAATGAAATTCTTTTATTCTTCATTTGTATTAATAGATTTGAAGTTGAGGATTTCAAATCCTTAATAACAAATCCATTGAGATTGTTGGGATATTTTGCAATGGATTTCAAATCCTTGCGAGCTATTTTTGGAGTTTTTTTGGAGGATTTCAAATGCAACTTATTTGGAGTCATTTGAAATCCTTCCTCCAAATCCAAATCCTCCCATCCAAATGCAACCTTATAGATGCACTTGACAAAGAACAAAAACTCATACATAGAAGATATTGAGGTAAAAGAGAAACTAAACTGAAATAACTAGAAATACCTATAGGTTTGGTGGACAAGCCATGATCGGCTGAGGTGCACTGTGAATCATCTTTCTTTTGCCTCAAAGATTCAGCTGATAATTTTTGTCGGAAGCACGGGAGGCGCATTCACAATCCTCCTTATCTTGCTTTACAGATTCTGCTAACAAAATATTGTCAGAAGCATGGGAGGCGCATTCACTATCGTCTTTCTCTTCCTTTACAGATTCAGCTATTAAAATTTTGTCAGAAGCAAGGGACTCAACACAAGCCTCAGAAATAGGTGTAATATTGTTAACTGCTTCTCCAGGATGACATCTCACAGATGTTGTTACATTCATGTCATCAGAGGCCACAGGTAAGCGGCTCTTGTCTCCCGATAACGAAGTCATAGGACGAGATATTTTTGAAGGATGATTGTTCTGAGAAATCCTTTTGATGCCAATAGGCGCTTGTATACTCCCACTTTCTTACTTTTTGTAAAACACACATCCAGTGTGTATTTTCAACCAAACCTCTTGGAGACAGTGAAGAAAGATGATTTGCATCATTATGGACTCTTAAGGATGATTTTTCTGCAATTAAATCAGAAATATCCTCATTTTCAATTTCCTTCTTCTTAAACTCTCCATAGCTGTCTAACATGGTTGGTTTTGACTTATTCAAATCTGTATGAGCGTAAGGGTTCAGTGACAAGTCCCCTGGAGCTACTTTCACGGGATCCACACAAGATGGAGGAAGCAAATCTTGCATTACTTCTGAATAAAACTTCTTTACACTAACACCGACTTTCTGCACCTGATTTTCCACATATTTGACTGTATCCTGTAGAAGAACAACGAAAAAGATCAACGTGTTAAGTTACTATTTGCACAAACACTTAACAACATTGTTTACGAGAATAACGAGCAAAAAAAAGGTAACTAAAATCAGAGATGTATATGCAACTCTAAATTAATTTAGCTGTATAGAAATTCATTTCATATGCATATAAAAACTCTATCTTTCAGATAAAAGGTTTTATTGCATCTTACAAGCAACTAACTGAATATATAACTGAACAAATAAATAACATATAGATTCATCAGATTGGGTATGATGAGATTTACTTCTCCCCTTCTTTTTGGATCCTTTTTTTCTAAAGTAGGCACTTACTTTCCAACAAAGTCCTGAATTCAAGTGCACCGTTTGAGTCACAGAGCATAGCTTTAAGGTAATATTGAAATAAGATTACATCAGATACATCAAACTGGTTTCAAGGGAAATAAATTTATGCTAATACATTGACTATGAGGAAATTAATTTTACAATCCAAAACAGATCATTCTACATAATCAGTTCCAGTTTGAGCAATTACAAAATTTATCTCTATCTCAGGTAAAAATTCTGAGGACAAAAGAATGTTAGAAATGCATCCAAAGGGAGAAGAGAGTACCTACTAATATTACTTTGAGGAAACTTTAATGAACCCCCAAACTATGCGCGATTTTCTACATTACCCACTGAATTATTTTTTTAACTTAACCCCTTGAACTACACGAGAATTTCTACGGTCCCATATCAGATCCGGCGAGGAGGAGGAGATGGGACCGTAGAAATTCTCGTAGTTCGAGGGGGTTAAGTAGAAAAAAATAGTTTAGTGGGTGATGTCAAAAATTGTGCATAGTTTGGTGGGTATATTAAAATTTCCTCTATTATTTTTAATGAGGTTGATGCATACATGGCGTCAATTGGTAATGCACAAGCAACATTTACACCGGCAATCATATCAAATTTCATGCTTATACGGTTATACCCATGAAAGAAGGAAAACGAAAAGGATAAAAGATAATAAAAACCAAATTATCTCAACTATCGAAGTCTACTCAAATGCGAACACTACGCCCTAGATAGACAGTAACATAGTCACCTTCCCAATTTGGTCAACTGATAGGGTCATCTCTCATGTTTCTCCACAACCACTAAAAGGCCCAAAAGTATCGAGGACCCACTTCATAAGCTAGATTTTTTGGTCCCTGCCCTATGAAGCATTGTATAAAGCATTGATACAGGTATGGGACACGAGTACAATACGACACGAGTGTAGAAATACGTCATGTTATGAAATTTTAAGTATACGGGTATGGTATACATACAAATAAAATTACATGTTTTATATTAATTAAAATATAGATGTACTAAGTACAACTAAAAAAATATATGTTTCAAACATAAAAAAAAAACTAAAATTTCATAAATACTCAAATCTGAAATGTGATAGCTTACATAGACATACAGAAAACATGATGAAAATATCAACAATAGAATAAATTCATATGTGGATTTATAAAAATTCATACGGATGTGGCTTTGTTTCTTTCAAAATTGGGAGTCTAGGCTGATTTATTTTTCAATTGGATACTATAGATATGTATCCAAGGAGTATCAGATAAAGTATCATATCCAATATGTACTTGGTACTGGTGCGTCATCCTCACATAAGTGTCCGTATTTCCTAGTCCATGCCACAGTTGTACGTCAATATCTAATGACCCAAATTAGTTTCTATTCGAGAATGTAGATTTAAGCAGTTCGGGAGTTGGTTGCTTGTGCCAATCGTGCTAACATTTTATGGCACTGAAGTCCTTACAGTCCCCTAGGGTAATATATGCCTCAACAGTTGCTTGTAAGTCTCTATGAGCCAGTTTAGGTTATCTCAAACAGACTCTAGCACCTCAGTAAGAGAAACAGTAAAAAAAAGGAGCAAGAAACTCAACAGGCCCCTTGAAGAGAACCAATTAGAGCTAAGGCACATAGTTGCAGGATAAATGAGGAAATGCGAGAGGCTTACCTCGTACATAACCTCTTCTACCTCCAAACACATAGTCTCAAACTTCTGATATATGTTTCCTGCCCAGGTTATACCTTTGAAATCCATAGTAGGATATGTCTCCAATGTCAGATGGATTTTCCGTTCAAGTTCGAAGATGAAGTCAGTACCTAACTGCAGGAATCCAAACAATATTCATTGATAAAATTAGCAATTTTTTGAGTGAAATGGTATTTTTCATCTACAGATAGCAATAAAACGCAAAATTCACAGAAAAGAGCTATGTAACTTTATGGTCCTTCTGTTTCATGTTATTATATTTGCATTCTTCAGCATAGAAATAAACATTCCGTTCCATTTAGTGCTACACAAATGTTAGGCAATAGGAAAAAACCGCCAAAATAAATAGTGGATTAATATGTTGTAGCTTTCACTAAAATATTCTGCTAACGAAGATCAAAAGTTCAACAAGATAATAACATTCGATGATCGGGTGTAAAGAATAGTATGGCTTCAGAAGATAGAATTTTAATGGGTAAATCTGAAAAATGAGAATATCATAACACTTAAAAGTTGCAGCATCAGCTGTCGCAAGAAGAAAATGAACAATATTTACTAAGAAAAGAATGTCATGATGTTAAATTCGATAAGCATGCCCAATAAAGAAAGTTCCTCAGCACTGGAAACATAAACATTTCTAGCAAAGCTCAGGAAAAATGGAAACAGCAGTGCAGCAAATTAACCAGCCTAATATATATTCTGACATGAACTGCCAAAATTCACCTCTGCGAGATTAATAAAAACTCTACTAAATATCTAGCCATTCAGACGCCATTGTTATTGATACACATACAAAAACAAAAATAAAGCAAAAACGCAAATATTATATCCGTGTCCCAAGTAAGATAGAAATGACACATACATAGAATACAGCCTACAACAAGGCATTGAAGAATCAAAAATCATTTTCCCCATTCTCCTTTTACCATAGAAACACAAGGCTTGTAGAGAGGCTAAAAACAAGCGAAGGCCTTCCTTTGTTCGGGTTTGCAAACCAACAATATAGAAATACCCTTCAACAAGAAATCCCTTAGCACATAGCTTAAGAGTATAAACTCAGAAATTCCTATATACCATGATAAAGTAGTTTCCCTATTTCCCATGAAACTAGGCACCAAAAAGGCAACTTTCTAAAAACTCTTTACATGTATTTGGAATAGATTCTTTGACAATTTTACTTATATTACAAATGGAATCATGCTTCAAAGAAATTAAAGTATATCGAAAGGTTTCTCTATGTTTTTCAAATTAAGGGTCTTCATAACACCTCAACTATGCCAAATTCCCAGCAAGAAATATTCTGAACCATCAAGTAAATGGACAGAAAACATGACAAATTATAAATCTTTACCCCCAAAAATCCATACTTATTAAGAACACAAATTTATCATACAAGCCCCGGCTCACCACCAACTCCACCAGAAAACACAAACCAGCAGAAAGAAAGGCTCACACAAACACACACACACATAGTTATTCTGTTAAAAATTATACATATAAGCATCGTTTTAATCAGAGAGAAACAAATATAATAATAAAGACGATCAAAAGCAGAAAAGCTATGTAGAAACACTAGAAAAAACGATAAATTCTACACGGGATTAACAAAGAAGAGCCAAAAAGAAGTATTTAGTAAAAGGTGGACACAGAGGAACGAACTTACAGAGAAAAGAGAAATTGACCTCAAAAGCAGATATCATAAAAGAATTATTTTCAAGAAAACAAGTATCCATATTTATACGCATTAAATAAAAAGGGCAAAAAAATATTTTCAGAAAATAAAAAGAATTTGAAAAACAAATAATACAATTGAGAGTAGTTGAGTAGAAGAATGAGAAACGTAGAGACGACTGGTTTCTTTTGGACATGGGATTTTGACACGTGTCCAAGAAATTGTAAAATAAATAACCAGGAGTCCAGGTCTACTTAAAGTCTGAAACTAGTGGATTTTTGGGTTCTCCTATGCCTTTTTTATTAATTAAGTATTTAAAAAGGAAAAAAACAGAACAAAGTTTAAATTTAGCAATAATATATAAGGTATAGAATCATAGCGGGTTTTGCCAAGATTTTTATTTGCATATGGTGTGGAAAACAATTTTAACACCAGCTATAAAATATAAAATATTACAAATAGCCCCTCCGCACATTGTTTTACCAACATTTTATATGAATTTTTTTATGACATCAATAATTTCCATTAGGTCAACTGACGCAAATGTAAGATGAAAGCAAATCACAAGTGTAGTTTCTGTAATTTTAAAAACTAGCTGGATTATTTTGTAATCGGGCCAAACTTAAAAGATGGTTTTTGTAGCTATGCCTATTTTAATTCCAAATTTGAATGTTATCCTTTGTTTTCACATCATAACTAAAATTTAAGTACACTTTTTGTGAATTGAAATGTAAAATAAAACGCATTAGAACACAGAAAGAAGATATGTGATGTCATTGCCTAAGCCAAATATGTAATGTGGTTTGCAAAGCAAGTGATCTGCAGAAACAATGAAGTGTGATAAATTCTTGATGTCATGCACCATTTTGGCAGAGGATTGAGATTCAATGGACAAATAAAAAGCTGTTGAAATGCAATTATCCAAGATGGGAGTATAGCAGATCCAATAGACTTGCTCAATAAATGAAATATGAAACCATCATATACATAGCCCACCAGTTACACACACAAGAACCAGTATTGTAATTTTTTTTTCAAGTACAAGAAAATCAACTCATAACAATTAACATTGCACTATCCAGCAGCTTGAAAATCACCGAAATCATCATCTGGCGCATCTTGTGGTTCTTTCTCAGTAGGAGATGATTCTGACTCTTTCGGTTGATGCATTTCTGATTCAGATGCCTTTGTTTCAGACTGTTCCTGTAGGCTAAGTTTTGGGACTCCTGAGGGAGATTTTTCGGGAGTAGCAACAGGTGAGACCGGTGCAGGTGGAGGAGGAGGCAGTTTGATGCTAACGGAGGTTTCTTTGTTCTTACATTTATCGTCCAACGAAAGATTATTCAAACCCTGCTCAAAAAACTTGGATTTTATGCTGCCACCACCTTTCTGCTGCCCACCAAAAAAAAGGAAAAGAAATGGTATCACATGATGCATTTACAAAAAGGGATAATCACAAAAACTACCCCTGAAGTTTGGGTTAATTACAAAAAACCCATAGTTTGTTTGAAAATTAACAACAAAAAAAAGATTTGATTATGCATTACACTTTACCCCTTGATAAGCATAAACATGACAAACACCCCCACAACATTTGTAAAAGTATTGCAGTTACACCCTTACATTTAGCGCAAAATCAAAACTCAATGATTATATTTGTAATTCTTTTGTAATTAACCCAAACCTCAGGGTAGTGTTTGTAATTATCCCTTACAAAAATGGTGAGCTCATAAGATGGAGTAAGAGATTTTACATTCTTTAACTGAAGAACCAATGTCTCCCCTTCTTTTAAACTATAATCAAACGACGAAGTTTGCTGGTATTGCTGCTCCATCTCTTCTGCTGTTTTCTTCTTATTCAGATACCTTTAGAATTGAAGTTGAATAATTTAACTGGAGTTTCAAAACCTGGAAATGCAGCAATCTATACCAAAGTACCAAGAGGAAAATAATAAAACTCTAAATGAGCTAGTAATGTGAATAAGGACCAGAAAATACTTCATATGGTCATGAAGGGCGGCTTGGAAGTCATATGCTTCAGTCCTTTCTCGAAATCCTACACCAATGAAAGCATGGCGAAGGCGCCCACCTGCATGTCCAAACCAATATCTGTATCATTTCCATTTAAGTACATACAATATAAGAAAAATAGCTACAAGTAAGTCATGTTAGAGCGAGTGTGCAAGATCTACAGGGAAGAAACTGTATGTATAATCTGTATATAATAGTTACAATCTATTATGTATAAAAGAAGACAGGAACCAAACCGGCAGCAATGGTGGAAAACATTAAGGTGTGATGACAGAACCAGACTAAATGATTATGAGTGTCCTCAAGTGCGGTATCATACTCAAACAACTACAGAAGTCCATACTAGATGTGTATTTTAGGACAAAAGTTTCTATCAGATTCATTACGAAACTGCATTAACCAGGGATACACAATGGAAATGTCTAAAACAACTTATTAAACTTAAGGGTAAATTACAATAACTACATCTGAGGTTTAGCTAATAACAAGAAAACCAAATTATCTTTCAAAATTGCAAATAAACCATTAAGGTTTTTGAATTTGCTTTACAAATACCCCCTTAATAGGTGAAATCTGTAATTTGAAAGATAATTGAGTTTTTTTTTTATAATTAGACAAAACCTCAAAGGTGGTTTTTTGGAATTCACCATAACTTAATGGTAAAATGAAAAGGTGTAAATACTATGAGAGAGTGAAGAAGAGTCGCAAGAACAATTGATGGATATTACTAACATATGTTTGAAATGCAAAAGTTCATTGGAAAACAAGCGGTCAACATTCTGACGCACTTTGTTAAATTCTGCAAGAACCGGTAGTAGATTGGAGAATTATTCGGAGTCATGGAGATTAGAGTTTCGGCAAACACTTATGTCTAGTTAAAATTAGAGAAAGTGCAAGGTATTTCCCAAGATAACAAGGAAGAAATCCTCAAAATGTAGAAAAATGAGAAGAATCTACAACCAGCAAAGCAAAAGGATAACATGAAAAGGAACCATCCAATGATAAACACATTGGGGGCCAACAAGACATGAAAATTGGTCAGTTCAAATAAATCACAAGTAGTGCAGTTAATCATTTAGTCCAACCGTGAGATGATCAGAATATGTCTAGCCTCATCCATATACATGTTGATGATATGCACGGTGTTGCTAAGTGCATATCATCAACATGTATATGCACGGTGCTGCTAAGTGCATATCATAAATATGTATATGCACGGTGTTGCTTCAACCAATTACAAAGTACTACTCGTTAAACAGTAATTTAGTCCACAGTTGCAGCCAATAACCTTCCTGATAATCATATCAAGAAGCTGGCAATGTTGATAAGTTACAGATATGGCACATGCAAACAAAATCACTTCTTGAAAGGAGAGTCAAATACCGAACACAAATCTGGCTCTAACTTTGGCAGCTGACTCATTGTCAGACACATTTTAATTTAAGGTGCTTATTGTGGGATGAGGAAGAATGAGAGATTATTGAAATAAAATAGGCTCTGGGTACAATAATCTGAACATTGTCTGATGTAAATCATTCACATTTTTTCCAACAATCTCATCAAGTGAAAAATAACAGAACTAGTAAGATAAGCATTTTAGAAGGAGAAGGAAGCATCTTAGATTACCAATATTCTCTTCAACCCGAAGGACAAAATATCTGCAAGGGCACCAACGAAGTTTCAAAATATGGAACTCCATAACATTTTAACATGTAGCATTTTTCTTGAGTAGGGTGAATTCATTTAGATGACCAATGTATTTACCTGCTGCTATCAATAACAGGCTCCACTGGATGTGGCTCCCCATCTCTCAAAAATGCCCGAGCATACAGTTCACCTATTATATAGATAATCGTGATTGCATGATACAGAATCTGAATGAACATGAGAAAAAGCGACACTGTAATCCACTATAGGAATAAAACCCACCTGTTTTCTTATCCTCTAATCGGATAATACATTCTACACCTTTACTGACAACTTTCAATGTGCCTTCCCATGACCATTTGTTGACATTCCATTCATCCGCCCTACAAGAAACAAGAAATTACTTTTTTACATTCTGAAGCTCGTCAAATGAGTCCTGCAGCAAGTATATTGTTGTTTCTGAATCAAAAGCTATCTTTTCAAGAGGCTACTTACATAGCGCGGTAAGAGTAAGGGATAATAAAAAGCCCCCTAAGGTTTGGGCTAATTACAAAAGTCCAAGAGGTTTTTGAAAAAAAAAAAAACCTTAAGGATTTGATTGTGTATTAAAATTTAAGGTGGTTATAAATGTAAAATTTTGATAAATGTAAGGGGAGCTTTTGAAATGTGAAGAATGTAAGATGGATCAAACCTAAAGGGTTTTTTTGTAATTTCCGAAAATCTCTGGTTTTTTTGTAATTAGCCGGACCTCGGGGGGTATTTTGTAATTATCCCTAAAAGTAATTGTATAGACCAACACTTCGTATATTTTAAGTTTGTAAGTTCATGGCAGTATCGTGTATTCAATCTCCTTGTTCCAAAGAATGCATCTATTGATACCACAAATTGGGAGGAAAGATTTCTAAGTCAGAGTACCCTGCTGCAAGACAATTTAGTCCCTCAGTTTTTTGTAAATTTGACCAAAAAGTAAATGAACATGGAAAAATTAAGGTTGTACAGCTGCACATCAACAAGTGGTTTAGGAAAAGAAAACCTGTAAGAAGCTGCACTTTTCCGTGGAGGTATCTGCAAGATTAATGGTGGAAACATTACGTTTTATCAAAGTAACTTCAGAGGCAAAGCACCAAGCCAAAGTAAAATTGCCAAATAAAGATTGACTTCTAATTCTTCTTTATCCAAACATGATGTATTCGACTCTCAATTAAACTAGATGATAAAATATATTTTTTTATTAATTTACAAGGATTATACCATTCTTAATCGAATCCCATTTTTCTCTATTTAGCGGTATTAAATGGCTTATCTATGAGACCTGGTTAAATGCACAAATTTCTACATAAACCCATGTTTGTAACTAAAAGTTCTATAATTATTCAAGCATGTGAAGCCACACCAAATGGAAGTGAGTTCGCACAATGTCACATTATCTCTCATCAGGTTAAAAGTTAGTAGATTGATTCTAATCCTTTCTTAAAGTTTCTGACAGCTTATAGCCTAGTCAAATGCCTGTGATTCATAATGTATTATGTAATGAAATTTTTTAACACTAGATAGGTAGATTATTTCTGAGACCAAAGTTGTAATCTGTTATCTTGATCTGCAGTTTCCCTTGTACAGATGGACTGTTTGAAACACTTTTTGCCTTGACGCTGGAGTTGAAACCATTATGATATTCTCAGCAATATAATTTTGTATTTTTATCGAGGATTGTTTGATAATGGATAATCAGAAATGATGGCAAACAGTTGCAGGAATAAACATAGCATTCTGTGAAACTACAATGCATTAGTCATTCCAATTTGCACAAAAATGGAAAATCAAAGAGAAAAGTCGAAAAAGATTTCTCCACTCACTTTAGACATTAGCGATGAATGGTTAAATATTTGTCGCTAACCGATTAAAACAGAAAAATTAGTTATTTAGTGATGAAAACTTATAATACGTCGTTAATATTTAAAAAATTGGCGATGAATAGATACTTTCTGTTGCTAATGATAAATTTAAATTAGATAAGAAAATAGTAATATAAAAGAATAGCTGAAGTTTTTATGCCGTTCAATGTCTGAGACAATGTAAAAAAAATCACTGCAATTTTCACTTTTTTTTCTGTATTGTTGGTGCGAACCATCACGACACATGCTAAGGTTGCCTATGAGGAGCAATTGTAAAATTGCATGTGGTTCGACTATGAGGAATAGTCTGAAAATAGGCAACGTACCTGACTACATTTCGACCAAGCAAAGTATAAATTTAAGGGATTATCAATTTTTTATACGAAAATAGATGGATCTAATATGAATATAATGGACTATTTTCATTATTCTAAGAAAAATAAAACTATAGAGGTAAAACAATCCATATAGGGCAAAGTGTAAAATTTTACATAGCTGATGTGGTAATGTGTAACAAAAATATTCATATGATAAAATGTAAAAATACAAATAGTATAATCGGTTCAATGCGATTTCCACTAAAAACATTTGCCAATATTCATATTTTTCCAAATTAACTTCTACACCTAAAATTCCATTTCAAATGGGTTTCCAAACGTCCTCATAATCACAAGATTCTTGAGAGTATTGAACCAAACGGCCAGAAAGCTCATGTATAATACATGGAATGTTTAATTTAAAACAAGGACAAGCCGAAAGTTGAAAATTTTCAAGAGCAATCACATCATACATGGAAACCTAAGTATACACACTATTTATATTTAACTTGAGAAAACCAAAAAAGTATTCAACTAACAATTGCAAAAAGCATATCAATACGTTCCTGATCGAGGTGATGCAAACATCATGTTAAAAGACACTTACCAACTCTTTGGATAATCATTCGATGAAGGAAAGAAAGTAAATCATGCGAGACCAATAGAGAAGCTATGTTCGGAGAAGATCTTGAGTGATTTAAGGACATATACCTACTATTTTGACTTTTCTTATAAAATAAAACGAACCTAAAGAGATACGTGTGAGCTAAAGATATAGATACCAACGCTACAAGAAAAATGCAACCGATGATTCACCGATGTCTTTTAGAGGAAAATACTGTTGTAGATATCAGTGTTGTAAAAGGCGGTGCTGATAGACAATGTTTTGTCACTGTTGTCATTGAATGTCTTTTAACTTAACGACAACGGTGACACACCGTTCAATTGAGTAAGAGAACGATGTATGACTATTGTAATATCAATGTCTATTACTCAATTGACAACGGT
This sequence comes from Rehmannia glutinosa, assembly GCA_016081115.2. Classification (NCBI taxonomy): domain Eukaryota; kingdom Viridiplantae; phylum Streptophyta; class Magnoliopsida; order Lamiales; family Orobanchaceae; genus Rehmannia; species Rehmannia glutinosa. Next base: position 220,911 of record JABTTQ020001162.1, read on the forward strand.
TTAGCAACGGTACTGAAACACCGTAGTTGTTATAGTCATACACAATGGTGAAACACTATAATTGTCTGTAAGCGCTCTCTTTTACAACACCGTTGTCAAATTACTAAGGGAATTTTCCTGCATATGTAAATTTAAGGCCCAACACAAAAATGCCCTTAGGCTCCATTTATTTTTGAAGAACTAAGGGAAGATTATGTATACATGTTCAAGTTAGACAAAAACTTTATAATGTTTTAGATCGATGTCGAAAACAGATGCAAACAGCCTCATCCGCGCTACACCAAACGTATGAATTTCGTCCAATTCAGTCTCCATTCAGAACTTCGCAGAACAATAGAGAAGATAATTGAGTTGATGCATCTTTTTTGCATTATTAAGCTCTAAAATGTATCCAACATGCTTTTTTTTTTGTTTGCATTATTAAGTAAACAGATTGTGACAGTGAAAACAGAACATAAATTGTACAAGGAACAAAAATAAATGTTCATTTATTTTGAAATTACAAAGCACAATAGATTCAAACCATAAAGGAAAGCATATGACAAGGCATGCACACCCCATTTCCACAATATAAAAGTAGAAGATATGTATGCCAAGGCATATGCCACCACAGTCCATAAATTAAGTAACCACCACTGAATAAAAATCACCTTAATTCTCACCAGATATCTCCCAGAGAAGATGAACTATCTGAAGGGCAGAAAAACGAAACTCTTCTCCGTTTATTGGCCATTGCATTTCTCGAAGAGAACTCTTCCGATGCATAAAATTTATCGAGCACGGATCGAAGAGCCTCACGTACAGAATCAACAAGAATTTGGCCGCCTTCTCCGTCTTCTCCAGAGAACACGAAAACATTCAGCATTCTACTTCCCAAGGTAGCAATCTCAGCCCTCACCGCCTTCAACGGTAAAGCTTTGAGAGATTGTCTTAAGTCAGAGAGAATCTCGTGCTTAAAATCGCAACAAAGGGATGCCCGGATGGAAAAGGAGGTCCCGTCGTTTGGATGATCTTCGTGCTCTTCGACTTTCACTTCATCAATATCTGTTGGCAAAAGTGTACCATTTGTAGCTTCAGTCACACTCCTCCTCAGTTCCTTCACCTGATTGATAACTTCACCTAGTAATGCTGCTTTATCCATCTGTTAATGGGAAAATATTTAACCAAAGTAACAACCAATTTGGTTAAGCTTAGAATGATCAGAAATTCAATTTCAACAATTATGTGGAGATTAGGAAGTATGAATTAGAAACTTGAAAATCGAAATATAATTGCAAAATAAAGCTCAAAGTTAATTGCAAAATTGGTCCAGTAACTATAGGGACTCGTAATTGTGATCCCATAAGATTTTGATTCAATGCAATTTTGATCCCATAAATTCTAATGTGTGCAATTTTAGTCCTAAAACTTCCACTTTTGTGCACTTTTGGTCTCAACTGGGTGCCTATTATCGTTAAAAGTTACATGATTAGAATTGTTATTTTAACTAAAGCATAAGATCATCAATAATTAAAATTGTTACATCAAGAAGTTACATGACTAAGTTTGCCAACTCTTGAGAGTCACAAGACTAAAATTGCAGTTAGGCCCGAAAACCACTGTTCTAAAAATCTCCGTCCCAGTTTCGATTAGTCTCGCTGCAGGTCTAGGCCGCTCTTGTCCGTCTACGTTATTCTTCCGGTTAGGCGCTGCCTAACCCCACCCAAGTCTAGCCTTACCCCACTCAGGCTCTGGCTAGACGCTAGGCCCCAGTCAGCCGTCTGTCTAGCGCCTACCGCTTTTTAGAACACTGAAAATATTTTCGTGAAAAGTTCCCTCCCCAAAATCCTTGTTGCAAATCAAAACGCTTTATTATGACTGAACCAAATCAGATGCCTAAAGCCATCAAAACTATCAAAGCAATAACAAAATTAGAGAGTATTAATTAGGTACCTTATTAGTTCCAGGAATGAGAGTCCTAAGGGTGGACAAATGAGCATTAATTCTTTCCCTTCTCCGCCTTTCAGCCTCACTATGATTCCTCAAAGCTATCAGAGCCTTGTCCGCATGATTACCCATTTTTTGCCCAGGCTTCACCACACCCCTCACAAGCTCTCCTCTCTCATTATCCAGTAACAACGATGAACTCGACGATGACCAATCGTTATTTTTTATCACCCCTTGGAACCCAAAATACTTCTCAGAAAACCCATCAAAACCACCGTTGAAAAATTCCATCTTTATTCAATTTCGGTTTTGTTTTTCAGAAATCAAGAAATATCTGGCAAAACAAATTCATCGCTTTAAAGAATCAAGAAGATCTCTGGCAAAACAAATTCATGAATGGGGATAAAGCTATTAATTACAAGAAAATCTCTGTTTCTTGGTATTTTTCGTGTTTGGCTGCTACTTTTTATTTCTACGTGGTGCCTTTCTGGGTTTCGGTAGGCCATATTTAAAGAAGGCAGAAAGTTTCCTACTCGTTGTTTGAAAATTGAAGGGTCATTACATATTACATTTTTTTCTTGGACTTCCATGATACTATAATACTATTTTCTACAAGACCCCTTGTATTGTATAAAAAGGGAGTCACTATTTAAAATATGCCAAATGTTATTGAGATAATGTCCGTTACAAATTGTTTTGTGTTGTTGAAAGTTTACATGGGATAATTATTGGGCGTAGTTAGCCCGCCTGAGTACCTCTAGCCCAAAAAAAAGATTCTTCCTAGCTCAATTATTTTTATCCTTAAAAATAATATATAATTTTTTTCCCTTTTTTATTCATAGAAAACGGGGAAAAAATTGGGTTGCACGGGGGCCGGAGAGGCCCCCTAGCTACGCCCCTGATAATTACAAAACTACCATGAGGTTTATCCCAATTACCAAAAAAAATTAATCCAGTTATCTCTCAAAATTATAAATATCCCTTAAAGTATCACAAATATTTACTTGGGGTTACATTTATTTAACATATATTTCCATGATCATGAGGGTGTAATTTAATAAAAAGAAACAAATTGTCAAATGAAATATTTGTAATTTTGAAAGATATATAACGGAATTTTATCGAAGAAGATAAGATTAAAACTAAGAAATGCTGAATTCCAAGTGGAAGTAGTATATAATATATGCTAGTATTCTCTTCCCGATCGAGCTAAACTATCTAGAATTAATTAATTTAATATATCGATCCTTAACGTAATAACATGCCATGCAACATTGAAAAAAAAAAAAGGGAGTCTATCGCGAATGACGTTAGCAGCAACTAAACCCATTATATTACAGAGTAGTCAACTGATTATGGAGACCTCCATCACTTGAAAGTCAATGCTTTTTCCTTTATTAATTAATTAATAATTATCATCATTATTATTAGGACTGCACTAGCTTGATAAATGAGAATTATGGTTGTGACTCTCAAGGAGCTTCCTAATTCATATATAATTAGTACGTGGAATTAAGTAATGTCACACTTCAATATGTATTATATATTGTTTGATATTTTTTAGTTTTCTAATCAATATTGTTCGACCTTGTCATTGTTTTTTTCCTTACATTTATTGAACTGATACGTTGTAGGTACTGGTAGTGGTGGACGCTTGAATTTACAGCTAGGGGCAGAACTATAGTTGGGGTTATGAATAATTTTTTTTTTTTTTTTTTTTGGGGGGGTTGAATATCAATTTTTCCTTATAATTAGATAATTTTAATATTGAAAGTTATACATAGTAAAACAAAATGAAAATTGTTTAGGGAGGGAGCAACCCCCACTTGGCCCCCTTGTATCCGCTTCTAGGTACTGCAACATCTTATTCAGAATCTATATATGTTTAGATTGATTTTGTTGTGATGTTCGTGAATTGTTACATGCGTGCGTTTTATTGGGTGGAAATTTTGAAATATATCGTACAATTTTAAATTTTATAACACAAATTAATCATTGTCCTAAAATATCAAACGTATTATTGGGTGGAATTTTTGAAATATATCGTACAATTTTAAATCTTATAACACAAATTAATCATTTCCTAAAATATCAAACGTAATATGTATGTGTGTGTGTGTGTGTTTAATTGTGTCGCAAAATGTAAGATAGGACTTGAGAAAAAGTTAAGGTTGCATAATGTGAGCTCATGTGGCATAGGATTCCAAGTGATTTGTTGAAGTTTAGTTGGATATTAACTTAAATTAATGCTGTATTATGAAATGCTAACTATAAAATCTGCAGATTAAATTAATAGATGAGTCTGTGTAGGAAATTAATGATTGGGATCAAATAACCTGTAATTTACCTAACCAAATACTAAATTGTACCTAAGTCAACCCAAAAGTTGACTATATCAATATATTAAATCAATCCAAAAGTTGATGTGTTAAGAAACTTGTACGGTCCATAATAACAATTTGGTATTTCATAGGGTTTATATTTATGGGGGGCATGCTTGGTTTCCTGTCAATCGAATAAGACGAGGTCTGCAAAATTTAAAACTTGTATTATTTTAAAGTCAAGTTCTCTATAACTATTGAGGGCTATCTTCTTTTCCTTATTTTTTTTAAGTTTTTCAAATTTTAGCAAAACTAAAATAAACTTACAATTAATTACCACATAATGTATCGCCTTGTAATTTTATAGAAGTATCTTAATCACTACAATTAGTGACGCTAAAATTTTCGCTTGGTGACGCTTATTAATTAGCATTACACGGTATATTTTCTACGTTTTTGAAAGCATCATGAGTTATGTTATTAGCAGGGGCGGAGCCAGGACCGCTGGTAAGGGGGGGCCAAGAGTAGTAGTGTTAATCGTGTCGTGTTTTGTGTTCGCGGGTCGTGTTCTGACACATGTATTGCATGTTTGACATGAATCCGAACACAACTTGTTTAATTATTCATGTCAAGATACACGACACGAACACGGCCTATTTATAACACGGGTAACCCGACACGGCACGAAAAACCTATATAATTTAAAGTTGACACAAAAAAATTAGAAAAATGGAGAAAAAATTTAAAAAAATGGAGAAAAAAATTAAAATTACGAATAAAAAATACATTAAATATTAAAAAAATATTATAAAATGCATTTATTTTATCAAATATATAATATATTAGCAAATAATTATGAGGGGGGCCAAAGTACTAAATAATAAAAATGTAGGTACTAGAAAGAAAAAATGTAAAAAGTTGGGGGGAGGGGGCCAGGGCCCCCCTGAGCATGGTGGTGGCTCCGCCACTGGTTATTAGATTTGATGTCATGAAAATATTCGTGACGCAAAATCTATGCGTAGGTAAATCTCATTTCCTGAAGCTTTTATCAAATGCGTCATTATGAGGTGACTATTTTCTGTCACAAATAATAAAAATTTAATATATATATTTTTAATGAAGCTTTGCTTACGCTAAAAGCATTGTTAAATTTAGGGACGTTATCAAGCGTCTTTAAAATTATGGCGAATTACATTTCTAGATTTTGCAAAACTTATTAAAGATCAATTATTTATTAATTTTTTAAAATATTTAAACTTATTATTTAATTTTTTTACTCATTTTGCATGAATATTATTTGTTGTTAGTCAATTATACATCATATGATCTCTATTTATTAACTCTCCAAGTCACTCTCAACACTTCAATTTTTCGGTGTGGGATAGATATTCCAAATTTTTACTTTGTGACGCTTTTTAATAAGTGTCGTCATTTTAGTGACACAAACAATAAAAGTGTAAGTAAATTATAAAAATTTGGTGACAAATAAAAGAATGTGCAAGTAAAATAGACCTTTTAGGTCATCAATTTTACGACACTCTTTAATAAGTGTCGTCATTTTAATGATACAAACAATAAAAGTCACTACAATATAAGTGACATAAGGCAACACCAATAAATATTACATAATAACCATAAAATATTACTATAGACAATAGATAACACTTTTTATGGTGATACACTTGTCCGTTACCTATAGTCTACAATATCACTTTTTATGGTAGCTTGTGGCTTTGAACCTTCCTTAGTAAAGGTACTATCCGATTTACTAGCTGTTTAGTGACGCGATGTCTTGAACTACTCAGCCGTTTGTGTAAACCAAGACAACAGATGCTTACACCTGATAACAACTCTAACACTTGTTGTTCTCACGTTGTGTCCATTTCGGCCTTGGACCATATCTTAGATTCATAAGTGTTTCTTTGAAGCGGCCATTACTTCTCACTTATATAGGTGATCTCCTATTGAAGAGTATCCTGCCATACTCCACCTTTCGGTATAGGAATCATTAAAAGTCTTAAACTTAACCTCACCACATTCAAAGAGGTTTACATTCACTTGGATGTATTGAGAATGAGCTAACACATTTTCCAAGTGTTCAACTGAACATTCATAACTTAGTTGTCCCATTGGACCAAGGTCTTGGGATCTCCAATTCACAAGGTTGGAGTTACCGCTATGAATATTCTTTAAGTTGTGGATTTTAAACCCATTCCCCTTAACGGTTTATACGGTGATCTCGATTTATGCCTTTTGTAAGCGGATCCGCAAGGTTTTCCTTTGACTTCACGTAGTCAACCGAAATAACCCCATTCGAAATCAAGTCTAATGGTATTGTGTCTCCGACGTATATGTCAGACTTACCATTATACATCTTGCTTTGTGCCCTTCCGATTGTTGATTGACTATCACGGTGTATCAAACAAAGAGCGCGGGCTTATTCCAACAAGGAATATCCTCTAAGAAGTTTCTAAGCCATTCTGCTTCTTCTCCGACTTTATCCAAAGCAATGAACTCGGATTCCATAGTGGATCGAGCTATGCACGTCTGCTTAGAAGACTTCCACGACACCGCTCCTCCACCTATTGTGAAGAAACAAATCCACTTGTGGACTTGGAGTCTTTTTTGTGTCCGATATCCGATTGGCATCACAAAGTATCCTTCTAATCTGCTTTGGATATCTTGTATAAAGTATTCCATAGTTCATGGTATACTTTAAATATCTAAGTACCCTTGTCACGGCTTTCTAGTGATCCGTACTTGGGTTCTTGTGAACCTACTTAGTTTACTCACTTGAATATGCAATCTCCGGGCGTGTACGATTCGTTAAATACATTAGATCGCCAATAACCCTTGCATATTCGGTGAGAAACGGTTCGCCTCTATTCTTGGCCAAGTGTAGACTTAGATCTGGTGTCTTAGCCGAGCGTATTTGTCAAAGCATTAAACCTTCCGAGTATGCTCGACATAATGGGGTGATGACAAGACAATTCCATCTCAAGTTCTAGAGATTTTAATCTCTAATATAACATCAGATAATCCCATATCTTTCATGTCAAAGTTCTTCTTTAACATGTTCTTAGTCTTCATGATTAAATCATGACTACTTCCCATAATCAACATATCATCTACATAAAGGCATACTATGACGTAATCATTTGTAGTACCTTTAATGTAGACACACTTGTCACATTCGTTGATCTTGAAACCGTTTGACTTCATAGTCGAGTCAAACTTTTCGTGCCATTGCTTAGGTGCTTGTTTTAGTCCATAAAGTGACTTAACAAGTTTACACACCTTTCGCTCTTGACCGGGTGCAATGTACCCCTCGGGTTGTTCCATATAAATCTCCTCTTCAAGTTTCCCATTCAAGAAGGCAGTCTTAACGTCCATTTGATGTATCTCAAGGTTATGCAAGGCTGCAATAGCAATGAGAACACGAATGGACGTAATCCTCGTGACAGGAGAATATGTATCAAAGAAGTCATATCCCTCCTTTTGTCTAAACCCTTTAGCTACCAATCGGGCTTTATACTTGTCAATAGATCCATCTGCTTTATACTTCCTTTTAAAGATTCACTTGCATCCCAAAGGTTTGCAACCCGGTGGGAGATCAACCAACTCCCAAGTGTGATTTTGCATGATGGAATCTATCTCATTATTGATTGCTTCTTTCCAGAGAGGAGCTTCCGGACTAGAAACAGCTTCTTGAATAGTTCGGGGTTTGTTTTCTAACATATAAGTTAGAAAATCAGGACCAAAAGACTTAGCTACTTTTGTCCTTTTACTGCGTCTTGGTTCCTCTTCACCATCACTTTGAAGTAACCTTGCAGTTTCATAAGTCCGTTTACTCGAACTTTCTTCTTTCCGTTCTTTGTTCGGAAAGATATTCTCGAAGAATACAACATTCTTGATTCAATGATCATACCTTCATTTATATCGAAATAGCGACTTGTGCACTAAAAAAGCGATATGCACTACTATTGTTAGCATATCCAATGAAAGACAATCGATCATCTTCGGACCGATTCTTACTTGTTTTGGCTTAGTCTTCGACTTTAGCCAAACACCCCACACTTTAAGGTATTTGTATGACGGTTTACGTCCTTCCATAACTCATATGGAGTTTCATTTTTACCTTTGTGTGGGATCTTATTAAGAATGTAGTTCGTGTAAGTCCAAGTGGCTACGATAATCTAGAGGGGGGGTGAATAGATTATCTCCATCTTTTCGATTTCGCCCTCTTTTTAAAACCGAATGCTCAAATACAATAATAAAGGTGCGGAATATAAACAACACACGTCGATATAAAAAGGTTCAACCCACCTAGGGCCTAATCCTCTACCACCCCAGTATATCGCTCTTCTTGGAAATTGGCTTTGTTGAGAGTAGTTTCTCCTTCTTTGATCAAATGAAACGTTCATTTGATGTTTTCTTGGTGGCATGAATTTTCTCCGATTTTTGCTTTGCCGGGTACCTAATAGCACATTGTTTTGTGGTACCCTCATGTGTTTGGGTCCTTTAAGATTAGCTTTGAGACTTTTAGGTCTCCAACAATATTTAGATCTATTTCTAACCCGACAAGAATTAGCCGTATGACCCTTTTTTGCCACAATAAAAACAAGTAATAATTCTAGAAGCATAATGACCAATATGCATAGTGACTTGATCCTTTTTCATATGATTAACAAACATTAGGCTTATGATCAAGTCCTTTATCACAATTATGAATATCAACAGATATTGGACATTTTATTGGTACTCAAGTTGGATTTTAATAAATCCTTTTTCATGCAATCAATATTCTCAACAAGAGTACCATTTTCTATTTCAAGGTTTCTAACCTTATCAAGAGTGGTGGTGTGAGCACATGATAGTGATTCATAGGAAGTAAATAAACTATCCTTATCATTTTTCAAAATATTGAATTTCTTTTTCAAATTTTTGTACTTAACAAGCAAGCTTTGGAATTCATCTTGAAGATCATCAAAATCATTTTGCAAATCACTATAATCATTTTGAATAACAATATCATAAGAAGTAGAGGGCTTAAGACATACCTCATTTTTTCTTCAATGCCCATAAAGCAATGTTCAACTTCTTCATAGTTGGAAGTTGTAAGAGGCTTGTTCCTTAGATTTGACATTGTATCCCTTTGAGAAGTAGATGCTTTTGTTTGACTCCTTTCATTTGCAAATACTCCATAGATGGCTTCTAATTTTTGCCATACTTCATGTGCCGATGGAATTCTATAATATGTTCATATTCCAAATTAGTAAATGAACAATACAAAATATTAAGAGCTTTACCATTTAGGGAGATGATTTTCTTCTCTTCATCATTGAGCTTTTTGAAGCCCTTTGAGGTGTGTGGTGTATCTTTCGTCGGAATGGATTCTCCATTAATGACGGTGTTCCAAATGTCGAACCCGCAACCTTGTAGATAGCATTCCATTCTTTCTTTCCAGAAATTAAAATTCTTGGAATCAAATAGTGGTGGCTTGGTGGTGGAGGTAGGATAGATGAGCTTCGTTCGTAGCGTCGATCGTTTCTCTTCACTCGCGATGTGAAACGAGCTTGCCAAAGAGTTTGGCTCGATACCACTTGTAAGTCCAAGCGGCTACGATAATCCAGAGGGGGTGAATAGATTATCTCCATCTTTCGATTTCGCCCTCTTTTTAAAACCGAATGCTCAAATACAATAATAAAGGTGCGGAATATAAACAACACACGTCGATATAAAGAGGTTCAACCCACCTAGGGCCTAATCCTCTACCACCCCAATATATCCAGGGATGGATTTCGAAAAGAAAAAGAATTTTATTAATTACCAAAATTAATACAAATTCAACTTACAACACCTTGAAGAGCACCACACTCTTCTTCAACAACACCTTTGGAGATTACCACAATCTCCCTTTGAAGATTACCACAATCTTCCTTCAAGCGCACCTTGTGAAGATTACCACAATCTTCAACCTTGAAGAATACCAAATTCTTCAACACCTCAATAAGAAGATTACACAATCTTCTTCACCTATCACCTAGATCATCCAAGTGTGTTCTTACCACAAGAACACTCACAAGGATATCTTGTGTTTGAATGATAACCAAAAATCAAGATTACAACTCAATAATGAATAATACAATTTGAGTGCGAAGTGTAATCAAGAAAAGCCTAGACCTCAAAGATGTGAAAGTGATAAGCTAGGCAATTTACAACAAGAATAATAACAATGGAAGACCAAGTGTTTGCTTGAAGTGTATCTTGTTGTGTTGTATCTCAATTGTTGTATTGGTTGCTCCAAAACTTCCTCTATTTATAGGAGATGATTGATCAAGCATAGGCTCTCTTGGGGATTGAAAATCTACTGAGAAAAATACAATTAAAATCAAGAATATAGTCAGTTAGAAATCAATCCCACATTTTAAGGAAATGTGTCATCGTGAAACGGTCATATTTTTTTTGTCAAAACACAGGCGATCGGTCGCACGAAATAAGAGAAAAAGAGAACACTTTGAAAATTACAAGGCGGCGGCCGACGTAGGCTCCACCGGTCGGCCCCGCCTCAACCGGTCCCCCTAAGTGTAAAAGAGGAGAAAAGAAGTTCTGTTTCAACGTGAAACTTTGCAGTGCCGTCGGCCGCTCAGGCGGCCGATCGGACCGGCCGACGATCGACGCCCGAAGCGGCCGTCGACTGCTTGTTTTTTCCTTCCGTCTCATTTTCTGTTTCTAAAAACATCTTCAGTCACGGGTTGCCTATAGGGCGACCAGGTCGACCACGAGACAGTAAATGTTGTCCAATTTTTGTCGAAAATAAAACTCAAGAAATACTCAAAATATAGTAAAAACATTTTAAACCGATCGAGAGTATTTAGACAACATTTAGGAACCTGTTATAGGAGTAAAAACTCATTGATATAAAATCCATAAAAGTGTTGTCCATTATTAACAAAAATAGACTTGAGGGAATACTCCGAAAAATATTGAAACCATTTTAAATCATTTAGGAGTATTTGGACAACCTTTAAAAACATTGTTTTGGTGATAAAATAAAATCATCAAAATTAAGATAAAAACATGTATCAAACAGTTCGCAGAAAGTATGGCTTCCCCCCACAAATTTTGGGGTAAGCCAGAACTTAACAACATCGCATTCATCATCTCCTTAAGAGTACGATTTTTGCGTTCGCAACTCCATTTGATTGAGGTGAGTAAGGTGCGATCGTTTGATGAATTATACCCGCTTCCGAGCAAAATTCCTCAAAGCGGAGCAACATACTCTCGCTTATCACTTCGAATCATCTTAATTTTCAAATTAAGGTGATTTTCGACTTCATTCTTATAAGTCTTAAAAACTACAAAAGCTTCATCTTTGCTTTTCAAAAGATAGACATAACAATATCTTGTGCAATCGTCTATAAACGTAATGAAGTACTTTTTCCCACCTCGAGTTTGCACAAGTTTTAAGTCACACACATCTGTATGAATTAACTCGAGTGGTTTGGTACTTCTCGTTCTCAATGAAATGAAGCGGTGCCTTGACGATTTTGCTTCAACACAAATTTCGCATTTGTCTTGTGAATCGGTTTTAAACGTAGGTATTAATTCCAGATTCACTAACCTTTTAATTGTGTTGAAGTTTACGTGTCCTAATCTATCATGCCATAAATTAGAACAGTCCAACAAGTAAACATAAGTAACGTTTTTATTCTTCGCCTCTTGGTGGAAAACAGACATTCTGAGACATTTTGAAGGCCCTTATCAAGGTAACCTTTACATAAAAACGACCATTCTTGGTCATTACAAAACTTTCGGACTCAAACACTAGTCTAAAGCCGGTCTTGCTAAGCAACGGACCGGAAACCAAGTTCTTGCGGATGTCTGGGACATGCAAAAAGACATCTACAAGTATAAGCTCCTTCCGGAAGTCATCTTGAGCACCACCTTTCCAGGCCCAATGGAGAGTTCCCCATGAACAACTTCCTTCCATTAATCGATGTGTAGGAGGAGAACATCTCCTTATCAAAGACAAATGTGACGAGTAGCCCCGATATCTATCCACCACTCCCTTAGGTTATCCACCATATTGGCTTCAAACACAACGGCGGAGAGATCGAGCTCAAACAAGTCTATTGAACCGACTTGTCCTCCGTCATCATTGGCTTGTTGGTTGCCACCTTGATTGCCCTTCTTTTGGGTGTTGGCAATCCTTCGCTAGCAATTCCTTGAACTTTTGGCCTTGCCTTTTCTCCTTCCCGGAGTGCTTACGTTTTTGCTAGTGCTCGACTCGGCCAAGAAGATTGGCCTTAGCCTCCATTCATTTATTTGGTTTTAACATCGATTTCCGGTTGTCTTCTTCGATGCGGCCGAACAATCGATCCTCAAGCCCCATCTCTTTGCGCTTGTGCTTGAGGTAGTTTTGAAATCCTTCCACAATGGCGGCAATTTTTCGATAATTGCGGCCACTTGAAAGGATTCATTCAAAAGCATCCCTTCGGACACTAAGTCGTGAAGGATGATTTGAATCTCTCGAACTTGGCTGATCACCGTCTTGGTGTCAACCATCTTGTACTCGGGAATTTGCCGACAACAAATTTCTTTGTGCCGGCATCTTCCGTCTTGTATTTCTTCTCCAAGGATCGCCACAATTCCTTGGACATCTTGAACGTCTTTATAGACATTGTAGAGAGTGTCGTCTAGCCCGTTCAAGGCGTAGTGCGACATAGAAAATCGTTGTTATGCCAAGCATCCACAACGATTCTCTGGTTGTTGTCAACTTCGTCTTCTTCAACGGCGATGGGGGTAAATCCTTTAGGAAACGAGCCAACCCCAAAGTAGTGAGGTAGAACAACATCTTTCATTGCCAACGTTTGAAGTCGGCACCCGAGAAAACTGGGGCGGCTTTCGCCGCGAGTGATGAGCGGAAGAAAGCGTGACCATGGGTGTGAACGAGATCGAATCGATGCCATCGTCTTCAATGAAACAAAGGAAAGAAATTTTCGTCTTGCGATTGTTGGGTAAATTATGGTGAAAGGTTTCTGTTTTCAGAAAATGGCTGGGATAGTGTATAGGCTTAAGTCGAGGCCAGGATTAGATTCTGTCTCCGCAAGACGAAAATGCCCCGTATACTAGTGCTTACGGTTCCGGCGCTCGCCTCTAAGATACAACGACTTTTACGATTCGGTTAGCGGACAAAGAAAGCGGAACAATAGCGAACAACAAGTTGTTCTTGACTTTCAAGCTTTTTGAAGGAGGCTGAAGGCAATATGCATAATGCAATGCTCGTATTATGTTGTCTGATTATTTTCGTGTTTTCCTTCATCAGTAGGGGCTCCATTAATATAGGCAAATGCCCGTACGGAAAATCGCGTCCGTAGGCTCGAAAAGGCACATTTTCGCCGAACAAACGCACTGCGCAGAGAGCACGCGGCTGGGACGCGACGGGCGTCGCGCCCGTGCGTGCAGCTCGGGACCGCCGGCACCCAAAGACGACCCGGGGACGCGGGCGTGCGCCCGCGTGCGTGTAGGTGCGGACTCGGCGAGTAGCACGACCCGACCGCACGGGCGTGCTCCTGCCCGTCTTGTGGGCCGAAACATTTTCAGTTGAACTTTTTAATTAATTACGAAAATTAATTAAATCTATTTAATTAATTACAAAAATTAATTAAATATTTAATTTTAAAGGTTTTTGGTCAAAAAGAATAAGGGCCTTGAAGCCCGTGGCCACGACCGGACTCGGGCCGAGCAATGAGCAAGGGGCGGCGGCGGGCGCGCACGCGTGTGTGCTGACCAAACCCACAAGCATGTAGGTCATCTCCCCTTTAAAAACTTGGGGTTTTTGAGGGCCCAAACCCATTTGTCAACTTAGGATAAATAAAGTGTGCAACTTTACCTCATTTTTTTCCTATGTGGGATGGAGCATCTCTCATCCCCCACATTTTCTATTTTCCATACCATTTATTTGTATTAAGTGGCTAACTTCTAGCATTAATTTCTCATTCACCCGGAATCGGTTTTGAGAAATTCCAAATGCTATTCTCATCTACTCTCTTAGTAGAATTTTTACAAATAATTTAATTCCATTTTTCACAAATAGAAACCACTTAATTAATTGGTCAAAATCGGGTCAACACCCAATTTCTCAAAGACCAATTCCAACAAAACAAATACAAACCTCAACGGCGTGTTTATAATTTTAAAAGATAGTTGAACTTTTGTTATTAGGCTAAACATCAAATGCGGGTTTTATAATTTATCCTACACTACAACATAAATGACACCGATTAACACAATATGTAGCACTTTTTACACAAGACAAATTACGTAACGCTTTTTATATTACAATTTTATGTAACACTTTATCAACATGTAATACTTAATTATATGTAACGGTTTTAAAAAAATAGCACTTATTAAGTATCACTTTTTTTTATTATTTTTTTGTAACACAAATAGATATTACTTTAATTAAACAACACTCTATATAACACGATAATTTATTAATTGTAACACTTTAATTATATTCATTAACCGATGCTAATGATTTATTTTGTTAATTGATATCACAAAATTGGTGAAGACAACCACTAAACAAAAAAAAATGTAGACGTCATGTACTCAAATTTTTTATTAAATTTTTGTTTTCTTTATATAAAGTATTTTTATATTTCTTTTTTTTTAATTTTTTATGGAGGTAATAAATTCCATTATAATAACGGTGGAACATTCATAGGTAAATATTTATTAATTTTTTTAATTTCTACCAAATAGAAACTAATTTCATCGATAATTTTTTGTTTTTTTTACCTTTTTTAGAAAATATTTGCCAACGAAAATTAACGTTGTCGATAATTACTTTCAAAAAATTTAAATCGTAGAATTATTTTTTATTATTTTTTTTTTTACCGTTAGAATTTTTTAATTTGTTGGTAAATGAATTCCATATGTTTAGATTTATTTTTACCAATGAAAAACTACTTAATCGATTCTTTTGTTTCATATATTTTTTATTTTTATTATGTCCTTTAATATATAATATAATATAATTTTTAATATATATAATTTTAGCTTAGGGACAAATTGCCACCTCCACACATAATAGGTCTCGGGTTTAAAGCTCTTTGAGAACAAAAATGACAAAGTATTGCAAAAAGTGCTACATAAAATTCATATGTAACAGTTGTTGGAAATATAATAGATATTTCCGAGTGAATGAGAAATTATTACCAAAAGGTGTGACTGTTCATTCGAAACTATTCAGAATGAAAAGGTTTATTCGAATAGTTGTGTTATTTCGTTTGAAACCAATGGACATGTCTGTTCGAATAAATAGACGTGTCTGTCCGAACAGTTGTGTTGTTTCAAAAGTGACTTTTGGTAATCTATAAATATCCCAAGAATCTGCAGATTTTTGATCAGCATAAGCAATTTTGCATACATTCATAAGCATATTTTCTGTCAAAATTTTTCGATAAAAAAGAGAGAGTACAAAACATTCGAAGTTCGCCGTCTCTTGTTGTTTGGAGTGCTACTACGGCGGGAGGAGAGGAGACCGTTGTATCTTGCGAGACGTTTGCTATTCAACCGTGGGCACCGTGAGCGGGCAATTGCGTCTTAAAGACATAGAGTCGAACTCTAGCCTCGGTCTAAAATTTCGCATTTTCGCAATTTCGTTTTTCTGGAATTCAAGTAAGTTTTCAGATTTAATTCGGAATATAATATCGCACGTGATATATCCCCAACAATTTAAGACGAAATTTCCATCCGCTTGTACGTGTGTATTATATTCTGTGATATTACTATTCAATAATTCAGGCGTGTATGTTTATGAACAGTATATGTTTAAGAACATTTGTTGTGTTTTTGGTTTTAGATAAACGCATACGAATATAGTATGATTGAAAGTGCGTTTGGCAGATAATATATATTTGTAATATATATATTGAGATTCATATAAATATACATACGGATGCATATGTCTTGGACGAACCTGGTAGGTTCTAAAGAAAAGAAAAATTATGCTTCTGATTTGGATTTTTTGTTGAAGTTTGAATATATATTTTTGAACATGCGTTTTATATGTTGACTTCATGATATCATTACAAAAGTGCATATGCAGATTGAATCCATTTTATATAATTTCTGGATTTATTATGCATTTATTTATATGGATAAATCACTGATTATATTTGTTTTAGCGTTCATGTGAAATTGATAAGTGTGATATTAAGATTTTCTGAAATGGTTAATCTGATTCATGTGCAATATTTTGACAATTTAATGAATGCATACGTGTATATTCAAACAAAGGAGTGAATGATTATTTATCTTCCGCCTTCGTAATAAGAATGGATGGATTTATAATAGTTTCCCCTATATGTGTGATATCTGATACTAACCAGTACATATTTCTGATGGAGAAAAGTCGGAAATACTCAGCAGAGATGATTAAGAGATGGAATATAAATATTATTTTATCTCACGGTGCTGAGTTTGGGCTTGTTAAAGCCTACGTGGTTGAATCCAGTTCAAAAGGAAAGGAAATGATAATACCTCATTTAGAATTAATTCACAGTGATACATGTGATTTGAAGTTTGTGCAAACGAGATGTGATAAAAAGTATTTTATTACTTTAAGAGATGATTGCACAATGTATTGTTATGTATATTTGCTGAGAAGCAAAGATGAGGCTTTGGATGCTTTTAAGCATTATAAGAATGAAGTGAAAAATCAACTTAGCAAAAGAATAAAAATGATTCGGAGTGATAGAGGTGGAGAATATGACGCTTCATTTGATGAATTTTGTTCAGAATCTGGCATTATTCATCAAACTACTGCACCATATTCACATCAATCAAATGGAATTGCTGAACGCAAGAATCGAACTCTTAAAGAGATGATGAATGCTATGTTGATAAGTTCGGGACTATCCCAGAACTTGTGGGGAGAAGCAATTCTCTCGGTCAATGTCATACTTAATAAAATTCCACTAAAGAAAATGGATGAAACTCCATATGAATTGTGGAAAGGAAATAAGCCTAGCTATAAACACTTGAAAGTGTGGGATTCCATGTTGGGATACTGTGATAGCCAATCAGCTATAGCCAAGGCACAAAGTGCCAACTTGAGTGCTATGACATCTTGGGTGTTAGGAATTCTATTGTTTAGATTTTGATGAATGCCATGTAAAACTTAGAATAGAAAGTTGGCTCCCCAATTCTTGCTTTGAAATGTATTGTAACAATTAGATTGGCCAAGCCGAGTTAAGTCGCCTACGCTCCAACTTGCAAGAAGACAATGAAGGCTTGAAGGAAAACTCTGCTGTGAGACATTGAGTACAACAAAGAAGAGCAGACGGGGAACTCGATGAAGAAGCGGTGAGATGCGGTGAAAGTGGAACATCGGTCAAGTCAACTCAAGAGAAGCCAAGTCTCAAGTCAAGTGACGGAAGAGTCATCCCGATGATTGGAAGGCGACTCTAAGTCACCTGGGAAAGCGAGGAAATGCGGTCAAGTCGAGATAATGTAAAGAACCGTTGATTTAAATCAAGAGATTTACTTAAACAAGTAATATCTCCATACTACCTTTCTTGGAGTGCTCGGTCCCGGAAAGCGTGCAAAAAATGAACAATGGGAAGCACTACACCGTGTCGAACTCGAAAAGGTGATAAAACATTTCATACGAGGAAATGGCAATTCCAAGAAGCGCATACCAACGACTGCAAAGTGATTTTCAAAAATGAGCCTATCTCTTCAACGGGCAAATTTTTGAAAGTTCACTATAAAAGGTGAGGAGTTTGTTTGAGAAAAAAAAAGAGGATGAATGACACACGTGAGATATACAAGCTTATCAATAATCGAAACATTCTCAATCCTCAAGCCTACATCTCAAGTACATCAATCCAACACTTACCCGTGAAGGAAAGAGAACTTCAATCGAGTTGAAGAGGAAAAATGAAAAAAAAGGGTCTACATTCCAAGAAGGATTGTAGAAAGGTTGGTGAACCAAGTCTTAAGCTTTTGGAGGCTTCGTGATCAAATCCAAAGTGCTTGAGCAAGTGAGTTGTAGTAGCAAAGCATTTTGCCTGTGAAGAAGGCGAGTCGCACGAGAGCGGTGAGTGATCAAGGCGTCTCGGACCGAGTCCCAAAGGATCAAGTTTTGTTGTGATCAAGACTTGTATCCGGGTTTGTTACCACTTTGTAAACCGATCATTACTTAGTGGATTCCTCCGGGAGTTGGAGAAGAGAGGAGTAGAAGAATTACCCCATCTTGAACCTCTATAAAACTTTTTCTTGTGTCATTTACATTTGACATTTAAATTTCTGCACTTTTAATTGCTTATATCACGTGATAAATTTGCTATCCATTTGATAATCTATAAGTCTAAATCAAGTCTGTAAAAAGCTTGCTTAATCAAACTTAAGGGTGTTAAGTCTTCCAATAAAAAACAAAACCACGGTTGAGTCAATTTATAGCCAACAAATGAGTTACTCTATTAACAATGACTCAAATTTGAGTCATTTGAGAGATTAACTCTCTTGAGTGACTAATTCGATTTGTCCATCAAGGACACGGTGTGTAGAACTCTGTAGATTTAAAAGGCCTAAATCGAAAATTTGGTAAGGTTTATTCAACCCCCCTTCTAAACCTTACACTTACACCCTTGGGACCTACAAGTGGTATCAGAGCGGTTGGTTCATTGAACCCTCACCGGTTCTTGAACTAGATCTCCAATCTTTTCAAAAGTCCGCTTTAGTACTTAATCTTTCAAAACTCTTTTTCTATCATTAAAAGTTATTATCATGGAAGCAAATCTAACACGCATACCTATGTTCACTATTGAAGAATTTGATGGTTGGAAAATTCGTATGCGGGCTCATCTATCGGCATTACATGATGAGATGTGGATAGTGATAGAAGATGGGCCTCTGCAAATATTAAAGGTGAACATTTGTCATGCGAAGAGTTGCAAATTTGAAGGGGAAGAAGATGCGAAGACGGACGGTCATCATGGTTGAAAAACCAAGAACTCGAGTGGACAAATGATGACGAGAAAAAGATACAACACTGGACAATGTAGCCAAGGACATTCTCTACAAAACCTTGGACAAAGCCATGTTCAATAAAGTGAAATCTTGCAAAGCGCTAAGGAAATTTGGGACAAAGCGACATTGATTTGTGAAGGCTCGGAAGCAAATCAAAGAAAACAAACTATCGGTGGTTGTACAAAAATTTGAGAACTTTAAAATGATCTCGGGAGAAAACCTGGATCAACTGGACGCCTTTCGGTTCTGTAAATCACAAATGAGCTGTCTACACTTGGAAAGGAATATACACGAGAAGAAATGTGTATGAAGATCCTAAAAAAGTCTTCAAATTGAATGGGAAATGAAGGTCATGGCATTGAGACACTCCATGGACCTATCTAAGACATCCAATCATGAGTTATTCTCGGACCTCAAAGCCTACGAGTTTGAGTGAGAAGGAAAGACGAGGAAGAGAGCAGTTGTACCCAAAACAATTTGCTCTAGTTGTCAAAGACGGAAGGAGAGCTGAGGTCAAAGAGGCAATTGACCCGGAAGAAATAGCCCCGATGGTTAAAAGATTTAACAAGTTCTTTAACAAGAACTACAAGAGAGGAAAGGGTGAATCCTCCGGAAGACACTCGGCTCCTCCAAATCAAGGGATGATAGGCCAACCAAGAGAGGAGATCATCAACAAGTTGAGTATCAAAGGTCGACAACTCAAGAATAGAAAGAGCTGTTCAAAGGTGAATATCTATGTTGGAATTGTAGACAACCAGGTCACTATGCCATTGATTGCTCATATCCTGTAGTCAACAAACTGAGATGAAACGAAGAAGAAAGAAAGGTCTTGAGAGAAAGAAGACAAGAGAAGAAAAAAAGCAATGATGGCTGCAGAGATCGGGCTTTGAGACAATGCTAAGTCAAGAGAGACGGTGACTCGAGAGGAAGCAAAGTGGTGACTACTCAAGTGACTCACGAAGAAGAAGCCTTGATCCGCTTAATGGCCAAAGAACAAGATCAAGAAGATGAGGTACAATCTAACTCAACAAGCTCGGACACTAGTGATAGTGACTGTGACACACACACACACTTCATCACCCACTGATCTTTATGATTCATTAGGCAAAATGATGAAAGATTTTGAGCACATTAAAACCTCACACACACTATTGAATGAGGAAAACAACCTACTCAAAAATCAAAAATCAAAGTGACTAAGGAGCTGAGCCGAGTACTCTAAGTCAAATAGCTGATGAGAATAAAAGTTTAAAAAGTGAAAATGCTAAATTAATAAAGCAGAAATTGCTTTGCTATAGAAAAGAGGAGAATGACCTCAAAAATGTTATTGCCTCATTCACTAAGGCATCTAAATCATTGGATGATCTTATTATGAGTCAAAGAGAATGTGGAGACAAGACAGGCTTAGGATTTAATTCCTTTGTGCCATGTCAAACCTCAAGAGTAATTTTGGAAAAAGGATCTTCAAGTCATGAAGAGTCACAGAAAAATCCAAAACTCTAAATGATGCACACACTTTCAATCCAAAGCACAATACTAAGCAAACTGGCCTTGGAATTTACAAAGGAAAAGGAAAAGACCGAGTTGAGAGTCTTTGAAAGGGCAGTGAGAAGAGATTCAATGAGTCCCTCAATGGACTCCAAAAGAAAATACTGTAAAGAAGAAGCGAGAGCTACCAAAAATCCCAGAAAACTCATAAAAGAAATACATATGATGGGAATGGTAGAAAATATCCAAGCAAGCCGATGGAATAATGTGAACTACCGACTAGACTTATGGAATACAAGCCCAAAAGCGCAAAGGCCTAGAACTCAACAAAGGCCATTCCAAAAGCATAAGAGCTTTCATCAAGACACACATATGCACCTAGGCACTACACTCAAAGACACCACAATTACCCAAGAAAGGCAATTGCTAAAACACATATGCAGCATACGAGACAAAAGAGACAATTTGTATGAACTGGACTCCCCAAGCAATTTGCAGGATTGATTATGATTATGGCATCGATAGATGGCAACCTCTTAGAGTCAAATCATTTGGCTATAGGTTGGTTGGATCATCTTATAATTCTAACCCCTCGGGACCCGGACAAGAATGGGTACCTAAAACTTAATTTCTTGATTGCGGGTTCAAGGAGCAGTGAGTGCCAAGGAACCTGGTACATGGATAGTGGTCATTCCCGGACACATGACGAGGAAATAAGAGAAATCTGTCAAAATTCAAGGAAGTCAAAGGAGCAAAAGTCATATTTGGAGGAAATGAAGCTCCTGGTGAAATAAGAGGCCTTGGATCCATCAAAAGGAATGGTTTAGAAATCACGGATGTTGCATATGTTGAAGGACTAAACTTCAATTTACTAAGCATCGATCAACTCTGCGACAAGGGCTACAATGTTGGATTCAACATGGGAATATGCCAAATCAAAAATGTTGAATCTAATGAAGTTGTCTTTGCAAGGATGTAGGAGAAAAATATGTATGTAGTGGATTGGTCAATCGCAACACCAAAGACTGTCTACTAGCAAAAAGAGCATTTGAATCAAGTTGGTTGTGGCACAAAAAGTGAGTCACCGAACTTCAAAACAATTAATAAGCTAGCAAGAAGTCATCTTGTAGAAGGACTTCGGACTCGATAGATACAAGAAGGAAAGTATATGTGATGCATGTCGAGGAAGGAAAACAAATCAAGTCGTCATTCAAAGAAAAAGACATGCCCATCCTCAACAAGAATATTGCATCCGCTTCATATGGATCTATTTGGCCCAGTGGAACCAAAGCAAGCATAAGTGGAAAGAAATACACCTTGGTGGTAGTAGATGACTACTCAAGATATACATGGACAATATTCATGTGCAAGAAGAAAGAAACTCTACAAAAGCTACCACAATGATGAAAAGAATACAAAATGAGAAGAGTCAAACCATTATCAAAATAAGATCGGATAGAGAACCGAGTTTGTCAATGGAATAATAACTCAAGATCTTGTATTGAGAATGGTATTGGTCATGAACTATCACCGCAAGGACTCCACGTGAGAATGGAGTTGCGAGAAAGAAGGAGCAGAACCCTCAAAGAAGCAGTGAGGACCATGTTAGTCAAGCGGGGGTTACCAAAAAGATTTTGGGTGAAGCAATCAACACGACTGCTACACCCAAAACGGATGTATGATAAATAGGCGGTGACAAAGACTCCTATGAGATCCGGGTGGAAGAAAACCAAATGTTGCATATTTCGAGGATATTTGGATGTAAATGCTTCATCCACAATAATGGCAAAGACAACCTAAAGGCTTTTGATGCTAAAGGCGGATGAGGTATATCTTAGGATACTCGGTGAAAGCAAAGCCTCTGAGAATACTCAACAAAAGAACTATGGTTCTGAGGAAGAATCCATTCATGTAGTATTCGATGAGCCAAACATAAATGGAAAAGACATTGAAAGAGTCGGTGATAATTTGAAACATCCAACCTCACGAGAAGAATCCCTATCTTTCAAGTAGGCGGGGATTATCAATTGAGAAGAAGATGAGATAGTGAATCTCAAAAGCGGTGGAAAATCTGCGGTGAGTGATCACGAGAGAGGCGACCCACAAAGAACACGGTTGCAAGTCGGTGAATCCGGCTAACTTACTTCAACTTTGACGTAAGATGGCCGAGAGACCATCCACGAGAACTTGTCATTGGGGACATGAGAGAAGGTGTCAAGACAAGATCGAACTCAACAAGAAGCAATGTTCACATGCTTCATCTCGCAGAATAGAGCCCAAAGATGTGTCACAAGCATTGGATGACACACATTGGATTCAAGCTATGCAAGAAGAGTGAATCGAGTTTGAGAGAAATAAAGTATGGGAATTAGTACAAAGACCCATACATCAAAATGTTATTGGAACCAAATGGGTATTGAAATAAGATGAGCGAGGAAGGCTTTGTGGTAAGAAACAAAGCAAGATTGGTAGCCAAAGGATATTGCCAAGAAGAAGGAATAGATTTTGATGAAACATTTGCTCTGTAGCAAGATTGGAAGCTATAAGGATGTTTCTTGCCTATCTTGCGGCACAAAAATTTCTTTGTATATCAAATGGATGTAAAAAGTGCATTCTGAATGGTTTATTGGAAGAAGAAGTGTATGTTGAACAACCTCCAGGATTTGAGCGAGAAGACTCTTGGAGACAAGGTATACAAACTCAAGAAAGCCTTGTATGGATTGAAACAGGCACCCGAGCATGGTATGATACCTGTCACAATTCCTAAGCGAAAATGGATTCACTAAAGGAAAAGTAGATAGAACACTTTTCGTAATTCAAGACAAAGAAGAGTATCTTGCTTGTTCAAATATATGTGGATGACATCATTTTTGGATCCACTAACAAAGAGCGTGTAAAAAAATTCTCAAACCTCATGCAAAGTAAATTTGAAATGAGCATGATGGGAGAAGTGACATTTTTCCTTGGACTTCAAGTGAAACAAGTGAAGGATGGAACCTTCATAAGTCAAACAAAATACACAGAGATTTAATGAAGAAATTTGGTATGGAGGAGAAGTCTTACGTAAAAATACCAATGAACACATCACCAAAATGGACATGGACGCGGATGGCAAGCACTGTAGATCAAACAAGATCTGAGAGCACTTATTGGATCACGCTCTATCTCACGGCTAGCGGGCCGGACATCACCTTTGTCTTTGTAGGTGTATGTGCAAGATTTCAATCGCCCCAAAAGAGAGCCATATGACTGCAGCTAAGAGAATATTGAGATACTTAAAAGGAAGTCAGAAGTAGGGCTATGGTATCCAAAGGAAGGTGGATTCAAGCTAATTGGCTATTCAGACTGACTATCTTTGGATGCGAGTGGGCAGAGAAAAGTACTTGAGGCACATGTCAAATGCTTGGAAACAGACTAATTTCTGGTTTAGCAAGAAGCAAAACTCAATAGCCACCTCTACTGGTGCGCGAGAATACATAGATGCGGGCTTGTTGTGCCCAAGTCCTATGGATGAGACAAAGAATTTGAGAGATTATGAAATTGAAGAAAAAGAAATTCCAATCATGTGTGATAACACAAGTGCCATTGCAATCACTCAAAATCTGTGTTGCACTCAAGAACAAAACATATTGATGTCGATATCATTTCATAAGAGATCATGTTGAAAAGAAGGACATTATCTTGGAATATATCTCAAACGACAAACAACTAGCCGACATCTTCACAAAACCATTATGTGAGTCAAGATTTGAAGAACTCAAACATGAGTTGGGGCTAATTGAGCTAATTTGAGACACGAGAAGAATCAAAGAAAAGAAATGGAACAAGGAAAGAAGGTGAAAAAGAGCTGAAAACAAAAATTAGCTCAAGTAAATCACCAGATCGGAAAAGTCGGCTATACCAAGTCGGTGATAATTTGAGTCACTAAGAGAAATGTGAGAAGCGAGAGTTAAATCGGCTAAAAGATAAAATTTGAATAACTTATGAGCAAAGAGACAAAAACGCGATCGTTTTTGACTTAAGCGGGAATGTTTTAAGAGACACGTCAAAGCATAATGATGATGTGTACAGACATAAAGCTGCACACCAAGCCTATGATTGGATATAAATCTTGCCGCATTAAATACGAGACATGAATCGCTCAATATGCGTGCGAAATCAAGCCGTTGATTTCGATCACGATTCAAAAACCGTCTGCACGTCCTTTCATAAACCATATTTAAACCATTTTTCGTCCGTTTCTCTCTCACACTTCTAAAAACTGTTCAATCTCTCTCAAAAAAGCAAAGGCAAATACTCTCGAAACCCTATCAACCTTCAAATCAAATTTCGAACTTTTCCTTGAAATTATTAGAAATGGCACCAACGTATAACTTTACCAAGTTGGGAAAACAAATCCACACCGGTTCGACCGTGGATTTCGAGAATGGTGAAGCGAGGGAATTAAACGACACCCTGGTGAAGAAAATCGCGGAGAAGTTAGAAACGTCGGGATGAAACCGTTTTTAACTTATTTGGAATATCCTATGACCTACGTGGAGGAGGTCGCACAATTCTACGTGAATCTTTGAGATTCACGATGAAGGAATCAAGTCATCTGTTCATGGGAAGCGGTGACTATCACCGCCAAGAGATTTGGTGAATATTGCTCACTACCGGCAGAGAGGAGCATCGAGATCAAAGAGGTGATGTAAACTTGGTGACGCATGGAAAGAAATAGCCAAGTCCGACGTTGCGACAAAATAATATACACACAAACAAACAAGAGACTCTGAAGGAGGATTATCACAAATTGTTGGACATAGTTGCCAAATGCATCGACATCAAATTTGGCGGACTTTGACCAACTATCAAAGGCAAAATTGATTGTGATGGCTGCAATAATCGAAGAAAAAAGAAGATAAACCAAATTTGAGTTTATCTACTGGCCAGATTTCTGCCGAACGTAGGGAACAAGTCCTTCAAAGAAGATGGGTCATTTGGAGGATCTCTCGGGATATGGCCTAGTGATTGGCCGGCTATTGGAGGTGAAATGAGTACCTCTTAGACATGGGAAGGCCTTCCATGTTAACAAGAGGATGTTCGAGCTAATCTCTCTCACGGTGCTCGAAGCGTCAGACGCCAAGAGAGCGACACCGGTGAGGGGAATCGGTGACCTCGAAGACACAATCCCTTCTCTCCAACAAGAAGAAAAGTCGCCCTGCGTGCTGCCAAGAAATCTCTTGCCCCTGCAAAGAAAGAAAACCAAACATGCTCGGACGAGTCACCCGCCTGCAGAGTCACCGCCCAGCGGCCGTGTCACCCGCCCTGCAGAAGCCGGCGGTCGAGAAGGACTCACAAATTCCCTCTCGATCGTCAAAAGGAGGAGAATCGACAAGCCTAAACGGCCGGCTCCTCGAAATGAACACAAGCACGGCCCCCCGCCCAAGACTCGAGAGGACACCGTCTCGAACGAGAAATCCCTGCAGTACAAACTAAGAGACGAAGAAGACTTGTAAAGCAATCCGAACAGGAGAAACCGGTGAGTCGGCTACTCGGCCTAGCACAAAACACGGAGACTACTGGGAGAAGTAGAGTCTCGGATGTAATTGATGAAACGACCCAAGTCTGCTTTGAAGGTGATCACAGGCAACCCGAAGACACAACTATAGCTCACGGTGAAACTCGAAAGAACCCGGCCCAAGCGAGATAGTGATGTAATGATCCTATCTCCACCTTACCCGGACATCCAAAATCGTCTGCGTGAGTGGAGAAAATGGAAGTCGAGCAAGTCGAGGAGAGCAGTTCAACAACTGAATTCATAGAAGAAGAAGAGAAGGCTGCTAAATTTCTGGATTATCTTTGTGCTCGGCTCTAGATGAAGACAATTGCATGGATATTCTGCAAGATCTACAAGGACAAGGAGAGAAAAGCAAGGTGAAGAAGCGAAGCACGCGAAAAGGCAGTATCGCCTATCTTCGGCACCCACAGAACACTTCCATCCTCTCCATGATGTCTTCTCCGAAAGTGATGAGGAACACGAGAATCTTTCGCCCGGAAGAATTGCAAATGCAGCAAGCATTGCACGAATCAAGAATCCTTCACGAGCAAAAAGATCGATGGAGGACCAGGAGAGTCCTCCGAACACGGTGAAATCGATCCATTGGGAGTGGTTGACAAATACCACCGATGTTCCGCTACCACTTCCCGACTAACTCGGAAGAAAGCGATAAGGAGATGGCGATGAAAGCTGGGCTAGTGGGGACCCCGGTCGAGCCAACCCCTATTGAAGGTGTGCCACCACCGCCCCAACGGGGTGAACCATCAATTGCAAAATAGGGAGTTTGGAGACGAGTAACCCGGCTCCAAGTCACTCGGTGGTGCGCACCGGTGGGGAAACTCCCTCCACCGCTGCGGCAAGGTCGGAGGATCTGCAGATGACTCCACAAAGAATGTAGGAGGCGAAAGAGAAAACTCAAACGCAAGAAAAACTGACAAGTTGCCATCAACGAAGCTCGGCGATTAAGACTGTCTCGGTGAGGTGCCAACCGTTAATGACGCGACGAAGGCTAATGGCAATGCGATCGAGGCACACTGTGAGGAACAACCCGGGAGTTAACACTGCAGGCGATGAAAGCGCAATCCATGGGGTTGAGACTCCAATGGATGCCTTTGTAGAAGACCCTAAGGCAGACCGACATCGTCGAAAGGAAGACCAAGGCCCTCAGCAGTAGAGAGGCCTTGGAGGAAATGAAGGCCCACGGGAGGTTGAGACTTCAGGGTAAACAGGTGAAGTAGAGAACATCCCTCCCGCAACCATCGATCCATCGAGAAGGAGATCATCGCACTTCATGATTCCCGGGACAACCACGATGTCACCTTTCCAGGATCGGAAAGGCGAAGAAGAAAGGTTCGAGTCAACCCCATGACAAATTCAAAACGCTTCGGTGCGGATGTTCCAGGCACGAGCAAGTCGATCCCAAGACTACTCGTCGGACCTTTAATTTTGATGATGAGCCACCAATGGAAATCTCATCATCGTCGATGACGCTTCCGATAAGGCCGAGGACCGTCTACTCAAAAGGAGAAATCGGTGAGACCAACGAAGCTGTTAAGTTAATTAGTGATTGAGGCTCGGCCAAGCCGAGTCTCTTTGCACCACAAAACCCAGTGAACGGAGACCACCGCTCCGGCTCCTCAAGCTACTGGTGGATCGATTCCCAAAAGAACTTCACGCCCACCGCTTATCATCGAACAAATCCCGGATGGCGGTGATGAATCCTTTGTGGAATCTTTCCTTTCTCTTTGGAGATACGAGAACTCCACGAAGAGTCGGAAAATGAGCAAGCACGCTATCACGGACCCAGCTCTTTTTCACTCGAGGCACCATTGTTCGGCCGACTTGATTTCGACGTCAAACATTTGTATGGCCATCACCGCAATGAGAAGAATCGGTGAAACGAGAAGTGTTCAAGGCACTCTTTCTTTGAGAAGTTGAAAAGATGGGAAGGCATCGAGGCCTCTTTGGATATGCGCTGGACAACAGAGATGCCAACCTACAGTGACTTGAGAGGCATCACGGTCGAGGATAAGGGAATGGTGGCAACAGCAGCGGCAATCAATGCTTGTGGAACAGGTGAGATACTTGAGACAATTATTCAACAAGGCTCTTTGGTGTGGAGAGAAATTTGAAAATGTTGATGCAGAAAAGGCTGTTTGGGAACACATTGAACATATGCGCACGAAGCTCACTTGCCGAGATCAAGCTGCTGCGTGAGCGAAATGCAAATGATATCTGGCGTTTGGAAGAACACATGACAAGAAAATTCAGCCTTCTCATGGCTGAGATGAAGCGATTTAGTGAGAATCCAACGCTACTCGTCAATTCCGTGCGATACAACGCAAATGACTTGAAGCAAAATTCAACCATCGGGAGACTCGACTTCATGCTTGCAGCATGTTCCACAGGGGGTTCCTCTATCCTTTGATGATGCCAAAAAGGGGAAGAGGAATACCTTAAAGCAAAAAAAGAAGGTGAAAAGAAAGGAAGCGGTGACAAAGGAGCAATTTTGAGAAGGAAAATCGGTGAGGAAATTTTGAAAGCGAAGAAAGGAAAATCTGGCGAGGGGAAGGATCAAAGAATATGACCTTGATGATTGCACAAACCCCCAACAGGTCATCACGGTGACATTATAAGAAAGCAAACTCCGGTGACTCGCCACTCCAACACTCTGCTTTGTATCTATGGGCGAGAGAGAAAAGAAATTGAAGCGAGGGATGAAGGAGGTGGAAGGAAGAATGGATGCCAGGGTGATGAACATTTTGAAAGAACACGGAGGCATTCCAGTTGACAGAGACACGTATGCCATTTCGGATGTCGGGACAGAGCAAGATCGTTGATTAATTCAAAACGCTCGAATCGAAGGTTATTTTGCTAATATGTCCTTGGCTCAAGCTTAGGACATCTTGGGAAAAGGGTCTCACATTATGTGAAGAAAGCTGACAGACAAGCAGACAATAAGTGATCGCTCTGCTGGTCACTCCTCTGGGCACTCTTTGGAAAAGAAGAAGGCCCCAAGTCTGATATCGCCCGAGGAGGTAGAGGAAAAGCGGCGAGTGGAGGAAGAAGCTTGGACCTGAGCCTCTGCCCAAGAATATTGAATCGTAGATCCGGGGAAAGAAAGGAGGGATCTCTTTGGTGGGCTTGACCATGTGGCGAACTTGCAAGTGGCTAAAACCCAACCCGAGTATGCAAAAAGGATAGAAGAAGAAAACAAGAGACAAACTCGGCTATGGCGGGAGAGACGAGGAAAGAATAAGGAAAGATGAAGGCTGCCGAGGAAGGCATATGAGAAGAAAAAGAAGGTAGGTGATGTGAGAAGAAAGAAGAAGAGAAGAAGAAGATCTTGATCAAGATGAAAGAAGAGGCAGATGAAGGAGATGAAGTGTTCTTTGCCCAACCGCCGTGTATTTTATATGTAAATACATACAATGTAAGTCTTCTATAATAATGCTATAAATTTTTTACAATTACATACTACGATACACACCTTGTAAACATTGATTGTGTTAAGTACAAGAATGATATGATCAATAAAAAGATTGATTATGTGCATACATTCTATGTCAATACACTATCAGTATGTATCTTTGTTATTTGCATCTTTTATGATTTAAGTTTTGGCATCATCAAAAAGGGGAAATTGTTAGGAATTCTATTGTTTAGATTTTGATGAATGCCATGTAAAACTTAGAATAGAAAGTTGGCTCCCAATTCTTGCTTTGAAATGTATTGTAACAATTAGAGGGCCCAAGGCCGAGTTAAGTCGGCCTACGCTCCAACTTGCAAAAGAAGACAATTGAAGGCTTGAAGGAAAACTTCTGTTGTGAGGCAGTGAGTACAACAAAGAAAAGCGGGAACTCGGTGAAGAAGCGGTGAGATGCGGTGAGTGGAACATCAGTCAAGTCAACTCAAGAAGAAGCCAAGTCTCAAGTGAAGTGACGGAAGAGTCATCCGATGATTGGAAGGCGACTCTAAGTCACCTGGGGAAAGCGAGGAAATGCGGTCAAGTCGAGATAAGCGTAAAAGAACGGTTGCCGCGAGAAATCAAGAGATTTACTTAAACAAGTAATATCTCCATACTACCTTTCTTGGAGTGCTCGGTCGAAGCGTGCAAAAGAAATGAACGATGGGAAGCACTACACCGTGTCGAACTACGAAAAGGTGATAAAACATTTCATACGAGAAATGGCAATTCAAGCGCATACCAACGACGCAAAGTGATTTTCAAAAATGAGCCTATCTCTTCAACGGGCAAATTTTTGAAAGTTCACTATAAAAGTGAGGAGTTTGTTTGAGAAAAAAAAAGAGGATGAATGACACACGTGAGATATATACAAGCTTATCAATAATGAAACATTCTCAATCCTCAAGCCTACATCTCGAAGTACATCAATCCAACACTTTTGTGAAGGAAAGAGAACTTCAATCGAGTTGAAGAGGAAAATACGAAAACAAGGGGTCTACATTCAAGAAGGATTGTAGAAAGGTTCAAAGCTGAACAAGTCTTAAGCTTTTGGAGGCTTCGTGATCAAATCAAAGTGCTTGAGCAAGTGAGTTGTAGTAGCAAAGCGTGCCCTGTGAAGAAAGGCGAGTCGTCGAGAAGCTTGGTGAGTGATCAAGGCGTCTCAGATCGAGTCCCAAAGGATCAAGTCGAATTTGTTGTGATCAAGACTTGTATACGGACTGTTACCACTTTGTAAAGCGATCATTACTTAGTGGATTCCTCCGGGAGTTGGAGAAGAGAGGAGTAGAAGAATTACCCCGTCTTGAACCTCTATAAAAACTTTCTTGTGTCATTTACATTTCAAACATTTAAATTTACGCACTTTTAATTGCTTATATCTTTGATAAATTTGCTATCCATTTGATAATCTATAAATCTTAAATCAATTTGTAAAAACTTGCTTAATCAAACTTAAGGGTGTTAAGTCTTCCTTTGAAAACAAAACCACAGTTGAGTCAATTTATAGCCAAGCGAAATTTGAGTTACTCTAATTAACTTGGCTCGGTGAGTTGTTGAAGATTAACTCTCTTGAGTGACTAATTCGATTGTCCATCAGAGGACAACTGTGTAGAACTCAGTAGATTTAAAAGGCCTAAATCGAAAATTTGGTAAGGTTTATTCAACCCCCCTTCTAAACCTTACACTTACACCCCTTGGGACCTACAAGTGGTATCGGAGCGGTTGGTTCATTGAACCCTCCGCTTCAGTAGTTCTTGAACTAGATCTCCAATCTTTTCAAAAGTCGCTTTAGTACTTAATCTTTCAAAACTCTTTTCTATCATTAAAAGTTATTATCATGGAAGCAAATCTAACACGCATTACCTATGTTCACTATTGAAGAATTTGATGATTGGAAAATTCGTATGCGAGCTCATCTATCGGCATTACATGATGAGATGTGGATAGTGATAGAAGATGGGCCTCTGCAAATATTAAAGGTGAACAATTTACATGCGAAAGATTGCGGTGAAGGGGAAGAAGATCTGACACCGGACCGGTCATGGTTGAAAAACCAAGAAGCGAGTGGACAAATGATGAGAAAAAGATACAACCTGGACAATGTAGCCAAGGACATTCTCTACAAAACCTTGGACAAAGCCATGTTCAATAAAGTGAAATCTTGCAAAATGCTAAGGAAATTTGGGACAAAGCGACATTGATTTGTGAAGGCTCGAGCAAATCAAAGAAAACAAACTATCGGTGGTTGTACAAAAATTTGAGAACTTTAAAATGATCTCGGGAAAACCTGGATCAACTGGATGCCTCGGTTTCTGAGAAATCACAAATGGTGTCTACACTTGGAAAGGAATATACACAGAAGAAATGTGTATGAAGATCCTAAAAAGTCTTCGGTGAATGGGAAATGAAGGTCATGGCATTGAGACACTCCATGGACCTATCTAAGACATCAATCATGAGTTATTCTCGGACCTCAAAGCCTACGAGTTTGGTGAGAAGGAAAGACCGAGGAAGAGGCAGTTGTACCCAAGCAATTTGCTCTAGTTGTCAAAGATGGAAGGAGAGTGAGGTCAAAGAGCAAGCGATTGACCCGAAGAAATAGCCACGATGGTTAAAAGATTTAACAAGTTCTTTAACAAGAACTACAAGAGAGGAAAGGGTGAATCCTCCGAGGAAGACACTCGGCTCACTCCAAATCAAGGGATGATAGGCCAACCAAGAGGACGGATCATCAACAAGTTGAGTATCAAAAGTGACAACTCAAGAATAGAAAAAGAATTCAAAAGGTGAATATCTATGTTGGAATTGTAGACAACCAGGTCACTATGCCATTATTTGCTCATATCCTGTAGTCAACAAATGCGAAAGCGAAGAAGAAAGAAAGGTCTTGAGAGAAAGAAGACAAGAGAAGAAAAAAGGCAATGATGGCTGCAGAGACTGGCTGAGACAGGGCCAAGTCGAAGCAGGTGACTCGAGAAAGAGAGTGAAGGCGACTACTCAAGTGACTCTGAAGAAGAAGCCTTTGACCGCTTAATGGCCAAAGAACAAGATCAAGAAGATGAGGTACAATCTAACTCAACAAGCTCGGACACTAGTGATAGTGGGTGACACACACACACTTCATCACCCACTGATCTTTATGATTCATTAGGCAAAATGATGAAAGATTTTGAGCACATTAAAACCTCACACACACTATTGAATGAGGAAAACAACCTACTCAAAATCAAAAATCAAAGTGACTAAGGAGGTGAGTACTCTAAGTCAAATAGTGATGAGAATAAAAGTTTAAAAGTGAAAATGCTAAATTAATAGCGAGAAATTGCTGCTATAGAAAAGAGGAGAATGACCTCAAAAATGTTATTGCCTCATTCACTAAGGCATCTAAATCATTGGATGATCTTATTATGAGTCAAAGAGAATGTGGAGACAAGACAGGCTTAGGATTTAATTCCTTTGTGCCATGTCAAACCAAAGTAATTTTGGAAAAAGGATCTTCAAGTCATGAAGAGTCCGAAAAATCCAAAACTCTAAATGATGCACACACTTTCAATCCAAAGCACAATACTAAGCAAAGCTGGCCTTGGTTACAAAGGAAAAGGAAAACTTGACCGATTGAGAGTCTTTGAAAGGGCGGTGAGAAGAGATTCACCGAGTCCTCGGCGGACTCCAAACGAAAATACTCTGTAAAGAAGAAGCGAGCTACCAAAAATCCCAGAAAACTCATAAAAGAAATACATATGATGGGAATGGTAGAAAATATCCAAGCAAGTCCGATTTGGAATAATGTGAACTACCGGCTAGACTTATGGAATACAAGCCCAAATGGCAAAGGCCTAGAACTCAACAAAGGCCATTCCAAAAGCATAAGAGCTTTCATCAGCACACATATGCACCTAGGCACTACACTCAAAGACACCACAATTACCCAAGAAAGGCAATTGCTAAAACACATATGCGGGCATACGGACAAAAGAGACAGTTGTATGAACTGGACTCCCCAAGCAATTTGCGGGATTGATTATGATTATGGCGATAGATGGCAACCTCTTAGAGTCAAATCATTTGGCTATAGGTTGGTTGGATCATCTTATAATTCTAACCCCTCAGGACCCGGACAAGAATGGGTACCTAAAACTTAATTTCCTTGATTGCGGGTTGAGCAGTGAGTGCAGGAACCTGGTACATGGATAGTGGGCATTTCGGACATATGACAGAAATAAGAGAAATCTGTCAAAATTCAAGGAAGTCAAAGGAGCAAAAGTCATATTTGGAGGAAATGAAGCTCTGGTGAAATAAGAGGCTTTGGATCCATCAAAAGGAATGGTTTAGAAATCACGGATGTTGCATATGTTGAAGGACTAAACTTCAATTTACTAAGCATCGATCAACTCTGTGACAAGGGCTACAATGTTGGATTCAACATGGGAATATGCCAAATCAAAAATGTTGAATCTAATGAAGTTGTCTTTGCAAGGATGTAAGCGAGAAAAATATGTATGTAGTGGATTGGTCAAGCGCAACACCAAAGACTGTCTACTAGCAAAAAGCACAATTTGAATCAAGTTGGTTGTGGCACAAAAAGTGAGTCACACGAACTTCAAAACAATTAATAAGCTAGCAAGAAGTCATCTTGTAGAAGGACTTCGGACTCGATATCAAGAAGGAAAGTATATGTGATGCATGTCGGAAGGAAAACAAATCAAGTCGTCATTCAAAGAAAAGACATGCCCATCCTCAACAAGAATATTGCATCCGCTTCATATGGATCTATTTGGCCCAGTGGAACAGCAAGCATAAGTGGAAAGAAATACACCTTGGTGGTAGTAGATGACTACTCAAGATATACATGGACAATATTCATGTGCGAAGAAAGAAACTCTACAAAAGCTACCACAACGGTGATGAAAAGAATACAAAATGAGAAAAGTCAAACCATTATCAAAATAAGATCAGGATAGAGGAACCGAGTTTGTCAATGGAATAATAACTCAAGATTGTATTGAGAATGGTATTGGTCATGAACTATCACCAAGGACTCCACGCAGAATGGAGTTGCGAGAAAGAAGAAAAAGAACCCTCAAAGGAAGCGGCAAAAGGACCATGTTACAAGAGGCGGGGTTACAAAAAGATTTTGGTCAAGCAATCAACACGACTGCTACACCCAAAACAGATGTATGATAAATAGGCGGTGACAAAGACTCCTATGAGATCGGGTGGAAGAAAACCAAATGTTGCATATTTCGGGATATTTGGATGTAAATGCTTCATCCACAATAATGGCAAAGACAACCTAAAGGCTTTTGATGCTAAAGCCGATGAGGTATCTTAGGATACTCGGTGAAAGCAAAGCTTCTGAGAATACTCAACAAAAGAACTATGGTTACTGAGAAGAATCCATTCATGTAGTATTCGATGAGCCAAACATAAATGGAAAAGACATTGAAGAGTCGGTGATAAGGTGAAACATCCAACCTCACTGAGAAGAATCCCTATCTTCAAGGTGGGCGGGGATTATCAATTGAGAAGAAGATGAGATATTTGAATCTCAAAAAAATTTGGAAAATCTGCATTGTAAGTGATCACGAGAGAGCGACCCAAGAGAACTGTACCGCAAGTCGATCAATCCGGCTAACTTACTTCAACCTGACGTAAGATGGCCGAGAGACCATCCACGAGAACTTGTCATTGGGGACATGAGAGAAGGTGTCAAGACAAGATCGAACTCAACAAGAAGCAATGTTCACATGCTTCATCTCAGAATAGAGCCCAAAAGATGTGTCACAAGCATTGGATGACACACATTGGATTCAAGCTATCAAGAAGAAGAGTGAATCGGTTTGAGAGAAATAAAGTATGGGAATTAGTACAAAGACCCATACATCAAAATGTTATTGGAACCAAATGGGTATTGAAATAAGATGAGCGAGGAAGGCTTTGTGGTAAGAAACAAAGCAAGATTGGTAGCCAAAGGATATTGCAAAGAAGAAGGAATAGATTTTGATGAAACATTTGCTCGTAGCAAGATTGGAAGCTATAAGGATGTTTCTTGCCTATCTTGCTCACAAAAATTTCCTTTGTATATCAAATGGATGTAAAAAGTGCATTCTGAATGGTTTATTGGAAGAAGAAGTGTATGTTGAACAACCTCCAGGATTTGAGAAGACTCTTGGAGACAAGGTATACAAACTCAAGAAAGCCTTGTATGGATTGAAACAGGCACCCAGAGCATGGTATGATACCTGTCACAATTCCTAAGCGAAAATGGATTCACTAAAGGAAAAGTAGATAGAACACTTTTAGAATTCAAGACAAGAAGAGTATCTTTGCTTGTTCAAATATATGTGGATGACATCATTTTTGGATCCACTAACAAAGAGCTGTGTAAAAAAAAATTCTCAAACCTCATGCAAAGTAAATTTGAAATGAGCATGATGGGAGAGTGACATTTTTCCTTGGACTTCAAGTGAAACAGTGAAGGATGGAACCTTCATAAGTCAAACAAAATACACCGAGAGATTTAATGAAGAAATTTGGTATGGAGGAGAAGTCTTCTGTAAAAATACCAATGAACACATCATCAAAATGGACATGGACGCAGAGATGGCAAGCTCATGTAGATCAAACAAGATACTGAGCACTTATTGGATCTTTGCTCTATCTCACGGCTAGCGAGGCGGACATCACCTTTTGTAGGTGTATGTGCAAGATTTCAATCTGCCCCAAAAGAGAGCCATATGACATGACTAAGAGAATATTGAGATACTTAAAAGGAAGTCAAGAAGAGGGCTATGGTATCCAAAGGAAGGTGGATTCAAGCTAATTGGCTATTCAGACTCGACTATCTTGGATGCGAGTGGACAGAAAAGTACTTGAGGCACATGTCAAATGCTTGGAAAGACTAATTTCTGGTTTAGCAAGAAAAACTCAATAGCCACCTCTACTGGTGGCGAGAATACATAGCATGGGCAAATTGTTGTGCCCAAGTCTATGGATGAGACAGTGAGAGATTATGAAATTGAAGAAAAAGAAATTCCAATCATGTGTGATAACACAAGTGCCATTGCAATCACTCAAAATCCTGTGTTGCACTCAAGAACAAAACATATTGATGTCGATATCATTTCATAAGAGATCATGTTGAAAAGAAGGACATTATCTTGGAATATATCTCAACCGACAAACAACTAGCGACATCTTCACAAAACCATTATGTGAGTCAAGATTTGAAGAACTCAAACATGAGTTGGGGCTAATTGAGCTAAGCCGAGACACGGAAGAATCAAAGAAAAGAAATGGAACAGGAAAGAAGGTGAAAAAGTTGAAAAAACAAAAATTAGCTCAAGAATCAATCAGATTCGGAAAAGTCACTATACCAAGTCAGGTGATAGCATTTGAGTCACTAAGAGAAATGTGAGAAGAGAGTTAAATCGGCTAAAAGATGTTCGAATAACTTATGAGCAAAGAGACAAAAACGCAATCGTTTTTGACTTAGCGGGAATGTTTTAAGAGACACGTCGGCATAATGATGATGTGTACAGACATAAAGCCGCACACCAAGCCTATGATTGGATATAAATCTTTGCCG
Source organism: Rehmannia glutinosa (assembly GCA_016081115.2). NCBI lineage: Eukaryota > Viridiplantae > Streptophyta > Magnoliopsida > Lamiales > Orobanchaceae > Rehmannia > Rehmannia glutinosa. Next base: position 258,287 of record JABTTQ020001162.1, read on the forward strand.
CATTAAATACGAGACATGAATCGCTCAATATGCGTGCGAAATCAAGCCGTTGATTTCGATCACGATTCAAAACCGTCGCACGCCCTTTCATAAACCATATTTAAACCATTTTTCGTCCGTTTCTCTCTCACACTTCTAAAACATTTCAATCTCTCTCTCAAAAAGCAAAGGCAAATACTCAAAACCCTATCAACCTTCAAATCAAATTTCCGAACTTTTCCTTGAAATTATCTCGAGAAATGGCACCAACGTATAACTTTACCAAGTTGGGAAAACAAATCCACGGTTGACCGTAGTGGATTTCGATTTTAATGGTGAAGCGGGGGTCAAGCGACACACCTGGTGAAGAAAATGCGGAGAAGTTAGAAACGCCGGATGAAACCGCTTTTTAATTTGGAATATCCTATGACCTACGTGGAGGAGGTCGCACAATTCTACGTGAATGCCGAGATTCACGATGAAGGAATCAAGTCATCTGTTCATGGAAGCGGTGACTATCACGCGGATTTGGTGAATATTGCTCACTACCGCCAGAGGAGCATCCGAGATCAAAAGAGCGATGTAAACTTGGTGACGCATGGAAAGAAATAGCCAAGTCCGAGCGTTCTTGACAAAATAATATACACACAAACAAGAGACTGGCTTTGAAGGAGGATTATCACAAATTGTTGGACATAGTTGCCAAATGCATCGACATCAAATTTGGCGACTTTGACCAACTATCACAAAGGCAAAATTGATTGTGATGGCCGCAATAATCGAAGAAAAGAAGATAAACTGGCTGAGTTTATCTACAAGCACTCTGCGAACGCAGGGGAACAAGTCCTTCAAAGAAGATGGGTCATTTGGAGGATCTCTCAGGATATGGCCTGGTGATTGGCGGCTATTGGAGGTGAAATGAGTACTCTTAGACATGGGAAGGCCTTCCATGTTAACAAGAGGATGTTGAGCTAATCTCTCCGGTGCTCGAAGCGTCGTACGCCAAGAGAGCGACACGGTGGGGGAATCGGTGACCAAGACAAAAATGCTTTCTTCCTCTCCAACGAAGAACTGCCCTGCGCCTCAAGCTGCTAGCCCGCTGCGTGAAAGAAAACCAAACATGCTCCTCGCCCCTGCAGAGTCACCCGCCCAGGCCGTGTCACCCGCCCTGCGGCGGTCGAGAAGGACTCACAAATTCCCTCTCGATCGTCAAAAGGAGAGAATCGAAGCCCTAAACGGCCGGCTCTCGTAAACAGACACAAGCACGCCCCCACCGCCCAAGACTAGAGGACACCGTCTCTCGAACGAGAAATCCCTCCCGGTACAAACTAAGAGACGAAGAAGACTTGTAAAGCAATCCGAACAGGAGAAAACCGAGTCGATCGGCTACTCGGCAAGAAGCACAAATCCAGGAGACTCTCTGGGAGAAGAGAGTCTCGGATGTAATTGATGAAAACCCAAGTCTCTTTGAAGGTGATCAAGAGAGGCAACCCGAAGACACATTATAGCTCACACAAACAAACTCGAAAGAAGAACCAGCCCCAAGCGAGATAGTGATGTAATGATCCTATCTCCACCTTACCCGGACATCCAAAATCGTGCTGCGTGAGTGGAGAAAATGGAAGCCGAGCAAGTCGAGCAGTTCCAACAACTGAATTCATAGAAGAAGAAGAGGAATCGCTAAATTTCCTGGATTATCTACTGTGCTCCCTCTAGATGAAGACAACGCATGGATATTCCGAGATCTACAAGGACAAGGAGAGAGAAAAGCAAGTGAAGAAGGTTAAGAAGCACGCGAAAAGGCAAATATCTGCCTATCTTCTAAGCACCCGAGAACACTTCCATCCTCTCCATGATGTCTTCTCTCGAAAGTGATGAGGAACTGAGAATCCGCCCGCGGAAGAATTGCAAATGCAGCAAAGCATTGCACGAATCAAGAATCCTTCACGAGCAAAGATCGATGGAGGGACCAGGAGAGTCCTCAAACACACCGAAATCGATCCATTGGGAGTGGTTCAAACAAATAGCCACCGATGTTCGCTTACCACTTCCTGACTAACTCGGAAGAAAGCAATAAGGAGATGGCGATGAACCGGGCTAGTGGGGACCCCGGTCGAGCCAACCCCTATTGAAGGTGTGCCACCACCGCCCCAACTGGGTGAACCATCAATTGCAACAAAGGGAGTTTGGAGACGAGTAACCCCACTCCAAGTCACTCGGTGGTGCGCTTGATTGAGGGCTCCCTCCACCGCAGCAAGGTCGGAGGATCTGCAGATGACTCCACAAAGAATGTAGGAGGCGAAGTAGAGAAAACTCAAACGCAGAAAAAGAAAAAGACAAGTTGCCATCAACGAAGCTCGGGCGATTAAGATGTCTCATTTGAGGTGCCAGCTGACTCTGAAGGCTAATGACGCTGACGTGCGATCGAAATGAGGCAAGCAGAACAACCCCGGGAGTTAACACTGGGCGATGAAAGCGCAATCCATGGGGTTGAGACTCCAATGGATGCCATTGTAGAAGACCCTAAGACAGTGACATGTCGAAAGGGAAGACAAGCCTCGCAGCCAGAGAGACCGCTATTTGGAGGAAATGAAGGCCCACGGGGAGGTTGAGACTTCCGGGGTAACACACCAAGTAGAGAACATCCTCTCCGCAACCATCGATCCATCGAGAAGGAGATCGGCGCACTTCATGATTCCCAGGACAACCCGATGTCACCTTTCTCGGGATCAAGGCGAAGAAGAAGTTCGAGTCAACCCCCATGACGAATTCAAAACGCTCACCGATTCTGCGGATGTTCCAGGCACGAGCAAGTCCCGATCCCAAGACTACTCGTCGGACCTTTAATTTTGATGATGAGCCACCAATGGAAATCTCATCATCGTCCGGATGACGCTCCGATAAGGCCGAGGACCAGTCTACTCGAAATGGAGAAATCGGTTGAGACCAACGGTCGTTAAGGCGATTGAGGCTCGGCCAAAGTTCGAGTCTCATCGCACCACAAAACCCACCAACCGAGACCACCGCTCCGCTCCTCAAGCTCTACTCTGTTGGATCGATTCCCAAAAGAACTTCACGCCCACCTTATCATCGAACAAATCCGGATGGCGGTGATGAATCCTTTGTGGAATCTTTCCCTTTCTCACTGGAGATACGAACTCCACGAAGAGTCGAAAATGAGCAAGCACGCTATCACGCATCAGCCTCCTGTTTTTCACTCAGGCACCATTGTTCCAGACTGATTTCGATTTCGACGATGTATGGCCATCACCTGAAGAATCGTTAATCACCAAGAAGAAGTGTTCAAGGCACTCTTTTTGAAGTTGAAAAGATGGGAGAGGCATCAGCCTCCTCGATATGCGCTGGACAACAGAGATGCCAACCTTTACAGTACCGACTTGAGAGGCATCACGTCGAGGATAAGGGAATGGTGGCAACAAAGAACAATCAATGCTTGTGGAACAGTGAGATACTTGCACAATTATTCAACACAAGCTGGTGTGAGAGTCGAAAATGTTGATGCGAAACGGAAGGCTGGGAACACATTGAACATATGCACGAAGCTCACACCGCCGAGATCAGTCACTGCGTGAAGCGTAATGCAAATGATATACGCGTTTGGAAGAACACATGACAAGAAAATTCAGCCTTCTCATGGTGAGATGAAGCTGATTTTGAGAATCCAACGCTACTCGGTCAATTCCGCGGCAAAGATACAACGCAGTGAGACTTGAAGCAAAATTCAACCATCGTGAGACTCGACTTCATGCTTGCCAAAGATGTTCCAGGGTTCCTCTATCCTTTGATGATGCCAAAAAGGGGAAGAGGAATACCTTAAAGCAAAAAAATCAATTTAAAAAGAAAGGAGCGGTGTGAGGAGAAGGAAATTTGAGAAGGGGAAAATCGGTGAGGAAATTTTGAAATCAAGAAAGGAAAATCTTTGAGGGGAAGGATCAAAGAATATGACCTTGATGATTGCACAAACCCCCAACGGGGTCCTGTCACGGTGACATTATAAGCGGCAAAGAAACTCCCAAGTGACTCGCCACTCCAACACTCTTTGTATCTATGGTCGAGAAGAGAAAAGAAATTGAAGCGGGGATGAAGGAGGTGGAAGGAAGAATGGATGCCAGGGTGATGAACATTTTGAAAGAACACGGAGGCATTCGGTTAGCGAGACACGTATGCCATTTCGGATGTCGGGACAGAGCAAGATCGTTGACGAATTCAAAACGCTCGAATCAAGGTTATTTTGCAAATATGTCCTTGGCTCAAGCTTGGGACTCAGATCTTGGGAAAAAGGTCTCACATTATGTGAAGAAGAAGGCGATGCAAATGAACAACCGCGATCCTCTGCACGGTCACTCCATTAGGCACTCACTTTTGGAAAGAAGTGCCCCAAAGACAAGATACGCCGCAGGTAGAGGAAGAAGCGGCGAGTGGGGAAGAAGCTTGGACTGGCCTCGCCCAAGAATATTGAACACGTAGATCCGGGGAAAGAAAGGAGGGATCTCTTCGGGCCGGGCTTGACCATGTGGCGAACTTGCAAGTGGCTAAAACCAACGCCGAGTATGCAAAAAGGATAGAAAGAAGAAAACAAGAGACAAACTCGGCTATGGCGGGAGAGACAGAGGAAAGAATAAGGAAAGATGAAGGCCGCGGGGAAGGCATATGAGAAGAAAAAGAAGGTAGGCGATGACGAGAAGAAGAAGAAAGAGAAGAAGATCGATCAAGATGAAAGAAGGAGACAACGAAGGAGATGAAGTGTTCTTTGCCAACCAACCCTTCGTATTTTATATGTAAATACATACAATGTAAGTCTTCTATAATAATGCTATAAATTTTTTTACAATTACATACTCGATACACTTGTAAACATTGTATTAAGTTAAGTACAAAGAATGATATGATCAATAAAAAGATTGATTATGTGCATACATTCTATGTCAATACACTATCTGTATGTATCTTTGTTATTTGCATCTTTGTATGATTTAAGTTTTGGCATCATCAAAAGGGGGAAATTGTTAGGAATTCTATTGTTTAGATTTTGATGAATGCCATGTAAAACTTAGAATAGAAAGTTGGCTCCCCAATTCTTGCTTTGAAATGTATTGTAACAATTAGAGAGCCGCCAAGTGAGTTAAGTCGCCTACGCTCCCAACTTGCAAGAAGACAATGAAGGCTTGAAGGAAAACTGCTGTGAGACAGTGAGTACAACAAAGAAAAGAGCAGAGAACTCGATTGAAAAAGCGGTGAGATGCTGGTGAGTGGAACATCGGTCAAGTCAACTCAAGAGAATCTCAAAGGTGACAAGAGTCATCCATCCGATGATTGGAAGCGACTCTAAGTCACCTGGGAAAGCGAGGAAATGCGATCAAGTCGAGATAATCGTAAAAGAACCAGTTTAAATCAAGAGATTTACTTAAACAAGTAATATCTCCATACTACCTTTCTTGGAGTGCTCGATCCCCGAGCGTGCAAAAGAAATGAACCAATGGGAAGCACTACACCGTGTCGAACTCGAAAAGGTGATAAAACATTTCATACGAGGAAATGGCAATTCCAAGAAGCGCATACCAACGATCGCAAAGTGATTTTCAAAAATGAGCCTATCTCTTCAACGGACAAATTTTTGAAAGTTCACTATAAAAGGCCGAGGAGTTTGTTTGAGAAAAAAAAAGAGGATGAATGACACACGTGAGATATACAAGCTTATCAATAATCGAAACATTCTCAATCCTCAAGCCTACATCTCAAGTACATCAATCCAACACTTACCCGTGAAGGAAAGAGAACTTCAATCGTTGAAGAGGAAAATCTGAAAACAAGGGGTCTACATTCCAAGAAGGATTGTAGAAAGGTTCAAGGTGAACCAAGTCTTAAGCTTTTGGAGGGCTTCGTGATCAAATCCAAAGTGCTTGAGCAAGTGAGCTGTAGTAGCAAGGCAAGCACTGCCTGTGAAGAAGCCGAGTCGTCGAGAAGCCAGTGAGTGATCAAGGCGTCTCGCATCTGAGTCCCAAAGGATCAAGTCATTTGTTGTGATCAAGACTTGTCACGGGACTGTTACCACTTTGTAAACCGATCATTACTTAGTGGATTCCTCCAGGAGTTGGAGAAGAGAGGAGTAGAAGAATTACCCCATCTTCGAACCTCTATAAAAACTTTATTGTGTCATTTACATTTCAAAGCATTTAAATTTCTGCACTTTTAATTGCTTATATCTCTGATAAATTTGCTATCCATTTGATAATCTATAAGTACTAAATCAAGTCAGAAAAAACTTGCTTAATCAAACTTAAGGGTGTTAAGTCTTCCAATAAAAACAAAACCACAAGTTGAGTCAATTTATAGCCAATTTGAGTTATCTATTAATGACAATTTGAGTCTGTTGAGAGATTAACTCTACTTGAGTGACTAATTCGACTGTCCATCAAGGACACGGTGTGTAGAACTCGTCAGATTTAAAAAGGCCTAAATCGAAAATTTGGTAAGGTTTATTCAACCCCCCCCTTCTAAACCTTACACTTACACCCCTTGGGACCTACATTGGGTGTCATTAACACACAACAAAATATGTCAATAAAGACATGAGCAAATCTAAATGCCCTTGTGTGAAGCATATGATCAAGCGTCTCCTTACGAGGGAGCACATGGCAAGTTAACTCTACCCAAATTTTGGTGAATGGATGCAACTGAGTCCTTTATCCCTTCCGAGAAATTCTTTGGAATTTTGCCTAGGTAATTGGATTGTTTATCAGTTAGCGATCCAATCACGGTTGACCTTGTGAGAAATAACGATTGTTTAATTGATAATTCTCAAAGTTGACATTGTTGCACAATGTGGGGTGGATGAGTTATGCCTCAAATGTGGGAGTGTTTGGTAAATATAAATTTACCTCAGTCTTGACAAAGATTGACCCCAATAACTGTGAAGTCAAAGAAATACAAGTTTCTTTGAGAGGTATCCTTGTATTTCTTTGAGATGTATCCTTATAAAAAAAAGGATATGCATCAATTGACATTGACAAGGATGATTGATAGCTAAAAGGGGTCAACTGTGATTTCTCTTGAAGAGGTGCATCTTTTAGTGTACTCTTTAGTGTTGCAACAACTGCACACATTGAGGTACGAAGGAAAGGTGTAGAAAAAGGCCTTAAAGGCTAACCTTATCAAGGTAGGCCCAAAATAGATTGTTGTACCGAACTTGAAGAGAACATGTACAACTATTAAATCATTGTATAGATAATGACAAGTTTGACAAACGATAAAGTCAAACAAATCTCTACCTAAAAAGAGATGACATATTGATAATAGTCTATATGAGCTTAAGGTGTTATAAAGCCACATTGACATTGAAGGGCTTGAAAGTCCACCGGTGGCACTTATGTCGATTTGAAGTGGTAACACATGCTCAGGGATTATATGCTCAAATATGTAAAGATATTGATCTCAATCTTGCGCGCAAATTTGATTGAGGTGGAGATCAAATATTGATTATCGAATGGAATGGTATTGAAGCCTATTACACATGAATTTTTGTAATGGTAACCCAACCATGATGACTGGAGATCCCAAGAACTTGGTTCAATGGGACAACTAAGTTATGAAGATTCAGTTAAGCACTTAGGATAAAATTCCTACCCATTCCTATGATTAAAGTGCTTTCTGCAGAAGTATATAAGGTTAAGATCAACTTTTAATGATCCCTATAGCTTGGTTAAACCAAGTGGGGTATGGCAGAATACTCTTACTAGGAGGTCACCTATGTAAGTGTGAAGTAGGGCCGCTTCTATGAGAATTTTGAGGCTTGAATTCTTTAAAACACTTATGAAACCCAAGGTTGTTCAGGGCCAAAATGAACATAACTATGAGAATTGGAAAATGTTAAGGAGGTTATTGTGTGGGTGTTGATGTCTTGGTTTACAACAACGGCTGAATAATTCAAGACATCATGTTCACTGATTAGCCAAGTAAATCCGATAGTACTCCACTAGGGAAGGTTCAAAGCCAGAAGCTACCTCTCCTGATGCAATAACTTTTCGTTTGTACTCTCTTTTGTGTCTGCATTTACATGTACATTTGCATTGATTCACGTAATTTCTCATTCAGGTGGGGATTGTTGGAAATATAATAGATATTTCCGGGTGAATGAGAAATTATTACCAAAAGATGTGACTGTTCATTCGAAACTATTCACAATGAAAAGGTTTATTCGAATAGTTGTGTTGTTTCGTTTGAAACCAATGGACGTGTCTGTTCGAATAAATAGACGTGTTTGTTCGAACAATTGTGTTGTTTCAAAAGTGACCTTTGGTAATCTATAAATATCCCAAGAATCTGCAGATTTTTGATCAGCATAAGCAATTTTGCATACATTCATAAGCATATTTTCTGTCAAAATTTTTCGATAAAAAAGAGAGAGTACAAAACATTCGAAGTTCGCCGTCTCTTGTTGTTTGGAGTGCTACTACAGCAGGAGGAGACCATTGTATTTTGCGAGACATTTGCTATTCAATCGTGGGCACCGTAGCGAGGCAATTCATCTTAAAGACATAGAGTCGAACTCTAGCCTCGGTCTAAAATTTCTGCATTTTCTGCAATTTCGTTTTTCTGTAATTCAAGTAAGTTTTCAGATTTAATTCGGAATATAATATCGCACGTGATATATCCCCAACAACAGTCTATAAATATTTTTTCAATTTCTTACAGATAGAAAAAGTGCTAAAAAATATGTTACATAAATTCATATGTAACACTTTAGAAGTGTTTCTTCAAAGTGTTACAAATAGAGAACTTAATGTAACACTTAACAATGTAACCCTTAACAAAAATGTTACTAAAACCTATTAAAACTGATACCTTAGATTATAGGTAGCACGGGCAAGTGTTTCATCACAAAAATGCTACCTATTGTCTGTAATAACATAAGATTTTTTGGGTATTAACTTATGTCACTTATGTTGTAGTGCTAGCTATATTTAATGCCATAAAATGTTATCTTCTGTATAGCTTGCAAAACGTAAACCAATGTTTAGAAAATTGGGTTAATGGGTAAACATGTCTTGCTACTAGTTCACAGTTCAATCGCCAGCTCAATCGATTAATTTGTAATACCTGTAAAATCCCTAATTTAATAATAAGTGCTAAAGTGATTTTAGGGGCTTGCTAATTCAATTCACCCTTAATTAGCCTAGATAATTTAGGATCAAATCATGTAATCATCTTGTTAAGGTAATAAACCCTCCCATATTTATCAATAAACCAATTTTATAAGCAGCTCGTTGCTCAGCCATTTGCTGCAAAGACATTCCCTGGTCGCAGGGGCGGAGCCACCTTTTAGCCAAGGGGGCCCTGCCCCCCAAACAACTTTTATTTTTTCTTTTATTACCTATATGTATATATGTATTATATTTTGCCCCCATAATTTGTTGGTAAAATTTATTATGAGTTACATGGCCCGTGAATTTTAGTTAGTTAAATTAGAAACTTTGTAGGCATTATGTATTCTTATTATTATATTAAAAATAAATTTTCCTCTTCTGTTCATCAAATGGACGAAATAAATGAATTTCTTAATTATTGTTTGCTAGTTTACATTGAAAATCAAATTGCAATTTTCTTATTATATTGTAAATGAATTTCGTAATATGCAAGAGACATTCTAAGTTTAATTAACTAAGGATTTAATGGCGTATTTTATATATTTACTAATGAGTATTAATGTATTTTTTATCCGAATGTAATATATTTAAACTTTATTATCTTATATGTATATATACACTGGTGGATCCATAGGTGGGCCAACCTAGGTCCTAACCCATCCCTCTTTTTAAAAAAATTGTGAGATTTTTAAAAAGAAAATTAGTGCTAATTTGTATGTTTTTTATTTATTTTCTATCTGGTCCATCTTATTTATGTGTATCGGCCCATCCCATTAAGGTACCTTAGTTCTACCATTGTGTACATATATATATATATATATATGTGTGTGTGAGAGAGAGAGAGAGAGAGAGATCATGTTTTTTACTATCACTACAAGAAAAACGCTCAAAGACATCACCTAAAAGACATCGCTTTTAAGAATTTGATGATGTCTTATACTATACAACATCAAGTTTTAACTGAAGTGATGTGTATGAGCGGCATTTTCGCTATTACACATCGTTTTTAAGAGATGATGTCTTTGGCCACCTCTTTCTTGATTTATAACATCAATTTTAAAATCGGTTATTCCAAAATATGTCTTTGTCCTCCCTTTATTGGTTTATAACATCACTATTAATATCATTTCTTTAAATTAGATGTTATTACTCAATATTTATCACTTTATATAAAATAAATTAATTTTCCCAAATTAATATTTTTTTTTGAGAGGACTTCCCCCAAATTAACCCCTTCACAGACATATCTCACTTTCAATACTTACAACTTCTCAGCCAAAAAACCCTAAATTTTTGGACAAAATACTCAACCCCGTGCGAGCCCTAGCTCTTGGGCTCTGCGCAATTTCGGGATGTTTGTCGACTGGGATTTTGATTTTGGTGTGAAACCGGTTGATACATTGTTACTAAACCTTATTGGATTCTCTCCAAAAGGTCTGAAACTAATTTATTTTTGGTTTGGGGTTAGATTTCTTCACAAATACTTTGGTTTCTCTCGTCAAGCCGAGCGCGTGCGGTTCCTTTTTTGGCAATGTCTTGGACTTCCTAGGGTTTGAAGTTGTCTTGCTCTCAAACTTTTCTTCGTATAGGTAGATGGAAAAACACATTCTACAAACCTCTTGGCGATCTGTGCAGTACTTTGCTTACCACATTTACATTGTGTTATTCAATATTTCTTATTCCTGTAGATGTAGTTGTGGTGGATGAGTTGAAACGAGTGGGTGGTATATTTTAGTGTATCACAAACACTAGGAGATGATGATTCTCTTTGATTGTTCCTGAGATGTGGCGTAAAACTTGAATGCCCGTAAACCTTTCGATAAAATGCTTGAACGAAAAAAAAGTTGTACCTTTTTTTTCTTTTGAGACTTGTGCTTGTGTAAGTATGCATTTTGAGACTTGTGCTTGTAGATTAACATGTTATAGAGTATAACATAGATGATTAGTATTTTGGTGATTATGATCCCTAGAAAGGGAACAGGGTTATGGTTAATTGCTTCAAATGAATTAACAAGCTTCAAAATTGCTTTCGGGCAATTCTTGAGAGTCTTTTTCAAAATTGGATATTTAGAGAATATATTACTTAATTATTAGCATTGAGGCACATTGG